>OY856414.1:552915803-553255803 GCA_963693085.1 Alisma plantago-aquatica | reverse complement strand
CGGGGTATGTGGTTGGTCTGAAACCACATTGGCCCGCTCTTCATAGGCACCTATCACTGATCTAGAAGGCTAATGGTTTGAGATTTTTTCACGGGGTAACGATTTCTTTGTCATTAGGTTTTCGAATCCAGAGCACATGAGGGTAGCTATTCAAGGTGGCCCGTGGTTTGTAGCTGGGAAGTCGATGATCTCGAAGAAATGGCAGAGAGTTGAGCCCCTTAAAAACTAAAGCTATCTGAAGTTCCAGTTTGGGTACGGATTTATGATCTTCTACTAGAGCTATGGGATCTGGAGATGTTATGTATGATTGTTAGTTACCTCGGTACTCCATTAAATCTGGATCTGCTGACCAGGAAGTACAAGCATCTTGACTTTGCAAGGATTCAAGTGCTCATGCACTCCTCGTCAACGTTTCCAAGAGAAATGTCCCTTGTGAGTGATGATGGTGTTAAAGATACTATCAAGTTTGAATATGAATGGATCCCCACTCTATGCAAATCGTGTCAGACTTTTGGGCATGGTCAGGGTGATTGTGTGAAGGGTGAAGAGAAAAAAGGCAAAGCAAAGCAAATCTGGGTGGAAAAAACTCATGTTGATGTGGAAGCTTTTGGTGATACTTTTTATGATTGTCCCCCGAGTGAGAATGTAACTCAAAACCTAGAAGGCGCCAGTGGTGTGACTGGTTCGCTGGTAGTTTCTAATGCATTGGTTGATGAGGTTTCTGGTAAGGATGTTTCTGAGAATGGTACTGGTGATTCTCCATTGACTAATGAAGTTCAAAACTCATCTAATAGTCCACAAACTCCTTCATCTCTAAGAAAGGATGTGGTGTTAGTCACACTGAAATCTAACAGTGGTTGGTCTAAGCAAGGCAGGAAGAACAAGGAACCACCTCAGAATGTTCATGAAATCCCTCAATAGATAACTAATGGTATACTTGTGACACCTAATAACTTTAAAGTACTTGAATTCACTGAGGAACCTAAGAAGGTGATTGATACTGTCGATGTAGAGGATGGTTTGATATTGAATGAACCTCTTAGTGAGAACAGTGGTTCGAAGGAAGTTCCTAACCCAACTATTTCTAATGGTTAACATCAAACTTATGTCTTGGAATGTGAGGGGGTTAAATAAACAGGGCAGACAAAGAGCTATTCATGATATTATTAAGAAGAATGACATTTCTATTACTTGTATTATTGAATCAAAAGTTAGAAGAAGGAAAATCAGTAGAGCTATCTGTTGGCTAAATTGGACATTAGCATACCCTTTATTTTGATTATGACAAACATTTCATTCTTGTGGATCTAACGTGCTACTTGAGTATTTCAGGGTTCAAGGAGAATAAGGAGATCATACTAAGTGGATAATTGAAGATCAATACACTTAAATGTTCAATATTTTCATGACTGTACTCAATGTAAAAACTTGTACAATTATATAATGTACAAGTACTTAGATATCATGTAAATCAAGTGTTAGATCTTCCATATCTACCCAAAACCCTATGTCACACTCACATGAATACTTTAGGGTTGATAGGTCTCATATGAGTCATCAATAGGACCTCACACACATCGTAAAACTTTCAAATCTTTAGTTCTGAGCCAAAATCCGGTCGACAATATTATGGACCGAAAAATAGCCGTTGTAACAGGTTGAGTTGTTAGAACTAGTCAGTCATCTGGTCGACAATATTGTGGACCTAAATTTTATACGGTCGACAATATTGTCGACCGAGAAAAGTTCTGGAAACTTCACATTTAATGTGAATTTAGCCATTGCAAGCCAACTACTTTATACCTAACAGCTAGTTAAGCACTAAGAACACTCTAGATATTCCCTAAAACGTCCCTAAACACTTGTAAACTATTCCTATAATTTGGAGAGGCCTTAGGACACCCAAACCATCACTTTCATACACAATACACAAGTTACACTTGAGCATCCATTCTTGAGAGAAACAAAGCTGAGATTTACTTGTTATCTTCTTCCTTGTGCTCTAGAGTTGTGTCCTATAGCTACAATATCCTAGCCACCACATATAGCCACATCCATCTTAAGTGGACAGGAGATCTAAACACTTGATATAGGATCAAAGCATTGTACTCATTGGTAACATTGTTTCTTTCTTCCAATCTTGTTGCTCTTATTATATTATGTTCTCCTTGACTACTCCTAGGTTGGAGGCTATTGAAAGGAGGTTTGTAAAGCTACTTCAGGTGGTGAAGGCTGCTCTCGGTGACTTG
Source organism: Alisma plantago-aquatica (assembly GCA_963693085.1). Lineage (NCBI taxonomy): Eukaryota > Viridiplantae > Streptophyta > Magnoliopsida > Alismatales > Alismataceae > Alisma > Alisma plantago-aquatica. The sequence continues at coordinate 553,253,554 of OY856414.1, read as the reverse complement.
GAGTTACTTCAGAAGGCTGCCTCAATGATGGAAGCTACTTCAGGTGAAGGCTACTTTAAGGGTGAGCTTGGAGTTACTTCAGAAGGCTGCTTCTAGGGGGATTAAGGCTACTTCAGGTGAAGGCTACTTCAAGGGTATAGGAAAGCAATTATATTTTATGTAACATCCTCGAGAGGTAATAAAATAAGTTGCTTTCAAAATCTCGGTTGGAAATAATCGGCTAGTGGACTGACTACCTTAGATTTCTAAGGTAGGAACCACTCTATATCCTTGAGTCTTCCTTGTTTCCTCCTACTTCTTGTTCAAGTGTTTAATTGTTTAATTAACTTTAAAAGCTCCAAAAATCTCTATTCACCCCCTCTAGATCTTTCAATTGGTATCAGAGCAGGTCTTCAAGGAGCTTTAACATGTCTTGAAGAGATGGGGGATGGTGTTTTCAGCAACCTCGACATGAGCCGGCCATCAACAAGTGATCAAGATTGTAGATGGTGCTTTGAATGCAAAGTAAAAGGCCAGACAACATTCAATTGTCCAAAGAGGAAAAAAGGAGAAAAGTTCCACAAAGATAAAAGGGAACAATCAAGTGAGAATAAAGAAGAAAGGTAAGTTGTTTCATTTCTACAATCGATGAAGAAGAAAACGAGGTAAGCCTACTTGATTTATCTAAAGAAGAGTTTGTTGCTAGCATAGAAGAATTACATGATAAATATATTGACTGTAAAAGAAACTAAAAAGGGTTACAAAAACTAATGAAGAATTATATGCTCAATTAAATTATCTTGCTTCTAAAAAGGAAAGTATTATTTATGAAAATTCTAGCTTGAAATTATCTTTTAATGATTGCAATATGAAGTTGCTTACTCTAGAAACAAAGTATAATTTTCTTTCTCAAGAAAAGGTTGAACTACTTACAAAATTGAATGATCTTCAAACTGAACCTATCTTGTGTACTCATTTAGATTATGATGCTATTGTTAAAGAAAGAGATAGTTTGTTATATAATCTAGATCAAGCAAAACTAGACATTAAAAGGAGAATTGATGAAATTGCTAAGTTACAAAAAGATATTAGTAGCTTGAAAAATAAAGATATACTTGATAAAATTCTTGAAGATTCTTCTGGTCAAGTTGGAAGGAGAGGACTAGGTTATGTGCCCAAAAATAAATCCTATCAAAAACCTAGAAAAAAAGGATACAAGTACCCAAGACTAAAGTCATGTATGTGCCTAAAGACAATCTAGATAAGAAGAGAAATGAAATTGATTCTATATGTTGTCATTACTGTTTACGTGTTGGACATTATTCATTTTCTTGCCCATACAAGAAAAAGGATGTTGACCTAGTTTGGGTTCCAAAACCCCAATTGTAGAAATATTGAACTTGATTAGTTGAGATTTGACCTAAAACTTTGTTTTGATACTCAAAATGTCTTATCTCAACTAAACTGAGCTTTAATTTTCATATTTCTATAATTGTATTGGAAGTAATTTATGATCGATCAAGAAATTTGTCGATCGAGAACATTTCAGTCGAGAAAATAGTCGACCAAAGAAGTTTCTGTCTTAAGTTTGAAAATCCCTGAAAACATTCAGCTGACAAAAACTTTGACCGAACCTCACTCGGTCGAGAAAATTTTCAACCGAGTATGCTACTGAAAAAACTATTTAAATAAAATTTCACTTGAGCAATAAACTTTACATGTTTCAATATTGCTTTAAATATTTATATGACCCTAATCAAAAGGAATTATATATATGCATCTAAACTTCATACTTTGCAAGATTAAACTATCCCAACTAGCATATAATTAAATATATTTTCACGTACATGAGGAAAAGATTGACCTTATTAGAGGAAAGTTTTAATTGAAAATGTATGGGCATAAGAGATCTTGTTCTACATTGAAAAACAAAGAATTGATCATACAAGGAACTTGGTTAAAACATAACCACTCTGTGAGAAAACTTAAAGTTTGAGCATTCTAGGAAATTAAAACAAGATATCTTTTCAGTCAAAACCTTGCTCACATGAATCTAGAAGGAAAACTTAATATTAGGTCACAATAAGGATTTATCTTAGAATCTTCAACATTTACCAATTCACATATAAGAAAAATGATTTTATACAACAAGGTTCAATCATATTCAAGAAGAAGTGGATCATTGGATAACTTATGAAAATGCTTATATTGGAAATCTACATAAATGCCTCTTGGTCGAAAAAGAGTTCGACCGAGGGGTGCCCCGGTCAGAGTCATGGTCGACCAAAAATAAGCCTGAAAAAATGCTTATTTGTGAAATCAAATCATTGACTTGCACTCAACCTTAGTATATTTGCTCATCATGTTATAAAACTGATTCATTACTTTACTTATTCAATTGAACTTCAAATCTAGTTATGACCTTAGTATACTTAAGGTAATCTTGGTTATAAGGGAGCTTACAACATTCTTGAAAATAATGTATATCTTTCTCTTAATTGAATTCTCTACACTAATTAGGGCTTAACATCCCTTGTATTTGGTTAGAGATACATTCATTGGTTCTACTATGAGCTTAAAAGAATCTCATATCATTTCAGGGCTTAACATCCCTTCACTACTATAGAAAAGGCCTTTGGCGTCAGTTATTTAGAGCCTTTAGCGTCGGTTTCCAAGCGACACCCAAGTGGGCACCGCTAAAAGTTGACACCTTTCAGCGTCAATTTTTAACCGATGCCATAACCCTTCCCGCCACCAAAAATGCACCAGCAAGGGAACTATAGGCGTCAGTTCTTAATGAAAACCAACACTATATCATGATCAAAGACGTCGGTTATTAAACAAACACTGATGCCATAACCCTTCCTGCCACCGAAAACGTGCCAGCAAGGAAACTATAAGTGTCGGTTAGTACAGAAAACTGACATTATATCATGGTTAAATACGTCAGTTATTAAACAATAACCGACGCCATATCCCTGCCAGCACGGTCGTGTCTGGACACAATAGGCGTCGATTCTTACTGATAACTGATGCCAGCCATGGAAGAGACGTCGGTTTTTTGCTAATAACCGACACTGTATATCTTTGGTGTCGGTTTTATACAAATAACCGACGCCTATGTTCTGATTTTTTTTCTTATCAGTTTGCAAGCCTACTGTATGGCTGGTCAGCAGGATGTAGAACCTGCAGTTTAGTTCTGAATTGTAGGTTTACAACATCCGTTGATATCAGCCAACAACAGGCTACAAACCTACAAAGGCATTCACATTCAGACATATGTATTGATCAGATACATGTAGAAACCTACAAAGTCATTTACATTCACATTCAGTTCTATTCATTTCATCTCTTTTCACATTCAGACATTCATGTATTGATAAAAAAAAGTCATTCACATTCACACATATGATAATTCAGAAAAAGTCATTCACATTCACACAAAAATAATTATGAGAACAAAGTTTAGAAATATCATTCTTTATTCATCATCGTCATCATTGTCATCATTGTCCTAATTATATTTAAAATTCCCACTACTTGTAGGGCTTTTGCCCATTTTTCTCTTACAACATCTAATTCCTCCCTCGTATAGGGAGTATGTACATCTAATAACTTTCCACCTGTGCTGAAGTTAGTTTTAAACACCTGTAAAGAAAATGACGTGTATATATATAATTAATAATATATAATAAGATTGATATATTTTATATTATCAAATGAGACTATATATAATACCTGATGTATAGTATCGATTTCCATTACAACATATTTGATGATTAGGTCTATAAATCACATCACATTGTAGGTACATGCCCAACCATTGTCTTGTGTAGCACACTATAAATTGAGACATACAAAATATTCAAAAATACAAATAAGTACAGTTCACATAAATAATATATATATTAGAGTCAGGAAATTGCTTTCACATTCTCCCAAATTAATGGTTGATTCTTTTTCTTGGGGACCTTTCCTCCAACTTTTTTGAACTTTTCTAAAGCCCTACATGTTAATGTAACACATTAAATTGCATAATTAAATAGTAATGTAATAACATATGTTAACGGATATAAAAATATGAAATATTTCTCACGGGAATAATGGCTTTTTCATCGTGTGTCCATATAATGTATTCAATTCCTTCCCCGCATGATCTAGATAATAGACAGTGAACATTTTGGGGACAATAACTAGTAACTCCCAATGCCTACCACTACAGGTAAGAAAGTTAAAAATTAATAACTCAAAATCCACAATAAAAATGTAATTTTCTAAAGTCCAAATTACAAGAAAAGTAAACTTACTCGACATTGAATGGAGCTATTATCACTGTCTTCTTATTTTTACCAAAATATTCGAAAGCAGCACAACAGTATGAAGTAACTAAAGAAAGGTTTGTATCTACAAGACTAATCAAAGATGGAACCAAAATCCCACATGGGAAAATGCAAAATCTGTACATATCGTGTGTAAGTGGCTACAAAACATGTATTACGTATGCATTAATATATATGAAACCAAATCACCGTATATAAAACAAGGTATATGGACATATAAACAAGATCTCACCATATCCAAAACTCTATCATAGATGTGTTCAATCAATCATAATGAAACAACTCCAAAATATCTTGTATAAATAGCTTGTTATCGTATGACTGACCTGCATTAATACATATGCATTAATGCGTATGCAAAACTTGTATTATATATGTATTAATACGTATACAAAACTTGTATAAATAGATTGTTATCGTATGATTGACCTACAACATCCTCCGGAATAGTAACATTTATAGGGTAATTTGAATCATGTTCGCCTATCCATACTGCCATACCCCTACAATTAGGACCTAACGAGGCGTGTAGGTCCCTTGGAAGCCAACTTGGTACTTTAGGAGCTAGAGGTGGAGGCCGAGATGTAGCGGATGTCTTCTTTTTGACTTGTATATATAATTTCAGATCAATTGATTCATATATACACACTAACAAATTAACGTAATGTAAATTTACCATACAATATTAGTATAGACGACATCTGCTTTGGGCCACATTATCACTCTGTCTTCTGCCTCACCAAGCATTTCAGAATCTGGGTGGGCATATGGTAGTGGAAGATCCCTCCAATCGGGGAGTATATGTATCAGGCTCACACGAACCGCACCAGTTGGTACTGGAGTCCCACAAAACATCTCCCCTAGAAGGGCAGGGTAAGCCTGTGTCTTTGCAATGATATATTCTTGACTTTTTAGACGGCATGGCTTCAACCCCTACAAATTTACATAAAGAATGTTATATACATATATACATAAACATATCATCTTGAAAAGACTAGCTACTGTATATGTCATAAAAATACTTACATCGGGCGTGCTAGGTGGTGGGTCTATAGGATTACTCCCAACCTCTGCAGTAGGAGAAGAGTGGGCTGCCATAGGTACTGTCTGAGTGGCAGTCAGAGATGCCTGCCACTTGCTAATTGCTTCATTGATTCTCTTATCAAGTGTTTCCTCGACTCTCCTATCAAGTGCTTCCTCGACTCTCCTTTCAATTAACTGATCTACCTATACATGGACAAAATAAATGCTAGCTTCTGATTATTGAATTCTCTTTCACAATAACATTCTAAAAAAAGAATAAGTTACCTCAGCTTGTGAAAGTCCCGCTCTTGGGACTGGTTTGCGTTGTGATGGCCCAAAGAACGCTTTGATGCCCACACCAACACCTGCACCCCTAACACATCCAGGATGCTCTGAGTTACCCAGAGCAACTGTCACTACTACAGAAGTGCCTTTTAGTGTCGGTTGTTTAACCCCCTTTGGCGTCGGTTTCTGAACGACGCCTATGTGGGCGCCGCTAAAAGGTTGGACACTTCAGCGTCGGTTAAAAAACCGACGCCTATTTAACATAAAGGCGTCGGTTTATTATAAAACACCGACTCCAAAAGGGTTCGCGCCATAGAAAACGGCGTCATCTAGGACGCTTTCTGCGTCGGTTATATACTAAAGGACCGACGCAGAAAAGTGTCCTAGATGACTCCCATTTCCTGTAGCGCGAACACTTTTGGCGTCGGTGTTCAACAAAAAACTGACGCTGTAAGTCTGTGCTGACGGTTATCTGTAAATAACCGACGCCTATATCTATTTTTTTTTATAAATCTGTTTGCAGGCCTGCTGTGGCTGGTCAGCAGGATGAGAACCTGCAGTTCAGTTTTCTGAACTGCAGGTTTATGACATCCATTGATATCAGCCTACAAACAGGCCACAAACCTGCAAAATTAACATAAAAAGATTCACACAAGTAGATACATTCAGACATCAATTCAATTGTCACGTTCACACATATAGAATCATTCAAATACATGTTTTAACATTCAGAAACATTCATTTACAAAGTATCATTCATCATCACTATCAACATCCCAATTATATCTTACAGTTGCCACTGTTTGTACAACTATTGCCCATTCTTCTCTTACTTCATCTAATGCTTCCCTCGTATATGGAGCATGTACATTTTTTAAGCGTTTGCCTATAGTGTGGTCAGTTTTAAACACCTGCAAAGAGAATGATGTATATATATAAGTAATAATATAAAAATAAGATTGATATATTTCATACTAACTAATGAGACTATATATAATACCTCATGTATGGTATCGATGTCCAATGCGGCATGTTTGATAATCATCTGCATAAATCGCATCACATAGTATGCGCATGCCCAACCATTGTCTTGTGTAGCGCACTATAAATTGAAACATACAAAATAATACAACTAAGCACAATTCACATCAATTATATATATATTGGAGTCGGGGAGTCGGGAACTTACTTTTACGTTCTCCCAAGACAATGGCTGGTTCTTTTTCCTTGGGACCTTTCCTCCAGCATTTTTGAATGCATCTAAACCCCTACATGTTAATATAACACACTAAGTTGCATAAGTAAATAGTAATGTAATAAAAGATGTTAACGGATATAAAAAATGAAATATTTCTCACCAGAATAATGCCATTCTCATTACGTGTCCAATTTTAGTGTTTAATGTACTTCCTGCGGGATCTAGATAATAAACAGTGAACGTCCCGAGGATAATAACTAGTAACTCCTAATGTCTACCACTAGAGGTAAAAAGTTAACAATTAATAACTCAAAATGCAAAATAATAATGGAATTTTCTTAAGTCCAAATTATAAATAAAGCAAACTTACTTGACATTGAATGGAGCTATTATTATCGTCTTCATTTGATGACCAAAAATTGTAAAAGCATCTATACAGTATTGTTGAACACTATCAGGGTCTTTAGCTACCATACTAATCAATGATGGAATCAAAAATCCTACATGATCATATGCAAATAGTTTGCAATGATCTTCGATTAAGTAGCTGCAAAACATATAGACGTATGCATTAATATATAAGAAACTAGATCACCGGATCTTACACAAGGTATATGGATGTATAAACAAGATCTCACCTTATCCATGTCTCTATCATTGATGTATTCAACCAATCATACATAAACAGCTCAATAATATCTTGTATAAATAAAGAGTTGTCGTATGATTGACCTGCATAATCTGCATCTAAAGAAACAATTATAGGGCAAAGTATATTATGTGCCCGTAGCCAACATGCCATTCCCCTACAAGCAGGACCTAACGGGTATGGTAGGTCAGTTGGAACCCAAGTTGGTAATGTGGGAATTGGAGGTGGAGGCCTAGGTGCTCCTGGTGTCTTCTTTTTAACCTGTATATATAATTTCAGATCAGTTGACATCATATATACACATTAACAGTCTAAATCAATGTAAATTTATCTTACAATTTCAGTCGTGTAGAGGACATCTGCTTTGGGCCACAATATGACCCCGCTTTCTGCCTCACCAAGTGTATCAATATCTGGGTGGGCATATGGCAACTCAACTTCCCTCCAATCGGGTAATACATGTATCGGGCTCACACGAATGTAGCCCTGCGGCATTGGAGTCCCATGAAACGTTGCCCCAGGAAGGGACTGGTAAGCTTGCGCCTCTGCAACAACATAGTTTTCCATTCTTAAGCGGCATGGCTTCAATGCCTACAAATTTACGTAAAGAATGTTATACATATATACATATCATCTTGAAAACATATCATCTTGAAAAGACTAGCTACAATGTCATAAACAATACTTACAGCAGACGTGTTAGGCGATGGGTCTCCAGGATTACTTGCAGTCTGTGCACCAAGAGAAGAGTGGGTCGGCATAGGCTGATTGGAAGCCTGAGATGCCTGCCACCACAGCAATTCTTCCTTGACCTTCTCAACAACCACATCGTTGAGCTTCTTAGCAACTATATCCTCAACTCTCTTATTCTCCTATACATGGATAAAACAAATATTAGCTTTTTATTAATGAATTTCCTTTTGCAGTAACATTCTAAAAATAGAATATGTTACCTCTTCTTGAGAAAGTCCCGCTCTGGGTTTGCGCTGGGATGGCCCAAAGAATGCTTTGATGCCCACACCAGCGCCGGCACCTCTAACACGTCCAGGATGCTCTGGGTTACCCAGAGCAACTGTCAATTCATCCCTTGTGCCCTGAGGGATGAACGTGCCTTGTTTCCTCTGCTCGTGCAGCTCCCGCTAATCACCATAAACAAAAATTGATAAGTTAACACCACAAATAATCAATATTCAAATGATTGCTCTAAGAGTTGTATTTTACCATTTTTGCAGCCGCCTCAGCAGTTTCGGGCTTCTTTATTTCACCCTTCTTGTTTTTCCTGCCAGCTATCCAGATATCATGGCGAGGCAAGGGTGTGGCCGCATACTCCTGAGTAGCCGTAGACTCCTGAGTAGCCGCAGACTCTGCCTGTAGTCTTTGGCGAACGCTTGCATAGCCTTTTGGACCCATAGTATGGTCATGTACATTCAGTGCACGCCTTGCTTTTTGTGCGTCACTGAGGGCCTAGTTAGTATGCACATTTATAATTAGGTTAGTAGCACTAAATGTTAATCTTGAATAGGTGAATACAATGTATATTAATTAAAATGGGAGTGACGCCTAATACCTTGAATTCTTCAGATTTTCTTGAAGCAACAAAATTGTCCCAATCTTCTTTGTCCAAGAAGTTCCATTGTTTAAGGGCTGACTTCTTCTTCTTATCACCCTGTCTTATGTATTCTCTGTTCAGATTTGTCCTGTAATTCCTAAGCATCTTTCCAGCGCGTTGCATCACACTTTTACGATGCAACATCTCATCCAATGCAAACAGATTATGTAAAATAGAAATGTTATTAACTAGTACCAAAAATATAATTGCAAATAATAGAATTTGTAATCTACAAAATAGAATTGCAAATAATAATAACTCACGCATAAATCTTTCCATATCAAGTCTTTCTTCGCCTGAGGAACTTTATGCCAATTATCATACTTAACACCACAATGGCTTCGAGTGACAACCCCAAGATAGTTTATAAAATTATTGCGGTTCACTCCAATTGCATTCCCTCCATTATCAAACTCCACAACCAATTTGGATCCACTGCCACTCAGCGCAAGTAACTTTTTCAACAGAGTGATACCCCTTTTCTTGTTAAGTTTTTGTTGCTGCGCATCAAGTTGCTCAATTGCTTCAGTGGGTAGCTGTGCATCATCAACCTAAAATTTGACAAAAATAAACACACCGAATTAAGCCAATATAGAAATACAGGATATATGACATAACTAGAAGATAATGAATTTTATAGAAATAGGGGATATGTTTTTAGAACTTACGTTGGTATCCTCACCATGCTCGTCATGGACAACATGCTCATCATGGACTTCATGCTCATCATGGACATCATTCTCATCATGGTGAGCCATCTGAAAATTTCATTAAAAAGGAAAACATTTAGCATTTGTATCAACTAGAATAAGGAAAACATTTAGCATTTGTATAAACATACATGTCTCTAAAATTGTGATCTTTTATCAATTAGCAATCCTTCAATGTACAAGTAATATAAAAAACAATGATTGTTCACATTCTAGGCCAACAAACACATGTGATGTCATTCTTATATATAATAAATGTGTACCACCTATCCCATCCTTGAACACCTAATCTCACTAGTAAGTGTATAATGTGTATTGGGTTTTCAAGAAAATTTCGGCAGCATTTCCCCGCTGTTCTCTAAGTACATATGTACTTAGAGAACAAACGGGGAAATGCTACCAAAATTTTCTCGAAAACTCAATACACATTATACACTTACATCCTAAGTGAGATTAGGTGTTCAAGAACAGTCCCAAACCGGGGACTATCCAAGATTTACTCCTAATGAGTAAATCATGGACGGGTTTCTAGGCCAACAAACACAATAATAGATATCTACAATGAAGCCGGACTCCATACAAACAGTATATAATTTAGTGATTGTTCATTCTAATTTATATCAATGTACAAGTAATATAAAAAACAATGATTGTTCACATTCTAGGCCAACAAACACATGTGATGTCATTCTTATATATAATAAATGTGTACCACCTATCCCATCCTTGAACACCTAATCTCACTAGTAAGTGTATAATGTGTATTGGGTTTTCAAGAAAATTTCGGCAGCATTTCCCCGTTGTTCTCTAAGTACATATGTACTTAGAGAACAAACGGGGAAATGCTACCAAAATTTTCTCAAAAACTCAATACACATTATACACTTACATCCTAAGTGAGATTAGGTGTTCAAGAACAGTCCCAAACCGGGGACTATCCAAGATTTACTCCTAATGAGTAAATCTTGGACGGGTTTCTAGGCCAACAAACACAATAATAGATATCTACAATGAAGCCGGACTCCATACAAACAGTATATAATTTAGTGATTGTTCATTCTAATTTATATCAATGTACAAGTAATATAAAAAACAATGATTGTTCACATTCTAGGCCAACAAACACATGTGATGTCATTCTTATATATAATAAATGTGTACCACCTATCCCATCCTTGAACACCTAATCTCACTAGTAAGTGTATAATGTGTATTGGGTTTTCAAGAAAATTTCAGCAGCATTTCCCCGCTGTTCTCTAAGTACATATGTACTTAGAGAACAAACGGGGAAATGCTACCAAAATTTTCTCGAAAACTCAATACACATTATACACTTACATCCTAAGTGAGATTAGGTGTTCAAGAACAGTCCCAAACCGGGGACTATCCAAGATTTACTCCTAATGAGTAAATCTTGGACGGGTTTCTAGGCCAACAAATAATGTGTTGTCATTCTTATACCTAAAATCCTAGTTCTTCAAATTAGGGTGATTATTGATGTCTTTAAAAGCATGATTGGCAATTTAGGGAAAAGTTCATCATTTAAATTCCAAGCATTCACATGTGTGCATTACAGTTCATCATTAAGCAAGAAGGGTGATTAGGATTCTCAATATACTCAACAATAAAATAAGTTAAACATGTGTGCATTACAGTTCATCATTTACATTCCAAACATGTCACATGTGTGCATTACAGTTCATCATCAAGATATCTATAACTTACTTAAACATTCAATTATGAAGTAAATATACACTTAATTAAGAATAGCATGACACACAAAGTTGCAGTCAACATCATTATGTTTTGTTCTATCATGGACTATCAGATTGGTATATCACATATGTATCAGTACATTATTAAATAAACACAATCAGTAAATAACTTTTAAAAAAAAATCCACTAGACGTGCAACCTAGACGTGCATCCATGAGTGGGAATATATCATGGATGATTGGAAGGTGTTGGAATGTGATATTGTCATCCAAACTCTACAAGTCTTAGTATCTTTAGGAAAGTATGTGTATGAAGTTGTGTGATATATTCCTCCTCTAGATACTTGCTTCTCCATTTATTGGAGCATGATGATTGTGGTGAGTCATATATGGATGCATGATCTATGAAGTAGGTAGTATTTTAATATCTCCAAATCTCTTGATAATTTCAAAAACTAACCTCCCATGTGTAAGTTATTTTTTATGCTATAGTTTTGACCTTATGAGTTCATTGAGAAAAGGTCCTAGTATTTACAATAATATGTATTACTCATAAACTAAACTAACAATTTCTCACAGTTGGAAGGCTATCATCCATGGTGGATATCCAATTGATGTATGTTCTACTGAGGACCACCTATGTAGAATGTTGTTGTTGGAAAAATGTAGGAGCATAACCTCTAGTTGCAACACATTCTACCATTTTACCAATTTCCACCACAATTCCTTATCCAAGAAACCCAAATTGCATCACACCTATCCTACAAAATTTCTATTATCCTAACCTGCCCATAGGCTCCTTCATGTTTACCAAAAAATTGGGACCCTAGGCGTGCCCTGGCACCTACTTAGGCGCTGCCTGGGTGAGTTCTAGGTCGGCGGCGGCAGAGAAAAGCAAGGCAGAGGACAAAAAAGGGGTGAAGGTTTGTGGGTTACCTTGCACGAGGACAGCACGAGTAAAGCTGCTTCTACCGGCGGGGGCGGAGGTGACGACGACAGCACCGTAGCTGCTTCTACTGGCGGCGACGACTAGAGGAGAGCAGGGGCGGTGGGCAACGACCGGCGGCGATGAGCGGACAGCAGCAGCAGCAGGGGCGGCGGAGAAGAAGGGCGCCGGAGAAGAAGGACGCCGGAGATGGGGCGCCGGAGAGAAGCGCCGGAGAGCAGCAGCAGCAAAGAAACGCCGGAAAGTCGCCGCAACAGGGAAAATCGCCGCAATAGGGTAGCAATGAAACAGAAGAAAGGGGAAGAGTCGGGTGATCGCGGGGGGTTATGAGTTCCCAAATAGCGTCGGTTGTTTAACAACCGACGCCTAAACATCTTTAGTGTCGGTTGGTTGAAACAACCGACGTCCAATTGGACGATATTTTCATGGAAATTTTTGGCGGGAACCACCTTCAGCGTCGGTTAGACAAGGATAACCGACGCTGAAAGTGACATTGTCCGCGCAAATTTTCATCGCAAATAGGCGTCGGTTTCCTAGGTATATAACCGACGCTGAAAATGACACTATTTTTTTTTATCGAAAAATGGATTTCGTGGGCGACTTTAAGCGTCGGTTTTTTATAAACCACCGACGCTTAATACAAAGCGGTACCCGTGTCTGGCTGGTCTTCGAATATAGACGTCGGTTTTATTAAACAACCGACGCCTTATATGTTAGGCGTCGGTTTTCCTTAATAACCGACGCCCAGAAAAGCGACACTGAATGCTATTTTTGTAGTAGTGTGTCAATTCAACCCTTGTGCCCTTAGTGATGAACTTGCCTCCATTCCTCTTCTCGTGTATCTCCCGCTAATCGACATCAACAGAAATTGGTAAGTAAACATAATAATAATCAATATCGATTGATTGCTCTAAGAGTTGAATTTTACCATTTTTGCAGCCGCCTCAGCAGTTGTGAGCTTTGTTATATCTCCCTTCTTGTTTTGCCTCCCAGCTATCCACATAGCATGGCGAGGCAGAGGTGCAGGACAAATAGTAGAGGACTCCTGAGTAGCAGCAGACTGAGTAGTAGACTCGGCCTGTAGTCTTTGGCTAACACCTACATAGCCTCTTGGACCCATTGTGTGGTCATGCACATTCAGTGCATGCCTTTCTCTTTGAGCATTGTTGATAGCCTTGTTAGTAAGCACATTGATTTGGTTAGTAACACTAAAGGTTAATTTTGAATAGGTGAATACATAAGAACGTATATTAATTAAATTAGGAGTGGCGCTTAATACCTTAAATTCATCTGTTTTTCTTTGGATAACAAACTCCTCCCAGTCTTTGGTGTCCAGGTAGTTCCATTGCTCAGTGGCTACCTTCTGCCTAAATTTATTTTTTTAAAGAGAATACAAACAAAAATTATTAGTATAGAGTCAATCAAAAAGTGATCAATGTCTAGAATTGGAAATCAATCAAGAACATCTTCTCAGCATCGCGTATGTAATCTCGGGTGAGATTTGTCCTATAGTTCCTTAGGACCCTCCCACAACATTGCATCACGCATTTACGGTGCAAATTTTCATCTAGATCAAATATACTATGCAAAATAGAATTGTTATTAACTAGTATCCTAAAAACTAGTAATCTATAAAAATAGAATTGCAAATAATAATAACTCATGCATAGTTCCTTCCATACTAAGTCTTTCTTCCCCTTAGGAACTTTATGCCAGGATTCAAAAATAGGACTACAATGCCTGCGAGTAAGAACTCCAAGATATGAAATAAATGAGTTGTGGTTCAATCCAACTGGATTTCCTACATGATTGAAATCCACAGCCAGTTTGGGTCCATTGCCCCTTGGCTGTAGTAACTTGTTCATCATTGTGATGCCCGTCACTTTCTCAATTTTTTTGCTGCTCATCAAGTGCCCCAATTTCTTCAGGGGGTACATCACCAACCTAAAATTTGACAAAAAAACACACTTACAGGATATAACTATAAATGAACATATAGATAGAAACCTCAGGGATATATTTTTAAAACTTACATTGTGAGGTGGCGCATTGATGTCCTCACCCTCACGGTAATCATCAGCACGGTCATCGGGAGAATGCTCATCCATCTGAAAGTTCACATTCACATTGTAAAGTTCACATTATAAAGTTGTAAAGTTCACATTCACATTGTAAAGTAATTCACATTGTAAAGTTCACATTCACATTGTAAAGTTCACATTCAGAAAAATAAAACATATAAAAAAATATAAACATGCATGCATTCCTCTAATATTGTGATCTTTTATCAATTAACAATCCTTCATTGTGATCTCTGCGCACATACAAGTCATCATTAGCTTCAATATTTGGTGGTGTTGGCAATCCAACTGAGAATGGATTAGAGTCATCATACTTATCATAATATTGTTATTCATCTATAGGATCTTCAATGAACTGTCTTTTACCATGAAGAACAACTGACCATTTATCATTTGTAGGATCATGGATATAAAATACGTATTTCACCTGTGATGCCAATATGAATGGTTCACCCTTCTCGCCAATCTTTTCAAAGTTTACTAATGTGAAACCCTATTCATCCACTATAACTCCTTTGGTGTTATCAACCCAATTACATTTAAAGAGCGGAATTCTGAAATCTACATAGTCAAACTCCCATATGTCTTCAATGACACCGTAATATGGTATTTTAGCTTCACGTGGACTCTTATCCTTTGCACTTGCAAAAAATAATGAAGACGCTTGAAGGGTGACCCCACTGTTTTGGACGACACTCTTATCATCTTGACGCTTTGTGTAATATGAGAATCCATTTATGTCAAACCCTTCATAAGTCATAACATTCAATTTTGGTTTAAAGGCGAGGCATTTGATAGTTCAGTAGGATTATCTGGTGTTTGAGATAGTTGATGTAAGACTTTATCTTCAAACCACTTAATAAATGTCTTGTTATGCTCTCTAGAAAGCCACATTGAATTGGCTCGAGGATATTGTCTCTTGATGAAATTGGTATGTTCCTCTATATAAACACTCACTTCATTGATGTTGTATAAAATATACAAGTGACCTTGTTCCAACTGCTCACGAATGATTACTTTCATCTGTGATCCCAAAATTCCTTTGCCAAAATGCTCCTCAATATTCTTGTCATTAACAGGAGCATTATTAGCACTCAGAAATTCATTGCAAAAATCCATAACCTCTCTCACCACATAACCCTCAATATTACTCCCTTCAGGCCGATAACGGTTTCAAACATCACCTTTAAAAATACTCATGTATCATTCAAAGGGATACATCCAATGCAAGAAAACTGGTACCAACATTTTCACTTCCCTAGTCAAGTGGACAACAAGATGTACCATGATATCAAAGAACGAAGGAGGAAAATACATCTCAAGCTGGCATAGGGTAACAACCACTTCTCTTTGCAATTTATCGAGAGTATTAGGGTCAATAACTTTGCTGCATAAACTGTTGAAAAAGAAACAAAGTCTAGTGATTGCAAACCTTACATTCTTCGGCAATATAGATCGAATTTCCACGAGCAATATTTGTTGCATTAGAGTGTGACAATCATGAGATTTAAGACCTATCAACTTCAGATCTTTCATGGATACCAATGTACGAATGTTGGATGAGTAACCTTGTGGCACCTTAACATTTACCAAGCATTCACAAAAAGCTTTCTTCTCCTTTCTTGACAATGTGTAACAAGCAGGAGGTAAGCATGTTCTCCGATCGCTACTAACTACTTTTGTTAATTCTGTCCTTATTTCCATTTCACGTAGGTCCATTCTGGATTTTATCCCATCTTTAGTCTTACCTGGTATATTCAACAGAGTACCGATGACGCTATCACAGACATTTTTCTCAATGTGCATGACATCGATACAATGTCTGACTGCCAAAGAACTCCAATAAGGAAGATCCCAAAATATTGACTTCTTCTTGAATAAAGATTTGTCACTCCGTGTGGCCATCGTACATTGTGATCTCTTACCAAATTCATTGTCAAAGTCTTTTACTCTTTCATAAACATCCTCCCCTGGTAAATGTTTAGGTGCACTCCGTTCCTCATTTCGTCCATTGAATGCTTTGCGCAACCTACGATACAGATGGAATTTTGGAAGAAACCTTCGATGACCAAGATATACATTCTCGCTGCTGTATTTTAGTTGTATTGAATCAGTGTTCTCTTCACATATATGACACACTTTAGATCCTTTAACACTATATCCAG
This sequence comes from Alisma plantago-aquatica, assembly GCA_963693085.1. Classification (NCBI taxonomy): domain Eukaryota; kingdom Viridiplantae; phylum Streptophyta; class Magnoliopsida; order Alismatales; family Alismataceae; genus Alisma; species Alisma plantago-aquatica. Next base: position 553,236,854 of record OY856414.1, on the reverse strand, counting down.
ACAAATTCTCATATGCTGGAAAGTTATTCACAGTACAAAACAACATAGCGTGCAAACGAAATGTCTCTCTTTGTGAAGCATCATAGGTCATCACACCTTCACCCCAGAGTTTCTTCAAGTCATCAATCAGAGGTTCAAGATAAATGTCGATATCATTTCTAGGTTGTTTAGAGCCCGATATCAACAACGACATCATAACATACTTATTTTTCATACACAACCAGGGAAGAAGATTGTATATAACAAGCATAACTGGCCAAGTGCTATGTTGTCTTCTCAATGTCCCATACAGATTCATCCCATCTATACAAAGCTCAAGTCTTAGATTCTTGACTTCTTCACCAAATCCAGGGTATAATAAATCAATCTTCTTCCACTGTGGGGAATCAGACGCATGTCGTAGGATCTCATCATTATTTTTCTTAACATCTGCATGCCACCTCAAATTCTTCGCATCTATCAGATTGGAAAACAAGCGTTGAAACTGTGGTATTATAGGTAGATACCACATCACCTTGGCAGGAGAACCAGTTTTGGACTCCCCTGAAGTCGTCAATTTATACCTTGACACACCACATTTGGGACAATATTTTAAATCCACATAGTCCTTTTGAAATAATACACAATCATTCAAGCATGCATGTATCTTCTTGGACTCCATTCCCATTGGGCACAACAATTTCTTTAACCGGTATGTTGAGATTGGCAGCTCATTTCCTTCAGGCAGAATTTCTTTCAACAAAGACAACAATGACGTGAAGCTTTTGTCGCTCCATCTATGGTTAGCTTACAGCTTATACAATCTCAACACATCGCTAAGCTTCGTCAACTTACAACCTGTGTATAACAGTATCTCAGCATCATGCACAATGTTTCTAAACATGGGAGGTGGATCGGTGTGCTCTACCCCACAACTATCCAACATCGCATCAACGATGTCTACTGGAACTGGTTCGTTCACATCTACTTCATCGGAGGCAATTTCTTCTTCCACACAAGTACTGCTATCGACATCCATTGATTTTAGTTTTGAAATCTCTCCATGCCAGTACCATTATGTATAGCCTTGTACAATCCCGTTGCACATGACATGACTTTTGATTTCGTCACCAGTGCTGACTTTCAGGTTGTTACTGCAATGCCTACATGGATAGTAGAACCTATCTCCAGGTTGTTTTCTATGTTCCTTGGAAAATCTAATAAATTGATGAAGACCGGAAATAAACTCTGGGGTGCAACGGTTTAGAATGGACATCCGTGATCTATCCATTCTATGGTCAAAGAGAAAACAAGTATATATTAGAACAAGATTAGGGTCTAGGGTTAAAAGATTAGGGTTTATTATTAAAACTTTAGGGTTTAAGGTCTTATATATAATAACTGTGTACCATGTATCCCATTCATGAACACCTAATCTCACTAGTAAGTGTATAATGTGTATTGGGTTTTCAAGAAAATTTCGGCAGCATTTCCCCACTGTTCTCCAAGTACATATGTACTTAGAGAACAAATAGGGAAGTGCTACCGAAATTTTCTTGAAAACCCAATACACATTATACACTTACATCCTAATTAAGTGAGATTAGGTGTTCAAGAACAGTCTTAAATTGGGGACTATCCAAGATGTACTCCTAATGAGTAAATCTTGGACGGGTTTCTAGGCCAACAAATACATGTATGTTGTCATTCTTATACCTACAATCCTAGCTTCGTCATCCATATCCTATGTTTTGTGTAACATAATTTAATTATGCATGTTAGTAAATACTAAACAGTAAATAAACCATGATTCCATATATCAAAGATTTGAATCAAAATGAAGCCTAATGGCACATTGGGAGAGTGAGAATAGTATACCTCACTTGAAGAAGAAATATATGCAAATCAGTAAGTCAACAACACCTACAACAACACATTGGGAAGTTAGTCTTCCATAATAAACCTTACATGTATTCAAACCTTTCACAAATTTGAAAAATTTGTTACTTGTAGATCTAAGGAGAGGGAAAACGTTACTTGCATCATTAACAACAATCATTAAATTGAGTCTTATTGTATTCACATTGTTACCAAAAGGTTACTTTATATTATTGTGCATGAATTTCCATATATTACTTATTTAACCAATTAATTCTATTAATTCAATAATAACTTAGATTATGGCACATTGTTCACATTTATGGACATGAAAACTTCAATTGTTATTCCAACTCATGTATTAAGCACATTATACCTATTATTAAGTATATATTAGCCACAATGTGAATATTAGTTATCAAATGAAGCATAAGCAAAATATTTCATGAACCCACTTATATGTTAGCACAAACTAGATAGTTATCAAGTTGGTGAGTCCCACTATGGAGCTCTAGAGGAGGATTATTGAGTAGATCATATGCTATAATGCAAATAAAAGACAACTTGTTTGCTTTCATGCTCGGTAGACCGAATGGATATGTTATTTGTAAAATAAGAAGGCGTGTGGAGATATACATAGAAAGAGAGACCTTTTTGTGGACTTTATTGTTTTTTAAAAGGCTTATGATTGTGTACATGAACAATGTTGTATAACTTGTGTTGGATTTTGGAGAAAAATATGTGGCAACCTGATACATTGTATTAATTACACACATGTCTATTATCTAGAATGTCATTAAGCACAACAAGGATTACTGATTTTTGAGATTTTATGATTAGATGATGACCATTAAAGCTAAAGGCCAACAATTGGTCAAGTTATAACATATAAGCACATAAAGGAGTCACTCTCAAGTCATGGGTGAATATAGAGGGTCCAAATGATACTTGGGGTGCATTTATATGGTTTAAGAAATTAAGAACAATAAAAATAGACATTGATTACTGATCCAGGGGATTAGGGTAGCTAGGGTTCATATATATTATGAGCAGAAATTGGTGTGAAGCAAAAACCGCATGGGCTGATTGTTGGGGGTTGTAAGTCATATGGGAGAACGGGGGCCGCAACGCAGAGCTGAAAGAGAAGAGGCGGCGAGCCGAAGAAGAAGTGGTGGTAGACCGACTTACTTGCGCAGGTGATCAGGGAAAGAAGAGGCGACAGGCCGACTTACTTGCAGCGGTAGGAGCGGCAGAGAAGGCGCTGGCAAGCAGCAGTGCAGCGGCCGGCGGCAGCTGGAAGAAGAGGATCGGTGGTGCACACGGTAGCAGGCGGCGGCAGGAGCAGAAGGTGGCAGAAGCAGTTGCGGCAGAGAGAATCGCCAGAGAGACCTAACTTAAAATTGACAATCAAACAGAGAAAGGGGAAGAGTCTATGGCTCACGCGGGTGCTATTAAGTTAACAATAGACATCAATTATTAAAAACAACTGACACTTAAAACAATAGGCGTCGGTTCCCACCAAAAAACCGACACCTATCTTCAATGATAGTCGTCGGCTCTAACTAGAAAAACGGACGTCTATCTACATATTTTGACAAAAAAAAGTTCTCGAATTATGACCATAGTTGTCAGTTTCCGTAGAATAAACGACGCCAAAGGGGGGTGCAAATTTTCGTGGGGACAACACATGAAAACACATCAACGTTAGTTATTGTAAGATAACCAACAATAAAAATGGGCCACATTTTTGTCTCGTAAAAAACCTTTAGTCAGCGGTTGCTTTGTTAACAACTGACGCCTTATGTTAAATTTTGGAGGTAATTTTTTCACTGGAAAATTTAGATTATACGGTTGATTTTTGGCGTCGGTTGGTTATTAAGGAACCGACGCTAAATAAAAAATGATACCCGTGTCTAGCTGCTCTTCACAGATAGATGTCAATTTTTGTATTCAACCGACGCTGTATGCTTTAGGCGTCGTTTTTTTTGTATACAATCGACACCTGTAAATGTAGCGTTATAAGCTATTTCTGTAGTAGTGCTTGTAAATGGTTGGGAAATATACATTGATCCTACTATAAGCCTAAAGAAATCTCATATCATTTCAAGGCTTAACATCCTTTGTAAATGGTTGAGAAACTAATAAAATATATCCATGAGTCTAAAGGATTCTCATATCATTTCAGGGCTTAACATCCCTTGCAAATGATTGAGAAATAAACCATGATTTTTGAATTGTGGCTACATTTGACATTCTTGTTATAGTTTACAATTAAGGGGGGGTATCTCATTCAGGGGGAGCAAATTGGTTATATGGCTATCTTTTTGAAATGACAAAGGGGGAGAAATAATATAAATCAAAATTAAATGAGTTTCATAATCTCTTGGCTTCACATCAATTGTTGTTATATTCCTTAAAGAGTTGGATACTATGTTCCATACCTCTTTAGGAATAATTAGCACACACTTCATGAAAACAATAGAATGTCTTCATCTAAGGTAAATCTCATGTATGAAACTCATCTTATTTGATTATTTTGATTATATTTTTAGGAATGTTTGTTATCTTCAAAAAGAGGGAGATTGTTGGCTAAATTGGACATTAGCATACCCTTTGTTTTGATGGTGACAAACATTTCATTCTTGTGGATCTAACGTGCTACTTGAGTATTTCAGGGTTCAAGGAAAATAAGGAGATCATACTAAGTGGATAATTGAAGATCAATACAAATTGAAGATCAATATACTTAAATGTTTAATATTTTCATGATTGTACTCAATGTAAAAACTTATACAATTATATAATGTACAAGTACTTAGATATCATGTAAATAAAACGTTAGATCTTCCATATCTACCCAAAACCCTATGTCACACTCACATGAATACTTTAGAGTTTATAGGGCTCATATGAGTCATCAATAGGACCTCACACACATTGCAAAACTTTGCAAATCTTTAGTTCTGAGCCAAAATTCGGTCGACAATATTGTGGACTGAAATATAGCCATTGTAATAGGTTTAGTTGTTAGAACCAGTCAGTCATCCGGTCGACAATATTGTGGACCTAAATTTTATCCGGTCAACAATATTGTCGACTGAGAAAAGTTCTAGAAACTTCACATTTAACGTGAATTTAGCCATTGTAAGCCAACTACTTTATACCTAACGGTTATTTAAGCAGTAAGAATACTCTAGACACTCCCTAAAACATCCCTAAACACTTTTAAACTATTCCTATAAATAGGAGAGGCCTTAGGACACCCAAACCATCACTTGCATACACAATACACAAGTTACACTTGAGCATCCATTCTTGAGAGCAACAAAGCTAAGATTTACTTGTTATCTTCTTCCTTGTGCTCTAGAGTTGTGTCCTATAGCTACAATCTCCTAGCCACCACATATAACCACATCCATATTAAGTGGATAAGAGATCTAAATGCTTGATATATGATCAAAGCATTGTACTCATTGGTAACATTGTTTCTTTCTTCCAATCTTGTTCCTCTTATTATATTTTGTTCTCCTTGACTACTTCTAGGTTGGAGGTTGTTGAAAGGAGGTTTGTGGAGCTACTTCAAGTGGTGAAGGCTTCTCCCGGTGACTTGAAGTTACTTCAGAAGGCTTCCTCAAGGATTGAAGCTACTTCAGGTGAAAGCTACTTCAAGGGTGAGCTTGGAGTTACTTCAGAAGGCTGCTTCTAGGGGGATTGAGGCTACTTCAAGTGAAGGCTACTTCAAGGGTGTATGAAAGCAATTGTATTTTGTGTAACATCCTCGAGAGGTAATAAAGTAAGTTTCTTTCAAAATCCCAGTTGGAAACAATCGGGTAGTGGACTGACTACCTTAGATTTCTAAGGTAGGAACCACTCTACATCCTTGTCTCTTCCTTGTTTCTTCCTACTTCTTGTTCAAGTGTTTAATTATTTAATTAAATTTAAAAACTCCAAAAAGCTCTATTCACCCCCCCTCTAGATCTTTCACTATCCATAACATTTGGCCTAGAGCTTCATGGACTTGCAATCATCTCTTTCATCCACTTGGGAGGATGATTCTTATTTGGGATTTGGGGCAAATTTCTGTTAATTAAATTTCTGAGAGTGATCAATATATTCTCTGTGATATTGTTCATGGAGGTAATCTTTTTTTCTTACAACAGTGTATGGTCACAATCCTGATCATAAAAGGATTTCTATATGGAAGGATTTCTCCTCATTTAATATTAATCACCCTTGTCTTCTTATGGGTGATTTTAACTCGATTAGACTTTCGTCTGAGAAATTTGGAAAGGCTGAGGCCTCTTATTCTACTATTACTTAGTTTAATGACTTCATCAATGAAAACTCTCTTATTGATCTTGGCCTTGTTGGTTCTTGATTCACATGGGACAATAGGCAAGAGGGTAGTAAACTTGTTATGTCAAGAATTGATAGAGTTCTATATAACAAGTTGTTTCTGGAGTTTTATCCTAATATGTGGGGGGGGTATCAGTTCTTCTATTCACAATGATCACAAATGTCTCATTACTTATTTGGATAGTTCCACTTACAAGAAAAAGACCCCGTTTAGATTCTTTAATGCATGGAATGATATGCCTGGGTTTTATGATGTTGTTGAGAAGGCTTAGAATGAAGAAAGCTATGAAAATCTTATGTTTTGTTTGTGTGAGAAACTAAGGAAAACAAAAAATGCTCTGTGCATTTGGAATAAGGAAAAAGTAGGCAATATTTTTTAGAATTGCAGGATCCTTGAGGCCGAAGCCATCATGGCTCAAGAGGATATGGAATCCAATCCTACAGATGATCTTATATTCAAATGTAATCAGAAAAGGAAACAGGCAAAGGATGCTTATGAAGCTGAGGAGTCCTTTATTCATCAGAAATCATGAATTCAGTGGCTAAAAGCAGGTGATAAGAATACAAAGTTTTTCTATTCTTCTCGAAAGACAAGAAGAGTGAGGAATACTATTAATAGTTTAAACATTAATGGGATGAACTGTAGCGATGAAAAATTCATTAAAGATCATATTTTTGAATTTTATACTATGCTTTTCAAGAAGGATACTGATGTTGAAGCTGATTGGAAGGATGAGTGGAAACTTCCTAAAATTAGTGAAGAGCACTTTAATCTTTTGTGCAAGAAGTTCACTGATGAGGAGATTGATGATGTTGTTGCTCATTCTAATGGGGATAAATCCCCTGGACCTAATGGGTTTAATTACTATTTTTTCAAGAGTTGTTGGAATATTATTGGTCCTGATGTAAAGAAATCCATTCACAATTTATTTGATAGTGGATGTTTGTTACATGAGGTAAATCAATCTTATATCTCTCTTATACCTAAAGTGAGGAACTCTTCTGATATAAAATATTGGAGACCAATTGCTTTGTGCGATGTAGTCTATAAGATCATTTCTAAGCTCATTGTCAGCAAATTAAGGGTTATTCTCCCATATATTATCATCCCTATGCAATGTGCTTTCCTAAAGGGAAGATCTATTTCTGATGCAACTCTTCTTGTTAATGAAATTATCAATGACATGATGAAAAGCAAGAGACCTAAAATGTGTGTTAAGGTGGACTTGATGAAGGCATATGATTATGTACATTGGAAGTATCTCAATTTGGTTATACATCACATGGGGTTTCCTTTTTGTTTCATCCATTGGATTAACACCTTCTTCAATACGATTAGATTCCAAGTTTTAATCAACGGGGAGCCATCTAAACCTATTTTTACTGAAAGGGGTATTAGGCAGGGGGATCCCATTGCCCCTTACCTTTTTTTCATTGCAATGGAGGGGCTCTCTGGTATGTTGAGTCCTACTGTCTCTAATGGAAGCATTACTCCTATCAAAGCTTCAAGGAGTCTCTCAGTTTCTCATGTTATGTTTGCTGACGATTTGGTTATATTTTCTAAAGTTAGTGAAGATTCTGTGCAGGGTGCTAGAGATGTTCTTAGAAATTTTGGTTCTGTATTTGGTATGAAGATAAGCTACTTGAAGAGCCATGTCTTTTGTAATAATGTTGTTAGCAATGCGGATATCTCTGGGGTTTTGAGTATGCAGATTGGATTGATCCCTATGAAATATTTAGGTCTCCCTTTGTTCAAATGTAGATTGACTAAAAGTCTATGTACACCTATCATTGATAAGATTAGAACGAGGTTAGAAGGATGGAAAGCCCATAACTTGTCTATGGCTAGAAGGTGTGAATTGGTGATATCAACTCTTACTTCATTTCACCTATATTGGGCAGCTTCCTTTCCCATTCCTTGTAGTGTGATTGATGACATCGATCAATTATGTCGTAACTTCATTTGGGGGAGGGGAGCTGAACTCAAAAGGACTTTTCACACTATTAGTTGGATTCAGGTTTGTAGACCGAAAATGGAAGGAGGTTTTGGAGTCAGAAATACAAGGGATGTAGTGAAAGCATGTCTCATAAAGAACATATGTAATATAGCTACTAAAAAAGATAGCTTATGGGTCAAGTGGGTGAATGAGAGATATCTGATAGGTGATTCAATTTGGATGATAAAAGGTAGCTCTTCTGCCACCTGGTTATGGAAATAGATTAATAAGTTTAGAGATTCGATGGATGAAAAGAGTTTCTTCAAACCTGGTAATGGCAAGGGCATTCTATTGTGGAGAGACCCTTGGGTTACCAAAGGTACTTTTTTGGATGATGTGTTATCTTCCAATGACATTTCAAATTTTAGAAAGGGTAAGTTTGTCATCCTTGGAAGCTTGATAGATGATAATCATCAGTGGATGGCTACTGACTCAAGACACTGTTGTCGTATTTTGAATGAAATCAAAGGGTTGTTCTTCCCTAAACCTTATGAGGAAGAACTGCTGTTGGATAATATGAAACCAAGAAGACTGAAGGATTTTGGGAAGTTTGCAGAAGTAAGAACGTTAAGGTAGATTGGGGCTTTTGGGTTTGGAAATCTAAGGCTCCTAATCGATGTAAAATCTTTATCTGGAAGCTGGTTATGAAAAACCTTCTCACTCATGATAATATGAAGAAGTTGGAGTTTGCTTTCCCATCTATGTGTATTCTGTGCAATTCTAGTGAGGAAAATCATGTGCATCTTTTCTGGCCATGTACCTGGACCAAGGAGGTTTGGAGCAAAGCTATGGTGGATGGATATATCATCAATGTTCCTTCTAGGTTGGAAGAGATGCTAAGATTGAATGCAAAGGAAGCTCTCACTACTGTGTTAATCTATTACTACACATGGAAAGAAAGGAACAATCACATTTTTGAAGGAAAGAACAGAAGTTGTGAGGTTGTTTGGAGACTTATTAAGCCTGATGTAGATATTTTGTGCTGAGTCTCTGTTCTTCTTGTACAATTTTTTTTCTGCCTTTTTCTCTACTCCTTTCATTGTACATATTCACCCCCTTTTGATATATACAAAAAAAGGAACAAGCTTTGAGGGATAAAAAATAGTAATTAAATCCTCATTGATATCCAATATGCACATTCATAGACAAAATTTCCACACCTCAAACATGTATAGACCATGTCACAATTTGTGATAAAAATAAACTATCAATAATTGAATTATCATAGAAATAAGAAACAAGTATGTCAACTTTCATACAAAAGTTTCAATGTATGAGTTGGATATGGTGAAATTTGCAAAAAGCATCAAAATTGCAATTTAGGATGGTAACATGCAAAAACTGTAGCTTTTACCTTTGGGATAGTAAAAAGATCATAATTTTCATTTAGAGTGTGGAATCTACTATAGAGAATAAGTAAATTTTGAAATTCCCAAAGTTTAGCCAAAAGCATCATAAAAATCCCAACCTTAGACCATATATCATGCGTTTAAGTGATATTAAGTGGTTATAGTTACAACGATTCACCAACTTAATCACATGCCTTGGGTGGATAACAAAATCATTGTTGGGTAAATATAACCCTATCTCAAAGATCCACCAAAAAACTCCAAAATGCCAAATATGCAGACGCTCTAACCCAGGTCAAACGAGAAGAAAATGACATATTTTAGGAAGATTTTCCCTTTTCCCACCATAGGTTTTCAGGAACTTTGACCAAGAGAGTAGAGGGGAGAGACAATAGTTAAAGAAAGAAGTTAGTTAAATTCATTTTCTACTAGGTTAGTAAGGTGATTCCAATCTTTGGTTTTCACGAACAAGACAGGTAGATGAACACAAACTTATAGAAAAGTATTCTTAGAATAAACTATTGTTGATAATGTAGATGTTATTATGTCATTTAACTAACATTTATATTAATTACAAATAAAAGATCAAAAAATTATGTAGACAGAGAGGGTCAAAGTGTTTGATTAGCTCTGAGAAGTGTTTGTAAAGCTAACCACACTCACTGCTTGAGCTCTAAGGTGTTACTGAAGAGTTCACAAAATAGATATGAATGATGATGGCCAAGAGCTTAGGGGAAAGTATTCTTAAAGGGAGGTCTTTTCAAATATTTGGAATATAAAAAAAACCCTTAGCAAAGCCCTTCAAATAGGAGGAGGTCTAGAGAGGGATATATAATCGGTATGCATGACTCAATGGATAAGATGACACCAACAAGTAGTATCTAACGACCCGTTGTCCTTGGAAGCTACACAAGGGGCTGTGGGATCAAATTTGGTAATAGAAATCTCAAGTTAAGTTTGAAAAAAGGTGATTGTCCCATTCCACATGTGGTATATATCTCAATCTATGGTGTATATCTCGATCTATGGTATCTCCCTTTCCAAATATGGAGGTAGAAGACTACGTGATCATTCTCTTCTCAGGATCTCACAGACATAGTTAGTTTAGATCTACCACATAAATTTGTTTTTCCATTTAGAAACTAATTGGCACCCATGTCCACAAGATGAACCTTGAACCAAATATCCAATGGCTAGAAAAAAGGGATGCCACATATTTTCTTGGATTTTATGACTTCTTAGATATTGTTACTATTTTCTAAAAAAATATCATATAACTATCATAACAACCCATTTTCTATCCAAAGTTTGACTCTAGGATCCAAATTAAGAGCTCTATCTAGGGAAAAATAACAATCCCATGAGATGTATGTAGGTTTTACACTACATGCAATATGTAGAGTCTCATGACCTCCCTAAAATGTTAGAAAGCTCAACAAAATCTTTTTTGTTAAAAAAGAAGCAAACTTTAAGATTAGTTAATTGCATAAAAAGATATATGTAAATACTTAATTTATTACAGTACAACCCACCAAAACCACTCCTATAGAAACTATCAAAAGATCATGTGGAAATAAAGATCTGATACCAAATGGATGAAAGAGAAATAGAAAAATAATAAATTCTTCCAAAAATGTTCTAATAATAAGGAAGAAAAAACTCCACATACAATCTGAACATACAAGGTTTAAACACCACAAATAGATACATTATCGTATCCCACATTACTAAATACTTTGGAAAAAAATCAACAATAAACACTTCATATCTACATTCTTCAATAGTCAATGGGATATCTTATGTCTACCCACATTCCTCAACTAGACCGCCTCATAGAATCTTTATCAGAAGTTGAGATCAAAAGAGAGACTAACAATTTGGGTGTGGATAAATCTGTGGGACTAGATAAATTCAGTCTAGACTTCTACCAAAGCATTTTAAAAAAACATCACAATAAACTTTCACAATCTTTTAAGTTATATTCACCATCATGATCATATCAGATACCAAATAGAATTCTTGAATCAATAAGATATATGTCTTATAAAAAAGAATACATGAACACCTTCTGAGAATTTAGACCTATCAACCTCATCAACACATCACATACGATAATAGATAAAACCCTCATCTCTAGAATGAAACATTTCCTAAATTAAATTATAGGACAAAACAATGTGTCTTCCTTAAGTATCATAACATTCATGATGCATACACCGTGGTAAATGAAACCATAGACACATGCCAATCTCGTTGCACCCTCATTTTTGCTATCAAACTTAATTTTGAGAAAGCCTTTGACAATATCAATTGGACATTTCTCACTAATTGCATGAGAGATTATGACTTCCTAGATGGATGGATATACTAGATTATATCATGTATTAGCTTGTGTCACTTCTCTATTCTCATCAATGGCACACCATTCATATATTTCTAAACCACTAACGACCTAAGGCAAGGAGACACCCTATCACATACATTTTTATCCTAGATACATCCATTATCACTAGGATGATCCAACTTGGGAAACAACATGGACTCGTTTTTTTACCTGCCTACTGTCAAGATAACATTGGTCAATATGCAGACGACACCATAATTTTTATATATCTTCAAGATTACAATATTATCAATACTGTTTGTATCCTTGGACTTTTTTCCTACCTTTCAGGCCTTAAAGTCAAGCTCCATAAATCCTCCACTATTGGCACACATGACAATCTCAGGACATGGTGAGATATCACATGCTTCTTAAATGTAAGATTGAGACTCTAATTTTCCCATACAATATTCCAAAAGCCTCCTACAGTCCTATTATTACCAAACTGCCCATCGCCTTCACACATGGAAAACACTCTTCCTAAATATAGCGGATGCCTTACTATCCTGTACAAGTCACCCACTTAACTCACCACCTACTTCCTCATATGTACTCCTCCCCCCTCTAACATCCTTCATACCATTGACCGTATTAGATGAGATTTTCTCTGTAAACACATGGGTCACACGATTCAAATGGTGAAGTGCAAAACCATATTTCCTGTAAAGAAATATGGGGGATGGGGTATCAAAAATATAAAAAATGTGCTCTATTCCTAACATACAAAATCACAATATGTTGTGACAGGCCAAGTTTTTAGAAAATCATGTCATCAAAAAATACTATCGGAAACACAATCCATATCAACCCCTCAAGATCCAAGGATCCTCTACCTTATGTCGCCACATTAATTAACACCTATATGTCATTCCACACAATATCATAATCCCACCCCATCACTCCAATACCATCAAATTCTGCATTGATCCATGATTCCATGGTCTCACCATCATCAACCATAACCTTAACACCAAAACACCCAAAGAATTAAGTTTATTAAAAACAATATAAGTGTTACAACTGTTGGGAACACATACATCTAACAAAATCAAAAGAACTATCACCCAACAACGTTATCTCTGAAGACATAGACATATATATACAAAAACTAGAAACTAACATTAAAAATCATTTTACATGAAAATGGGGTACCAAATACACCCCTAAGCTTGCATATTATTTCTACACTTTCTGTGCATACATATGCCTTATTTCATATATTTTGAACATCATATGTCCTATCAAAGATCAGATCTTCATATGGCTTGTATGACATGACAAAATCCTTAAGGACCATAATGTTTTCAAAAGAGGGTTTTATGGACCATCTATACACACTCTATGTTCTCTTAGTGAAGAAACCAAACAACACCTCTTCTTTAGTTCTCCTATCTCTACCTTATTGAGAGAATACTACATCACGTACATCACAAACCCATTCAGGCTCATATATGCATGCAACATATATTCAACACAACCACTCCTAGAATAACATACTTATGTTATACCAAAACGCTTATATCATCTATGCTTCGTATTATATGGTCTGAAGAAACAACAAAAAATTGAGTAACAGAATATGAGATATACATAGACTTATCACTGTCATCCATGATACATATCACATATTTTTATTATGCAAATGATCAAGGCATATAGTCACTCATAAAGAAAAACAAGCGTGCACTCACACACTTTAGAGAATCATCCATATCACAGAAAACATACATCCTGGAACAGATTCTATATGAAGATAATGATGTCTAAATTGATTGCGTGATGATTGTTTCTATGTTGATGCCTATTGTTGGGGTGTTTCCCCCTAGAACCATATTTGTTTTCATGGTATTTTAGTAGTACTCTGTTACTTGGATCTGAAATTTAAAGCACTTCTGGTGTTTAAAATTCTAGAATAGCTGATGTTAAATCATTACTCTGATCACTATGCAGTTGTATGCCGATTACTTATATGCTATGAACCCTTATTAAAGAAAAACTAACAACCTTATGCACCGTACTCTCAGTCACACGACAGAAATGATGACCCAATCGGTTTTAACGTGTGTGTGTGTGCTCAAGATTATTTTCCGTTAACATTGCCGCTAATACTACTCGATGCAATGTTGTGTTTTCATGTCATCCCTTTTGATTCGGCTTGAAGTAGTCACTGTCTTCGAGCAACTTCGTGCCTTCCCCTAGCATTGTGGTTTGTACCAAAGTAGGTCTATTATCGTAGTATTTTGTTTGGAAAGTGAGTAACTGATTGATAGTACAAGGCTGGCAATGGGTTGCGTTTTCCTACTCGACCCGACCTGACTGGCCCTGAATTCAAATAAACCATACCTGAAATGGACCCGGACCAGAAATGATCCGACTGGACCCAAATTAGAAAATAGCCGAGCCGAAATCAACCGGACCCGGGTGGACCTGAAAATTATAAAAAATACTCTATTATAAAAATCTGTAAAAAAATAAAAAATCCAAAGCCCGACCCGACCCAAACAAGATAAGACCTGACTCGACTTGACCTAAATTAAAATGGACCTTAATGAACCCGACCACAAACTAAACAGACCTGAAAAAAATCTGAATCTTTTGGTCGCCCTGCCCGAATCGGGTAGGAGAGGGTGAGGTCCGGGTTTTTTACCCTTAGACGGTAGTATGACATATATAGAAGCTTTCTATCACATATGAATACAGATCTAGCAACTGATCTTGTAACACAAGTTTTCTGATCTATTACCCTATAATAAAAGCGAATCTGAGGAGCCTGTGTGAGAGTGTGTGAGAGCTCATCGGACCAGGCCGTTAGCTAGCTTAACTTTTTTTGTAATTTTTAATTGATTTCATCATTATTCGTGTTTCAGTTACGTGTGTTAGAGCTCATCGTAACAGGTTGTTAGCCTGCTTATTCGTTCTCTTTTGGTAATTTTTAATTGAATTTCATCATTATCTGTGTTTCAACTACGTGCTTGCTCACCTTATTAGCACGTTTGTGAGCTCTATATATATTCAAACAACATATTTGTGTGTTTTATCAATTTATCTGCACACTTACGTAGTCGCATATGAGCTTAGTAATGTAACATGTTTGTGTGCTTTCTTGCTTACAATAGCAGTCTGCCTTGGAGGGAGTCAAAAAATAATTGATCAAGTTGTTCTTATTTAACATATTGTATATAAATTATTTATTATATATTAGTCGTCAATAGGCACATAGTAAGAAAGGGAGCACAAATAACCTTAATAATGATAAATTATGGCTTGGAATGAAATACTTGATAATTAATCAAGTTATTTTCAATTAGTGAGTTGTCTATAAATTACTGTGAGTATTAATTACATTATTTTTTAGAACAAAGATAATTTTGATAATCATATATACATGTTGGCGTTAATTAAGTTGTTCTTTTTTACATGTTGTATTTAAATTATTGTGAGTACAATGTATATAAATTTTTAGGACATAAGTAATTTTTGTAATCATATGCTATAGATTGGTTGGAGTCACCTTGCAGTTATCATCAATAAGCAAATGCTCAAGAATGAAAATACACATAGTTTTGCTAATGACACACTATAAATTAGAGGGTGTCTCCTGAAATTGTATGTAAATTATTTGTTATATAT
Organism: Alisma plantago-aquatica; assembly: GCA_963693085.1. Taxonomy (NCBI): domain Eukaryota; kingdom Viridiplantae; phylum Streptophyta; class Magnoliopsida; order Alismatales; family Alismataceae; genus Alisma; species Alisma plantago-aquatica. Next base: position 553,221,282 of record OY856414.1, on the reverse strand, counting down.
TAGTCATCTATAGACACATGTCTAAGAGAGGGTGTGTAGGTATGCATTGAAAAATTACAAATTACAAGTTGGAGGGAATCACCTAATAATTAATCAAGTTATTATCTTTTATTGAGTTATTTGTAAATTACAATAGTTACATAATTTTTCAGAGCAAAGGTCCTTTTGGTAATCACAGATACATATTGGAGGGAGTCATGCAGATAGTTGATCAAATTGTTCTCTTTTAACGCGTTATATTCAAATTATTGTGAGTACTATTTATAATTTATAGAGTATACGTAAATTTTGGTAGTCACATGCTATAAATTAGAAGAAGTCACTAGGCAGTTAATCATCAACTGACACATGGTCAGAAAAAAAAATATATGTAAATTTGTTAATGACACATTACAAACTAGAATGCATCTTCTAAAAATTAGTTGAATTATCCTTTTTAATGTGTGTCTTTTCGCTAGTAATAGCAGAAGAGCAAAATGAACATGACTAGCTATTTCCGTCCCAACAAAGAACAAGTGAACAGTACCACTTTTTCTAAAATTATACTGAAAATTAAATAGAAGCATGGAACGGGGAAAGGTCACTGACTTGATCAGTGTGACCGCTATCCAGTGCGTACGAGCTGATTTCTCGAAAACGGGCTTTCCGGCAGTCCAGCACCGTATGAGATTCAAAAGTATGCGTCAATGGGCGGTGACATGTATAACAGTACAGAACATACGATAATGTTATTTTATAAGGTCGTCGTCCGCTACATGCTTCCATTAAAGTTACCATCAAATCGCGTCATTCCATGAACAGTGGGGATTAGGTGGTCGTAGATCCAGCCGAGTCAATTTGACCGCAAGGCCGAACGAATTATGAGATTGCGACGCGCACCGCAGAGAGCCGGTAGACCGTGGCTGGTTTGGTTTGGTGATACCAAGACCAGAAAGTCCACAACGTCTTCTTCTCGTGACACCCTACGTACCACTGGGCTACCGCCCTGGCGCAGTAAACAAGCCGCTGCTTTATTATCCCAACAAACGTACTGCATTGTGCATTCTGTTGTGATATATATATTTGTGAAATCCGGAAAAAGTTTATACGAAAATTGTAGATCAACCGAGTAGCAAACGTTATCTAATGACTGATAAACACGGTGGTTGAAATAACTGATAAGCATTTTCTACTATGTCTGCAGTGGTGAGCTTCCTGGCACGTTTATTTAGCTGGTTTTCGCCATATAATGGATTGCATTTTTAAGCCCGACAATTGAAAATTTGCGTCTGCTTTGGGCATGTTTGGTTATTTGGATTTTGTCGTATTGGATTGTATTCTGGACTCCAGTTCAATAAATTTTATATTTGGTTTGCAGGATTGGAGAAATGAGGCTAATCCTGAGATTTTCAGACATAATAGGAATCCCGCATTTTGATCTTTATCAAAATTCTCCCGGACGCCAAAATCCATCATGGGCAAGATGGTAGACACGAAAAAAATAAATCCCACACATATAAAATCCAACAAACCAAACATAAAATTTTACTTTGCGGGATTTTGAGAATGCAACATTTCAGTAATGCAGGATGGACAGAATACAGGATTTACTGGTAAATCCTGCAAACCTAACGTGCAGAAAATGCGGTCGAATATGGAAAAATGGCCGGTTGCTGTTGTAAAGAAAATGCGGTAGAATGGCCTCCAGTTCAAATTGACGGACGTCGTTCTCCATCTCCCGCTCTGTGCTTTTCCTGCGTGCGGGCAGTCATCTGATACCACCTGATACCACCAGCCGTGCTCATCTCCGTATGTATCCAAACATAAATTATTGTTTTACATGTGTTTTAATAACAACGTTTTTCATATACATGGATTTTGTAAATGCAAAATCTATCGTAATCCTGCTCAATCTCGAAATCCAAACGTGCCCTTTAATGTTCTTCCCTTCTGCCAACTGGTTACACTTTGTTGTCTTTACGGAAGATATGGGCAGACTTGGATGCCTACATGCTGTCAAGTAACCTCCCTCGTATTGGACATTGATCCGGCGGTTTTCTATTGCTGAAGAATTATCACAAGAATTCAAAACTAACAAAATGAGATGTAAAATGAGATGAGTTTTGTTAGTATGCGTGTATACAACAAAAACGAGCGAAGTAAACTACTTCCCTCATCCTTTGTGATGTTATATAGAATAACAACAAAACTCGTTCAATTTTACCTTCCGTCATGCCTTCGCATATCATTTTTCAGCAAAGAACCATGCTAACAAAGAATAGTGTATTTCGCGTCCATAAGTCAAGAGGAGTGACTTTGTAAAGCGTTCGACATGAATGGAATTCTCCGTGTTTGATAAAAGGAGAAGGTCCATATCACTTGAGAGTAAATGTTTGCTACAATTTTGATGAGTGCAAAAACATACTGCAAAAGCCCGAATTCAAAAACATCAAATCTAATTCTCTAAACATAATGCAACATTACCAATTGTAATAATGATTACATGAGAGCATGGATCTAATTAAAAGCTAATGTCTAAGAAAAGGAGACCAAAATGCGTCCTTTTCTCCCATAAGAAATGCTCATAAAACAAAATAGCGTAATACAACGTCATCCCTCAAAATTCAGCGCCAACAAAATCAATAACCAAGCCAATAATCAATTACCAAAACTGACGTTATAGACTATATTATAGACCATTGTAGTTTTTTTTTTCTTCAAACAAATTAGGAGGTTCTATTATTCATCCTATCTTCCTCATGTAAGCAAAAACATCAAACAAAAAACAACAATTGCTAATAACCGATTTTAAAAGAAATCAATTCAGCTGGCCACGCCACAAGCGATTCAGCTGGCCAATGTATCCTTCAACGTAGCCTTTACGAATCTAGGCATGTACAATTACCCCATTCCGTCGCCCTCCCTTTCTCTACGGATGAGGTCCGCTCGGTTGTAAGAAAATGAGCCCATTTATATCCACGGTCTTAAATGGGTTATCCGTATCTTTCTACCAGATTTGTTAGTCAATGCTAAAAGATGGCATTATGATCATTTTCACCACCCTAGAGAACGAACAACAACTACATCATATGATAACATGTATTAACGCAACCCACTACACCCCCCCCCCCCACACACACACACAAGCAGAGAAAAATAGTCATTTCGTAATTCAGACATACTAAGCAACTAGATTGTATCTACGATCATAATGACAACCCTAAGTCCTAAGTTTGCAACAAAAGTTAGCCATAAAATATTATCCAACCAATCTAAGTTCATTGAAAATCGTAATATACACGACTGCAATTATACAAACATTACAAATTCATAACATTTGAGAAAGCTTTCGATAGTACCAATTGGTCCTTTTTCTAGGGCTGTCTAGAGGGCCACAAATATCCCCATAAATAAATTATGTGGCTCAAAGCATGTACCACTACCCATGTATTCTTGAACCTTCCAAATAGTTCGGCTCATGGTTACTCTAAAAGATCCTACATGATATCCTCTTTGTTCTTAACTCTAGATCGCCACTGCCCAAGCTTTTAGTAAATTCCTAGATAGAGCTTAAGACACATGAAATATAGATTCAATCCACATCCATGACGATTGCATCTAGTCTTAGTTGTTCTCATGACTTCAATAGCTCCATTTTACCTTAGAATAAATAAGAATGTCTTTGTAATATGCTTGAATCTTGATACTTTCTACTATTACATTGATTGAACGAGGAAGCCACTTTTGGCCTCAATTTGACCACAATTTTAAACATATTTGACCACCCAATTGAGGCCTATTTCAGATCCACCTTCAAAACATGGAAAGCTCATGCAACTAACAAACAAGGCCCCAACCCCACTACTGTCGAAGGGACTTCCAACACTATTCAACCAACTAGAATTTCCCACACTCAGATAGCTAGAGAGCGTACTCCACATCACCAAGAGTTGTGGAATCTGAGTAATTGAAGACAAAGTTGCAAGCTCCAAGACTCAAGAATTGATTTAACCACTCCAAGTTGGCCGAATACGAAGAGAGCCCCCAAAGCCATCAACACTTGGATAAAATGACTTCCAATTTGATTGGATCTAGAATATACCAGATTGTCACTAGACAAATGGCAATGCAAAACATTGGATACCAAAGATCACCCATCTCATATTTGACAAAATATGATGCAAAGCACTCAGATACCAAAGATAACCCATATCAGATTTGGCTAAAGATGTTACAAAGAACTTCGATACAAAAGATTACCCATCCCAAATCCGTTCTCCTCTCGACCAAACTCCACTTGAATACTAACAAAAGGTCTCTTATACACTCTGTATAGACTCCACTCTTATAAACACTTTCCCTTCACCAACATGATCGGTGTTCGAAAATCCACCCTCATTCCATTTACCCACACCAGACGTCCGTCGTCCGCATTTACACCAACGGAAGCTTTCCATTTCACAAACATGTTGCATTAAGTCAACCACATACTACCATAGCATTTTATCATCATAGTACCAACTTGTTGGGGATAGACTATTGGACATGCTTGCAATCATACTATAGTGTCACATAATTGTGCACTCTACCCTTGGCGAACTCATCTACATCCTAGACATGAGCTTCTACATACAAAATTGGGATCATAATTCCCTTCCTTATCATCTCTCTTTTTTTACTTGTACAATTGAGCCAATATAGTGTTTAGCTATTTTCTCTTTCTATTTGTATTTATTTTATTAAAAGTCTCTAGGTTGTCTATGATGGCCGAAGCCTATTGGGTGAACACATGTTGAGTGAAGATTCATCCTTACCCCAAAGAGGATGGCTGTGTTGAGTCTTTTGATTGTTGCACAATAGTACATATGTATTGACATTTAGCCTAGAGGGTAGAAGTGTCCACTAAATCTACATGTTCTATTTAAACTCGAGAGAATGCTAACCAGAGGAATTTTGGCAACTAACTCAGTAGAATCTGATTTATGTGTTTGTGATAAACTGTGATGGATTTGAGGTTTGATGGGGAAAAAAGGCTATGATATGGATGTGTGTTTTTGATACATCATTAGTTACCCTTGATTTCAAACAAAACATACCATATTTTACTTTACTACTTTCCTCAGTGTAGATCTATTCATGGTTTATTATTAGAATCATATTATCTTTAAACTGAAGAAGCTAATACAAAGTTGATAGTAATATATGGTTCTTATTAAGATCCTGAAAAAACATATGACTCCACAACTACTACACTCCATACATTTTCAAGTATTAACCTTTATGAAAGTGGTTAAAAAATTAAAACTCCACGCCCATGACCAAGAGTAGGAGCACATACCCAAGGAGAGAACAAGCCCATATGTCAGATACAAACTCTATTCTAATCATTATTGTGGATAACAGTGAAGGTGAATAACTATTATTTTAATTAATCCTGTTTATAAATTATTTAATTATCTTTTAGATTATTTACAAAAAAGAATCTCTAGTGTCTAATCTAGTGGATCATTCCTATATCTTTAGATGCCTATAAATAGCATATGTTGAAGATCTTTGTCTCCAATTGGATTGAGAAACTTCATCTTGAAGATCAATAAAACACTCCACAAATGCTTTTTATCCAAGAAGAAAGGTCTGATAGAGCCAATAGCAATCATAATGAGAGATTATGTAGAAAACCATGAGGAGGAGAGGAGCATTGAAAATGATTATGCTCCAACAAGTATTTCAAGTAAAGACTTTCATGCATTAAGAGTAAATTATCTGTTGTCAAGTGTTGTAAAACCTCCACTTTGTGTCAAGAACAACCACTTTCTTATCGACATTGTCTGTGTCATTCAAAGCTGACAGTTTGGAGGTACTGTGTAAGAAAATGCCACACAACATATCCATATTTTTAAAAACCTTTGTGGTAATATGAAAACTAATGGAGTCACACCAATGATCTTTATATGAATATGTTTAACTTCTCTATGCTATAAGGTTGAAGCATGGTATAATGTCATTCTGATTAGTACAAATCATTCTTTGAAAGAGCCCATTGAAGCTTTTATCAAGAAGTTTGATACTTGTGTGAAGATCGACCATTATAGATCCTAGTCTATAATTTCAAATAAGGACCTATGAAAGATATTAATCAAGTATGGAAGAGATTTAAAGGGTATCATAGGGAATATCCTCATTATGCCTATCTGATTAGATGCTTATCAATAATTTGTTTATAGGTATGAATACTAACTTAAACCTCTTCTTAGTGCAACAACAAGAGAATAATTTGTAAAATATAATTTAAAAATGTGTACAAGACATTAACGACATAGCTACTGGAGATATCAAATGGAAGAAGACTCATATAAATAAATCCTCTAATCCTATCCAGGAACCTAAAGCTTAAACTACCAAGATGAGTGTTATTCATGAAGTTAAGAGCATTGACATATCTATATTCAAGTTATACCAGATCTTAAATGATATTAAGAATCTAACACAAAATTAGCTAGATATCAAAATCAAAATCCAGATCTTATCTTGAAACTCTAACTCGTAGGTGGAATCCATTTAGGCATGTCATGTATGTGAAGACATCTCTCATTACCTAAATTTTGTGTGTATAGACAGATCCCTCGAGAGTCAATGGAGAAGGTAAACTTCATAAATGATATTAATCACAATCATACATGATTGTTCTATAGAAACATACATACTACTGACAATGGACATCTTTCCAATCATAACTAGAATATCCAAAACTAGCAAGTCACTCATATAGGAAAATGACCCTTCTCTTAAAAATTCCAGCAGAAAGCCCCACATAGATTCACAAAATCCAACTTTTTTTAGGAGTAATAATTTTAACCTTCACACTTTGATTTCCTTATTGGAATCAAAATTGTTGGAAGTGAAAAAAAATAATATATACATAGATAATTAGCTAGACTCACATGTTGAATGAATAAAAACTCTTACGCTACAAATACCAAATGAAGGGATTCCAAATCCTAAGCGGAAATACCCACCATATCCGACCTCCTAAAGCTCGAATAAGGGTTAATAGAGACCAAAAATATAATGCTTTTGGGAGGTAAGCCATGTATTTTGTTTTAGTACTATATAATTGTTATGATCTAATAAATGAAACTGATCTCTATCTTTCTAAAATCATAAACTACTTACAATTGCTAAAGAGGACATTCTTTTCATTTCTTATAGATCTACAAAGGTCCTTAAAAATATTATATATACAAAAAAAATCATTCTCTTTCCTACATCTATCTGGTCAAAGACAATCACTAAAATTACTCTAGGCCATCATCTTCACAATCATCATCCCCTGAATCATCTCTAAATGGCTCATCCAAGTTTCAGGTTCTCCTGATGTACTCGTTACCTTAAAGGAACTGAGGAGGGACGATATCTTCATTCAATTAGATATGTATTTTGGGTATATCTCCCAATTCTAATGGATGAAGAGCTCAAATACACTCATGATTAGCTAATACCCCATCAGCCTAAACCACCCCTATGAAGAAATTAAGCACTAAAGCTAATAGTTGAATCACACTTTAACCAATTTAAGATATGTGGGCATACCTGAGGGAAACTGTACCAACACCATATAGAAGAATCCTCCTTTACCAATTTGCTAGAAGCACCATCCATTGAGAAATATGACAAATATCATTCGAAGACCCATCAGAAGGGGAGGTGCATACAATCATATAAGACATGATTTTGAGAAACAAAACAAAGTGATAGGACAAGAAGAATAGGATAAGTATGCCTCAAGACAATGCCTTTGCCTCAACTCTTACACTTTAAAAGAGAAATTGGCCAAAATATCAAAAGAAACACAAGCATATGACAATAAACATATATGAGTGATCAAATATCTTGGAATCAACATGACCTGATTTAACATAAAAATGTAACATATTCTTGTACTTAAATTTTGTGACAATGGTGTGACACCCTCTACTACTAGAAAATCTTTTACCGAGCAATTAAAGCAGTCATTTCAAATATTCACTAGAAAATATTGTTGAATCGAAGGGCTCTAGGGGGGGTGAATAGAGATTCAAAACTTGCACAAGAATAGTTTGACCTTCAATTTACTTCAACTAGGTATAATTGCAAATAGTGAATTTTATGGCAATTTAAGCATGCACAACAAGGATGAGAGAAATTGAAGCAACCAATTGAACAAGTTGTTTTGGAGTGGTTACACTCTCCAAACTAGGAGAGAGTCCGTCCACTACCTAGAGAGGTCAAGCTCTAGGATTTCTTAACCATATCTACTTTTTATATTCACTTATAAGAGTTACAATATATGACCTTCCTTTTCTGGGACAAGGATACCCATATTCCCTTTAAGGTCAAGGGGGACTACAACCTTACAAACAAGGTTGTACCTATATAAGAGATAGTCTTCCACCTCACTAAGGTCTTACCCACACTTGCAAGTAGTTGGATGCCTTCACCAATGAGATCCCCTTCTTGCACTGTGTCTTTTGTCTTGAAGGATTTACCCACTCAGCTCCTTGGATCTTCCACCTTGTCCTCCTCCTTCACATAGAGAATCTTGATGCACCTTCTTCTACAGATTGAAGAAGCTTGCACCTTCTCCTTCACTTGGAGAAGCTTTCATCAACTTGAACTTGAAGAAAGGGGTTGGGAAAGGACAATCTTTGAGAGCTTTACAAGCATACACCGAGATAGCTCTCTCACACATATACTATCTCATTCATAATGATGAATTGAAGTTTAATCAAGAGAGAGGAATGGTCTCAAGTGGACTAGATGCACTCAACTATAGCAAGGAGCTTGAATATCATGAAGGAGCAACCTTGGAATGAACTCCAATAGTAACTATTTATAGGTGAGGGTGTTCACTAGAGTGTGGGAACACTTATGAACATTTTCTAGCCATTTTGAGGGTTGCAACAGATATAATTTTGAATTTTGCAACACCCCAATGGCTAGAATCACCTTTTCTTTATTTTTCGTATAGTACATTCACTCGAGTTTCCATAAAGATAACTCGACTGATAACACTACTTGAAAAGCCAATTTAAACCATCGATCGAGTTTGTCCTGGTGAAACCTCAACCGATCCACTTAAATTAGCTGTCGTCTTTAGAGGGATCGGTCAAGTTCTATGAGTGTGCAACGTGATCGATCAAGATCATTATCAAAATACATTAAGGGTTGGTAGAGTTTGTAACTCGACTGATGAATAACCTGTAATGAATTTTAAAAAAGGATTTTTAAGTGATCAAACATTCAAATTAAGTGTCCCTAAGTTTTTCTCATCTTAGTTACAAGTCATATCATATATACAAATGAATACAAAAATTATTTAAGGTGACTTGGAGTGTTTTCCAAAAATGTACATTTGCATTGCTTTCGGCTTGAACTAAAACAAGCTTGGGCTTGTGTGATTTGATCCTTTTCATGTACCTAATGCCTAAATCAATATCAACCAAACATATTAGATACATATGAATGGAATGGTTAAGTCATTATCAAAATATGGACAATGTGTAACACTTAGGTCAACATTCTCCCCCTTTTTGACAATGACAGACAGTTCCTCAACATATTGAGAAGGATATGAAAATTAAACCTTTACCTTTGAGAAAGGATGTGTGAGTTAAAACCTTTACCTTTTAAATTGCAAGGGGCTACCTGAATGAACAATGTAAATTGCTCCCCCTAAATTCATTCTTACCTAACCCTGCATGGTTAATCTTTCCACAAAAAATCATAGCACATATACATACTATATGGTCCTCTACCGAATCACATGATAAGTAGATAATTGACAAGAAAAGGATCATATAAGCAATAAAAACAATATGCACGAGATCACTTCTCCCCATTGTCATATCAAAAAGGTAGGGAGGTAGAGGAGCTAAAAAGTACATGTCTTCTCCATAGGCACAAGCTAAAGCGATCAACCACATAAAGCACACACCAAACAAAGACAAAGCACAAAGAGACAAGCAATCTAATGTCATACCAACATATGGAATATCATACCACAAACTCATAAGATATAATCAACCAAAGAGTTATGGTACATAGGATTAATACTACAACACTATTAATGTCCCCACTAAAAGAGCCACAAACCAATGATAAAATAACAAGACGATCAAACAGTACACCTTAGATACAATGCCGAAATGTCTCAGTACAAAATAGTATAAAACGATAGATATGATAAACATCTAAAGACTATAGAACTAAAACATATAAGCTATATCTATGGTATCTATGTCAACGGTATCATCATCAACATCATCATCTGCCTCAGGATCATAGTCCTCGTCACTATCTGAAGCTGCAGTAGAGACAACAACAACATCACTTTCATCTCCAAAGGAACTGACAAAGGTGTCATCAGAACCATCCTTGGATCTATCATCCTTAGTGTCCTCAACATCATCAACCTCATCCTTAGCAGCTTGGTCAGCCATCTCCTCATCAGAGGAGGAACTAAAACCACGATCGGGCCATCTGGTGTTCTGCTAAGCCCAAGACATGCCAAGAGCATGTAAATCATTTGCTTGGTCAAAAGAGGGAGTAGAAGACCCAAGACTAGCAAGTAAGGTGGCAGTAGGACCAGTAGGGAGAGCTAGAGGAGGAAGAACACCAGGGTAGGTCCACCATATGTAGCATGGGTGGCAGCAGAAGCAGTCGGTGGAGGGGCTGGGTAGAAGTGATTGTGTATGCATAAGAACCATAATCACCACCTGGGTAGGATGGTAGGAGGGTATGGATGAATACATGATAGGTTCATGGTACACATGATCTAGAAGAAGTCTTGGTGGAGGTGATCCTCAACCTAAAGGTTATACGCCTGTTGGTGTATCATGTAACCCATAAGGGCTTCATGTAACACCAAGAAAAAGGCGTGGTCAGGGCATGATGGGGGGTGGAGGTGGAGGTTCTTGGGTGGAGGTAGAGGTGGAAGCTCCAAGTGTGGTAGGATAGGTAGGGAGGAATGTATTCTTGATCGTGGTCTCACTAATACAGACACCTTTTCGACTTGATTTGTAATGAAGATCATGGAAAAGGGATTTCTGAGTGGCAAAAGTAAAAAGACCACAGATCAAAGTAGGGTAGGCTGTGGGTTCCATAGATATTCTTCCCAGAGTCAAAGCAGGTCATGTGGTGTAGAATGTATTGAGACCACTTGACTCTGATGTTCTTCAAAAGACAATACATGATCGCAACGATGTTCTCTGCATTTTCCATTTGGTTTTTCCTTGGATGGACATTATAATTAACGACCAATGTGATTAGATGGTTTTTGAGATCCAGGGAAGAGGATAGGAGGGTTGACTTCTTCCTATAGGGAATGTTAGGCTTATTAAAAAACTTTTGAATATCATGTGAGTAAGATCAAATCTTTTATAGAAGGCCTCGGGGTTGAGCAGATCATAATAACCAGAATAATCTGCCCTCCATGTGTCAGTAACCTCAGTTCCATTGAAATAGACATTCAAGGAATATTTAGAGATGGTAAATTTTGTACCAGAAATCATGGAAGTTAGAATAACTTGAGTATTAGGAGGTGTCACTATTGTGTCATAGTTCCATTTGAGATTTTCATAGAACTCATTAACTGCCTTAGTGCTAGTTATGGAATTGTGGAAGCGCAAGCATTCTACGCACAAAGCACCTAGGTGATGGGTACAAAACAACCCCACAACCTACTTGATAACCGTCATCGTGGTGAGACAAGGCTCAAACAAAGCTATAAATAGGAAAGGGTTTCTAAGAAGGAGCTCTTTATAGTGATTTAAGGCTTCAGAGGAGACAAAGGAGGTGCCATCAAAGGAGAAGAGGCGAGGATTTGATGAAGACAAGGGTGCTCCACCTGGGATAGCTCTCTTCGTATGATTGGATGATACAAATATGGATTGAGAAGCAAGAGAAATTCAAATAGAGAGAGAGAGATCCTCACCAGCAAGATGTCTAGCCATCTAGGAGGGTATGGGAATAGGCAAGGAAGGCTAAATTAAGCTAGGGAAAGGATGTGCGAACCTAGGGTTGGAGGTCAAGAAGGCTGGAGGTTGGGATCGGTCGACTTTTCTCTAGTTGAGAGGGAGAAAATTCAGTCAAAACCCTTTTAAGCTTGGTCTAGCCCATCAGTCACTAGAGTTCTGAGATATTGGGAACTCGATCGGTCGAGTATTTTCACAAGACTCAGCCATGGATCAGTCGAGTTTATAATTCGTCTGATCAACAATCTGTCCAAAAAGATGAAATTTGAATCCCTAGCCTCTAGGGTGCGGATAGAATTTATTTATTTATGCATTTTAGACATATGGAGGCACATTTCACTCATCATAGGGTACTATTTTGTGATAAATCAATCGTTTGCAAAAATATGCAAAACAAGCAGAACAAGGCATGAAAACATGATATCTATAGCACATAGCAAGCTAGAGATGATCAATTTTAAGCAAGAAACATATAGGTAAGATAACAACTAGCTAGAAGGCATGTCAATATCATCAAGAGCAATAATAAGTAGTTTTGACCTAATAAAAACAAATTGCTATCTAGGTAGAGGTTTAGTGAAAATGTCTGCAAGATGATTTTCCGTATCCACATGTGTGATATAAGTATACTTCTTGGCAATGTGGTCATGAATAAGTGTTGATGGACCTCTATATATGCAATATAGGATTGTAAGACAAAGTTAATTGCACTAGTATTATCACAATAGATAGGAGAAGCATTAAAATGAATGTTGAAGTCTTGGAGCATTTGCTTCATCCTTAGGAATTGGGCACAAAAACTCCCAGCTGCTATGTATTCATCCTCGGTAGTTGAAAGATCCACGATGCTTTGTTTCTTAGAGAACCAAGAAAATAGGCATGGTCCTAGGAAGAAGCAAGTGCTACTTGTACACTTTTTGTCAATCAAACGGCCTACATAATAAGCATCACTATAAGCAGTAAGAGTAAAGTCCCTTGACTTGGGATACCATAGTCTAAAATTTTATGTTTTGGATAGATACCTAAAAATCCTCTTAACGACTATAAGATGTGATTTCCTAGGACATTGAAAACAAGCTTATAAGCCAACACTAAGCATTACATTAGGTCTAGAGGTAGTTAAATAAAGTAAACTTCCAATCATACCTATATAGAGCTTATCATCTACCTTTTCTCCTTCTTCATCTCTATCAAGCTTGGTGGTATTTGACATGGGGGTGTCCATTGGCTTGGTATTCTCCATACTAAAGCACTTAAGTAGTTCACTGGTGTACTTACCTTGGTTGATGAAGTTCCCATTTTTCGTTTGTTTGATTTGAAAGCCAAGGAAGAAAGTAAGCTCCCCCATCATGCTCATCTTGAACTCACTCTGCATAAGAGAACTAAACTCCCTACAAAGATCAAGATCAGTCCCGCCAACAAAAATATCATCAACATAAATCTAAATCATCAAGAAATTGCTAGAAGTGTGTTTTAAAAACAAGGTAGAATCGACTTTTCTCATGCTATAGCCATTGTCTAGAAAAAAGTTCTTTAGTTTCTCATACCAAGCTCGAGGTGCTTGTTTGAGACCATAGAGAGCTTTTTGTAACAAATGAATATGGTTAGGAAAGTTATCATGTTCAAAGTTGGGAGGTTGAGCAACATATACTTCCTTCTCAATTGTACCATTAAAAACACACTTTTAACATCCATTTGATAGAGAAGAAAATTCTTGTGACCAACAAAATCAAGCAACATTCTAATTGACTCAAGTCTAGCTACATGTACATATGTTTCATCAAAACCAATACCTTCCTACTGATTGTAGCCTTGAGCAACTAATCTTTCTTTGTTTCTTGCCAATTTTCCGCTTTCATCAAGCTTGTTGCAGTAGACCCATTTGGTGCCAATGTTCTGTCTATCACTTGGTCTTGGCACAAGAGCCCACACTCATTTTCCCTTGACATGTTCAAACTCTTCTTGCATGTCTAGGATCCATTCATCATCCTTGAGACCTTCTTTGACATCTTTTGGCTCAAACTAGGAGATGAAGGCAATGTCTGCTTGTTCTTTGTGGTAGGCAGACTGCGTCTTCACCTTTTCATAAGGATTTCCTATGATGAACTCTTTAGGATGATGCTTTGCAATGTGGGGGGTTGTATCCTTATTTTCTTCTTCTTTTTCTTCTTCATCACCTAACACCTCTTTTCCTTTATCAACAATGTTGAGTTCTTTTAAGTGAGGAATCACCTCATCTGCAACATCATCATTAACAATATTCTTGGAAATAGAGGGGTTATTCTCAACAAATCCAACGTTGATATACTCTTCTACTTTACACAATTTAATAGTAAATACTCTATAAGCCTAGCTAGTAGTGCTATAGCCAAGAAAGAAAGACTTGTAAGACTTCAGATCAAACTTGTCAAGGGAATCCTTGGTGTTCAAAACAAAATGGACAAAAAGACATGAAAGAAATAAATGGAAGGCTTTCTACCATGCCATAACTCATAGGAGGTTTTCTTCAAAGATGGATGGGTAAAAACCTGGTTTTGCACAAAACATGAAGTACTAATGGCTTCAACCCAAAACTTCTTTGGAGTGTCACACTCTAGAAGCAGTCCTAGTGATTTCCTGTAGTGACTTATTCTTTCTCTCTACAACCCCATTTTGTTGAGGTGTTTGAGGTGAAGAAAAGTTATGTGCATACCCATATTCCTCACAAAACCATTCAAACAAATCATTTTCAAAATCCCCCCATGATCATTGTGGATAGAAATGATCCGGTAAGAAACTTTGTTTTCAACTTGTTTGCAAAAGGTCAAAAAAAATTGAGAGTATTGCTTTTTGAAACAAGAAAGAAGGTCCAAGTATAGCGAGAAAAATACTCAACAATCACAAGCCAATACTTGTTACTACGAAGCGATTGAGTATGCATTGGTTCAAATAGATCATTGTGAAGAAGCTCAAGAACTCTTTTGGTGATAAGGACTCCTTTTGGATTTGAAGGAGGACTTGGTTTGATTTCCTTGGGTACAAGGTTGGCATTCCTCATCATTTTCAAAATCCAATTGAGGAAGTCCCTTCACCAAATTCTTTTTTATCAACTTCTTCATTTGATGCATATTTACATGAACAAGCCTACGATGCCACAAAGAAAAATCATTTTAATGGACATCAAGACATTTGCCAACAATATGCTTAATAGATTCAAGCACAATAATATAGAGATTACCATTTCTGGTTCCCTTATATATAACATGGTAGGAAAGTAAATCTAGAAGCAAGCATTCAAGTGAGGTAAAAAGATCAAGATAACCAATATTAGAAAGTTTACTAACACTTATTAAATTATGATGTAGGCCATCCACAAACAGTACATTCTTGATGCGTAGTGAATACCTAGATCACCCTCACCTATAACCTTACCCTTGTTGCTTTCACCAAATGTAATCGACCCTCCTTTCTTCTTTGTGAATTTGTTGAAATGGCTGATTTCACCAGTCATGTGCTTTGAGAAGCCACTATCAACAATTTATTTTCCTTTTATCTGCAAGAAAGGAAGATGTCGATTCCCAACTCAAACTTCAGGATCCAGTATTAGCTTGGGGACCCATTTCATCTTTGGGTTGGTCCCCTTCTCTCTATAAGGACAATAAGTAGAGTAATGATCGTCACTCTTGAAATGCACACAAACCATAGGGTTCTTAGGTCTAGACGACTCTCCATGGAAAATAGGAGGCCCCTTGATTTTTTTTCTTACCCTTTCCCTTGTTCTTTCTCTTTGGAGCTCCCCCTACATATCCCAAACAACTTCTAACATCTTGTTTGGTAGATTGATCTAGAACTTCACCTAGGGACTTCTTCCCCTTGAGGAATTTCTCCAAGGAGGATCTTAGCTTGTGATTATCATCACTAAAGGTAATGACGATAGAACATAAGCTGGCAAGATCATCTTGTGCATAAAGTAAGTCGGCCTCCAAACATAGGGTTTTAGTAAGATAAGAATCTTTCTCTGAAGTAAGACTAGCAACTTCATGACTAGGAAATAAAGGTCTAGAAGAGAGATCATTAAATTGAGAAAGCAATTTAGAATTTTTTTAGTTCTAAGAAAAACAAGCACATTAAGATAGACACTATTCTCATCTTTAGTAGCACCACACACAAGCTTAAAATCATCATTTTTGGTTTTAAGTAAAACATGCTTATATACTATTGCTTGATTTTCTTCCTTGAGACTATTTATGTTCTTAAGATAGATATCATTCTCTACTTAAACTCCATTGCATTGGATCTCAAGGTCAAGAAACTACCCTTGCAAGGAATCAATGCTATGAAGATGCAACTTCTCATTTTGATCAAGAATATCTATTTTAGCATACAAATCATCAACGATCTTTCCTAGACTTTTCTTTTTAGACTTGCATTCAACATAAGATGAACGAGAAGAATTTAACATATCAATAAGAGTTTCTTTGGATAACTCATGCAAGCTTACCTCACTTACCTCACCAATCTCTTCACTTATCGAGGCCATGAGTGCAAGATGGTATTCTCCTTCATTAGAGCTTGAGCCACTTGAAGAGGATTCTTCCCAAGCCACATGAGCTGCATCCTTACTCCTCTTGTTCTTCTTATCCTTCCTCTTGTACTTGCCTTCCTTCTTGTAGTCATCCTTATTATTTTGGTTGCTCTTATGGTAAGCCTTCTTGGCCTTTGGGCATTCATTCTTGTAGTGCCCCTTTTGTCCACATTCGTAGCATCTAGGATTTAAGGACAAGTAAGACTTTCCCTTGAAGTGCTTGCCCTCGAAGTAGTTTGATTCATGATCACTAGGGCCATCATCTTCACTTGAGGAGGGTGGAGAGGACCGGAGAGCAAACTATTGATAGAGAATCATTGCCTCCATTTGAGCTTTGAAGGCATTGCCTTTGATCCTCTTTGATTCCTTCTCCTCTTTCTTGTCATCTTCTTCTTGCTTGTCTACCCTAGACTCATGAGCTTGAAGGTTTCCAGTGAGCTCCTCGGTGGGTAAGTCACTAAGAATTATAAATTCTTCAATTGAAGTCACCTTGGGTTCTGATATCTTGGGAAGAGATCTTAGGATATTAGAGTTGATAGTCCCTCTATCCAAGGTGTGGCCTAAAGCAGCCAACCCATTGATGATGGTATTGAGCCTTGTATACATATCAGATACTCTTTCCTTCTTACCCATCTTGAAGTTCTCAAGAAATCCATTGAGCATGTAGATGTTTGACTCTTTGACTTGTTGTGTGCCTTCATAGGTAATGCACAACTTGTTCCAAATCTCATGGGTTGTGTCCCAAGTTGAGATTCAGTTAAACTTAGAGGGATTGAGGGAAACATAGATGATGCTTATCACCTTGGCATTGAGTTGGCCTTCTTGAGTGTAGCTTCATCCCAAGTAGCTACATCACCTATTGGCTCCTTGTAGGGTGCAATCATCACCTTCCACATGTCATACTACATTCCTTGAAGGTAGAACTGCATCTGCCATTTCCAATAAAGGAAATTGGTGTGTCAAAGACCAAAGGTCTCATGGAGAAGCCTCACTCTAGGTTGAGGGACCCAAGTAAGTCTCCCATCTTCTTATCTTGTGGGAGATGTGTTGGAGAAGACCATGACTCTAATACCACTTTTTGGATAGGAGGGCTCTAGGGTGGGGTAAATAGAGCTTCAAAACTTGCACACAACAATAGTTAGCCCTTCAATTTACTTCAACTAGGCATAATTGCAAATAGTGAATTTGATGGCAATCTAAACATGCATAGCAAGGATGAGAGAAATTGAAGTAACCAATTGAACAAGCTATTTTAGAGTGACTCCACTCTCCAAACTAGGAGAGAGTTCGTCTACTACCTAGAGAGGTCAAGCTCTAGGATTTATTAACCATATCTACTTTTTATATTCACTTATAAGAGTTACAATATATGACCTTCCTTTTCTGGGACAAGGATACCCAGCTTCCCTTTAAGGTCAAGGGGGACTACAACCTTACAAACAAGGTTTTACCTATCTAAGAGATAGTCTTCCACCTCACCAAGGTCTTACCCACTCTTGCAAGTAGTTGGATGCCTTCACCAACGAGATCCCCTTCTTGCACTGTGTCTTTTGTCTTGAAGGATTTACCCACTCAACTCCTTGGATCTTCCACCTTGTCCACCTCCTTCACTTGGAGAAGCTTGATGCACCTTCTTCTACAGATTGAAGAAGCTTGCACCTTCTCCTTCACTTGGAGAAGCTTTCATCAACTTGAACTTGAAGAAAGGGGTTGGGAAAGGAGAAGTTTGAGAGCTTTACAAGCATACAATGAGATAGCTCTCTCACACAGATACTATCTCACTCATAATGACGAATTGAAGTTTAATCAAGAGAGAGGAATGGTCTCAAGTGGACTAGATGCACTCAACTATAGCAAGGAGCTTGAATATCATGAAGGAGCAACCTTGGAATGAACTCCAATAGTAACTATTTATAGTTGAGGGTGTTTACTAGAGTGTGGGAACACTTATGAACATTTTCTAGCCATTTTGAGGGTTGCAACAGATATAATTTTTAATTTTGCAACTCCCCAATGGATAGAATAACTTTTTCTTTATTTTTCATATAGTGCATTCACTTGAGTTTCCATAAAGATAACTCGACCGATAACACTACACGAAAAGCCAATTTAAACCATCGATCGAGTTTGTCCTGGTGGAACTTCAACCGATCTACTTAAATTAGTTGTGGTCTTTAGAGGGATCGATCGAGTTCTATGAGTGTACAACGTGATCGATTAATATCATTATCAAAATACATTAAGGGTTGGTAGAGTTTGTAACTCGACTGATGAATAGCCTGTAATGAATTTTACAAAAGGATTTTTAAGTGATCAAACATTCGAATTATGTGTCCCTATTTTTTTCTCATCTTAGTTACAATTCATATCATCTGTATAAATGAATACAAAAATTATTTAAGGTGACTTGGAGTGTTTTCCAAAAATGTACATTTGCATTGCTTTCGACTTGAACTAAAACAAGCTTGAGCTTGTTCGATTTGATCCTTTTCATGTACCTAATGCCTAAATCAATATCAACCAAACATATTAGATACATATGAATGGAATGGTTAAGTTATTATAAAAATATGGACAATGTGTAACACTTAGGTCAACATTCTCCCCCCTTTTGACAATGACAGACAATTCCTCAACATATTGAGAAGGATACGAAAATTAAACCTTTACCTTTGAGAAAGAATGTGTGAGTTAAAACCTTTACCTTTGAAATTGCAAGGGTCTACCTGAATGAACAATGTGAATTTCTCCCCCTAAATTCATTCTTACCTAACCCTGCATGGTTAATCTTTCCACAAAAAATCATAGCACATATACATGCTATATGGTCCTCTACCGAGTCACATGATAAGTTGATAATTGACAAGAAAAGGATCATATAAGCAATAAAAACAATATGCCCGAGATCACTTCTCCCCATTGTCATATCAAAAAGGTAGGGAGGTAGAGGAGATAAAAAGTACATGTCTTCTCCATAGGCACAAGCTAAAGCGATCAACCACATAAAGCACACACCAAACAAAGACAAAGCA
This sequence comes from Alisma plantago-aquatica, assembly GCA_963693085.1. Taxonomy (NCBI): domain Eukaryota; kingdom Viridiplantae; phylum Streptophyta; class Magnoliopsida; order Alismatales; family Alismataceae; genus Alisma; species Alisma plantago-aquatica. Next base: position 553,201,696 of record OY856414.1, on the reverse strand, counting down.
CAAAGAGACAATCAATCTAATGTCATTGCATGACCAAGTACTCCTTACTTGTCATCAAAGATCAGAATATCTATAAGTTTATCTCATGAACTTCCAGATCCATATAGTATCCATCGATGTTCTCTAACACACGGATACTCGATCCTTTTAAAATGACTTTATTGGAAATTTCCATTTATCAACAAAAATTCACTTTTATATATCCCATATATATATTTTGTGATTAATTTTCTGTCCTTTTCAAAAGTTCGCATCAGTGTAACTCTTTACAGTGAACCCTTCCTTATTTCCATAGGACTAGTACTTCTCAAGTACTTATCAAGTTCTTATGGTATTCCAGTAACCCTTACTAGACAGACATCGACTCGTCATGTCCCACATACGAGTTATCAGGATGAGCACATCATATTGTCATGTCCTACATACAAGATGATGAATGCATTTTGTTCTTGCTATGTCCATACATGCAAGATAATGGGATGATTACATACATTATAGATCCATATCTATTCTTAGTGTTCCCATTCTTCATAAGAATTGGACACTTGGCCTTGGGATACTAACTCCATGTAACATGGACACATTTTCTCCCACTGAATCTGTGCATACTGAACCCTTCAGTATAGATTGTCAATGTATGCTCTTTCTTTTCAGGTCGAGGTTTTTCAAGAACTGTCTCTATAGATCTCTATTCCTATCACATAGGAAACGTCTCTATCTTCCTTAAAGATTATTTCCACTTTGGATTTCCATTCTAGAACATCTCGTTCCTCATCAACATGTGGAATACAAATACGCTCCCACTAAATCACAGATCCCTTCTTTATATTTGACATATCAGTCAAACCCTTTGACTATATCATCAAAGTAAAGATCCAACTCTGAGTTTCTTGTACTTAATCAATCACATTGATTAGTCCATTGTAACTTATAGACTTTATTTGCATTAATGGATTCATAAACCTTATAGGTTGTGTCACATACACATCCTTGTTTTATTCCTCACAGGAATATGGTTTTAGTATCCGTATGCCAAATCTCTTAGTCATTAAGTTGCAATCAACAAGAATTATCCTTCTCAAAATGTTATCCATGTGTATTAACGCTTAAGACTCATTCACACTTATGTATTTCATCCCAATGGGTGCTACCATCAAGGTCATACCTTATGGTTTACATGGAAGTCATTTAGGATGGTCATAAACCGTAACTCAAAATCCGGTTCCTCATATTCATCTAGATAGTTGACTCATCACATGACCAACTCATCACATAGATAATCGAGGTGTAATTGTCAAGGATATAAGAACTCACAACTCCTTGCGATTCTTAATGTCCTTTATTAGTGTGGCGTATTCTTTATTTAAGAAGAAATTAGTTATTTGATAATCATCCTCTAACTCCTTAGAGTATGACTCCTTTTGATTTAGACATCACCATTCCTTAATCACGAGCTCACTATGATACACTATCATAATCACTCATAAGGATCTCAAACATTTGGTCTAAGTATTTCATTCATTGATCTTATCAGGAATTAACACTTTACCAAATTCATACTTCATCTATGATATTCTTGAATACTTCAATATATTCATATTGGTATTTCTCTAAACACCATTTGAAGTATTAGCATTAACTCTAATAGGTATGTAAATACATCGCATGCATTATACCTAATAGGATAATCATTCTTCCACTACCACTAGTGAAGATTGATTAATCGTGTCTAAGAGATTCATGTCTCTTACTGGTTCTCTAACCAAAAGAGTCTAGATTTATCCATCATATGGAAACTAGAAATGAATTTCTCATGATTTATGCTAATTTGATTGTTTGAGTTATCAATAACTTTTAGCTATCATTTTATCTTATGCATACCAAGTACCACAAGATAAACAAGGCATTGCCATAAAGATCATATCTTTGAAATTGAAACATCAACTTTATTAATTGTTATCATTGTCATACAATATGAAAAAATAATGTGTTTCTATCCATTGGCAAATATGAAATAGCAGTTCATAACTCTATTACATGCCTTCAAGGCTGAAAATAAACTAAAGTACTCCTATTTATGGCGGCAACACTTGCCCCATGTATTGGGTGCGTTACACTTTATATCTTGGTATCATATACCTTAAAAGTGTTATAAGTTTATTTCATGACACCTTCAGGTGGAGATGTCTGTCGCCTCCTTCTTCTTTAGTTCTTCCAGATAGAGTGGGCAATTCCTTTTCCAATGTCCTGGTTTTGACAATGGTGGCAATTGCCTCTCTTGATCACACCTCCCTTGGCCTTGAGAGTTGAAGATGACTTGGGCTGTTGGATAGCATCAAAACCTTTCTTAGCCTTGCCCTTTCCCTTGCGCTTGGACTTGCCTTTCTTGTTGCTGATCATCATCATATACTTAGGCTTGTCCTTCTTCATCTGTGCCTCGACTGTCCTCAACATACCCAACAACTCTATCAATGACTTGTCAAAGTTGTTCATGTTGTAGTTCATCACAAACTAACTGTAAGATTCTAGCATTGATTACAGTATCACATCAGTAGCCAACTCTTGGCTCAGGGGAAATCCCAGTCTTGTCAGGTTCTCTACATACCCAATCATTTTGAGTGTGTGAGGACCAACTGGATCTCCTTCTCTCATGACACACTTGAACAACGCCCTGGAGACATCATATCTCTCTTGCCGTGCTTGATCTTCATACATGTTCTTGAGATGCTGAATCATCTCAATGACACCCATGTTCTCATGTTGTCTCTGCAACTCATGGTTCATGGAGCACAACATCAAGCACTTTGCATCAATGACATCTTCAGAATGTTTCTTATAAGCATCCCTTTCTGCCTTTGGTGCGATAGGAGCAGGTTCCTCTAGAACTGGAGTATCCAGGACATAGAGCTTTCGCTCTTGAGTGAGAACAATTCTCAATGTCCTAAACCAGTCATAGAAGTTAGTCCCATTCAGCTTTTTCTTTTCAAGGACCGATCGCAACGAAAAGTGATTGTTGTTTGTTGTCATTTGTACTACAAAAGGAAATATATGCAGTTTAGTCCAAAACTCAATTTTGACTTATTTGGTTGATTTGAAAGGTTGACGATATAATTAGGACTTTAATTAATTATCGATCCCACTATTTTTGTTCATATTGATAGCCCTCACCATCAATTTGGAAGATTACAGTGTACAATCTTCTAGTGGGTTAAGATTTTGAAATCCTCTGAGTCATGGACCAGCTAGGGCTGTCACCCACAACTTAGATCTTCCACGTAGGAAACTTTTTCCAATTGCATCATATGCAACTCTTGAAATATGTCATATGCAACTCCTTACCATGATCACCTCCATGCCTCAAGGTGCTAGATCCTATCTAGGTCACCTTGTTAAGTCTGACCCAAAGCCAACACGATGAATATGCACCCTGCTAGGGCAGACCCACATATTCATCCTTCACACTTCCATGAGATAGACGGTGCACCATGCTAGGGCGCGCCCACACTTGGCCGATCAAGCTTTTCACATGTGTCACATTTGGAAGGCATCTAAAACTTTAATATTTAATGAGGGATTTGGTTTTATAGGTACATATACATATCCAATCACCATAATACATAGTATGTATCATATACATGCTATATCCCACAGAAAACATGCGAAATGATAAAAGCGATGATTATGGCCATCCTAATGTGATTCCTCGAGCCAAGAGGAATCACGGTCATCTAGGTCTACATCACATGCAGCCTGTTCTTGATGAAGTACTATAGCCATCCGAGTTGATCAACTCATCACATGAATGACCTGCTCGCTCTGGCCGGTCGTCTGGGTGCCACCAGTTGATCGGTTGGCTCCTCCAACTGATCGGTTCACCTGGTCGTCATACATCTCCTCATGGCCGCCACCCGCTCATCTCGCTCCTCGAACCGGTCAACAACCGATCAGTCCTTGAACCGATCTTCTGGAACGCCAACTGATTGGTTCACGCCTTGAACCGATTGACTCAGTCGTCGTCAGGTTGTCCGCCGTTCTTTGACATAACATGAAATAAAAGATCTATCCTATTTTACATTTGAATAGGAAAACCCCAAGTTACATTCGGGGGATCAAAGGTAGGAAAGAAATCTCGAGTTATCTCGAGTTACATCAGGAATAAGAGATAGGGAATCAGTGTGCAGACCGAGATGCAAGCAACCATATTCAACCAAGCACACATACATAGGGTTTATTGGCCATAACCACACTATACATCCACCACTGTTCCCCATATCATCATGAATCAACTACTGTCAAGTACTTCATGCAACAACCCAACGATGAACCCACTTAGGAAAATTTATCTCTAGTAACAACTTGACCTTGATTCTATCAGTTGAAAATAATCAAACTAAAATTTAAAATTATTAAAACTTGTAAACGGAGGCATGAAACAGCCCACCTAGTATGCCAATCTAGCTTAAAATACCGATCTAGTCACGATGATTGGGTGCCTTGTCATTAAGAAAAGAGAGCCAATGATGCCCCAACCAGCTCCCCATGCAGGCGTAAGTCTTAGTGAGTAGCCGGGACTGGTAAAATGCCATAATTCTTCCATATAGAAAAGGGGACATAGTTGTACTTAAATAAGGAGTACCTGGGATGGGAAAATCATTAGTTGTATTGTTTGAGGATAAAATTTAGAGTGGGGGATTGTTGAGGATGTCGGGGAAGATTGACTGCTTGTCATAAACAATGAAACCACAATAATAAAGTTTGGTTAAAATTTTATGTTTATTAAGAATTTGTATCACTCATGTGTAGATATCTATTAAATAGCAAAAAATGTAGTTGGTCGTTATGACATTTTCATGCAAGGATTTTCATTAACTCTCAATTTCAAGACATGAAAAACAACTCCAGGTGATAACCACTGGTGTGAAAATGATAAATAGGCCCTGACCAAAAAAAGAATGCCACATAAGACGATGATAATTCAAAAAAATATTAATTTCTAGGCATTGGCTATGTCAACACATGTGAAAATGTTTTACAACCAAGTGTAAAGATTAAGCTACAATGTCAAAATAAACATGCAAATGCACAAAAAGACAACGAAAACAACTGAAAACAGTCCAGTTTCCACTCACCCCATAAAAATTCATACACATTTTGTGTGCATGCAATTAAATTACCAAAGCAACACAAACAGTTGACTGCAATAGAACAATTCAAAAGTGGTATGAGCTTAAAGTCATATCTAATAGGAATCAGTCCATATCGAAATTTGAACTATATAATTACTTATTCAAAGATTAAGATGGTGGTTTTGATTTAGTTCTAAGTTAACTAAACTGACTATGAGATCAGTTTTAACTCATATTCAAGAGATAGAAGCAGTTGGTGTCATAGCACATATAACTCATGATAACCTTATCAATTATGCCAAAACATTCCTGTGTCTTATATTTAGAAAAAGGAATTAAATTCCTTGAAATTTTACTCACAAACTTATCAAGAAGAAAATTAATGCTTGTCTATTGTAGTCATTCGACTCTTTCCGTGACCCGTACACGGTTCTTATTCTAACAAGTTTTGTTGGTTTACAACAATCTTACTTAATAATGCTTCATACCTTGTCTTAACTAGTTTGGTTCGTGCTCATTTTTTTGTTCATTTGCGTGGTTGTTTGAGCCGATAATTGATCAAACTCCATCGACTTTTCATGAATTTGTCTAAACTCTTGAGGATTCTTGGGTTCATAGTTGATCTCACCTTTTAATCGGACTGTTGATGAGTTTTAACTAGTTTGACTGCATATTTGAAAGGAACTATCTTCTTCTCACAATTTAGTTTGTGTCTAAAAAGAAAATTAAAAATCTACAAAAGTCTTGTCTGCCCCCAATCTAAAAAACAACTAAAAAACTCTAAAGAGTATAAAACCTAAAAAATGAATAAAACCCATGCCAATGAAATAAAATGAAACTAATGAAAGCCTAATCGTGAATAAAAGAGTGAATGTTCATTTTTTCTTTTTAGGCGAGTCTAGGGTGTGCCCGATGGGTACATGACTGCAATAGCGACGTAGGTATGTTGTACCTAGTAGTGTCATTGAAAAACTCATCCGAGTCTTTTAGGAACCCCTAGGAGACTAGGGAAATCTTCCCAAGAGCATGGTTGATTCGAGTGTGCTAGTGCGGTACAAGGAGGTTGACTTCACTGCTTTGGGCTCACTGGCCCAAATTATAGGGATTGTTGCTCGCTACATGGACCCCCTATAGCTTATTGCGGATTCCAAAGGCCATTAAAGTCTTTTTGTTTTGTTTATATTTACCTTAATTTTAAATGAATTAAAGGCTGCATTATGCTCATCATAAAAACATAAATTAACTCTAATTTTTAGGAGAGTCAAGGGTGGTGCTTGACGAGTATATGACTGCGACAATGATGTGAATATGATGTGCCTGGTAGTATCACCCAAAAACTCATTAGAGTCATTTAGGTACCCCTTGTAGACTGATAAAATCTTATCAGAGCATGGTTAGTTCCCACACAGTACCAGCAGGATGTCTCACTACTTTGGGCCAAGTGACTCAGACTGTAGGGACCATGGCTCGCTAGATGAATGCCTGTAGAAGATTTGGGATTCCTAAGGTCATTAGAGTATTTTCTTTTAATTTATTTTAGTTTCTGAATAAGTGGTAGTAGTGAAATTCGTGATCAGGTTTGTATTAATTCTGGAGGATGATTCTGCTCTTTTGTTTCTCGTGAGTTGAATCTTACTTAGGTATAAGCAATGGGTATTTGCTAAGAACTTATTTTTGCATGATTTTCTAAATATCTTCTCTGGATTTGTTGTAATGAGTAAAAGTGCTTAACTAGCACAATTTCTTATCATCCTTCACATCGAAGAAGAAAAGTCATGCTTGTCTGTTTTAGTCATTCAACACTTTCTATGACCCATACACGGTTCTTATCCAAATAAGTTTTGTTTTTTTTACTATGATCTTACTTAATAATGCCTAGATGCCATGTGATCTTTCACTAGCCGCTTTTTATAGAAACTTGTCACTGGTGATTGGTTGCTTGATACTGAGTTTTTGAACTTTTTTTGTCAGACTGTGTTCAATATTCTTCGTACAGTTGAGCTGAGTCTTGTATAGAGACAAATAATGGGTAGTTGACAATATTTGCTCTTGGCGTTATTTTCTAAATATTTTCCTAGGACGTCTCGTAATTTATAAAAGTGCTTAGCTAGCATATTTTCCTATGAAGTCATGTTGAAGAAGAAAATTCATATTTGTCTATTACATTCAAACGACTTGGTGAAAGCATTGATGGTACCATGACCTTGCATTGATGAAATTAGGGAATCAACGTTGTAGGTGTAAAAGGTGAGATGGACTATGAAGAGGAATTTAAAAGAGGAAAAAAGGAGAAAAATAGAAAAGATAAAAAAATCAAGAATATTATCATGATGTTACTTGTAATTTCAAATAACCAGGCTGCATAAAAAATAAATAACTTTTGAAAATGTATTTACATAAAAAATAAATATCTTTTGAAAATGTATTTACACCAAATGTAAAGTTTAAGCTACAATGTCAAAATAAATATGCAAATGCACAAATCGACAATGAAAACAACTTAAAATAGTCCAGTTGCCACTCACCCCATAAAATTCATGCACATTTTGTGTGCATACAATTAAATTACCAAAGCAACACAAACAATTGACTGCAATAGGACAATTCCAAAGTAGTATGAGCTTAAAGTCATCTCCTAGAGTATATAATTCCTTAATGATTCAAATAGTAAGATGATGGTTTTGATTTGGTTCTAAGTTAACTAAACTAACTATCAGATCAGTTTAACTCACATTGAAGAGATGGGAGAACTTGGACTCATCACACATACCACTCATGATAACCTTATAAATTTTTCCAAAACATTCCTCTGTCTTATGTCCTGAAAACTGTTAGAGAGTCCATTTATTATTTATTTATATTGTCCTTGTAATATGTGCCTCACTGTGTCTTGGCCCATTAGGGTATAGTTAAGTCTGTATGCTTCCCTATTCTCCTATTTATAGGAGCAGGGTTTCTCTTATCTAATACAACGATTTGCCTTCTTTTATTATATGACATGGTATCAGAGCAGCCGTCCTAGGGACCAAAACCCTACGTGAGAGAGAGCAAGAACCAAAGGAGCACCCCCCTTGCTGGTGGTCGCCGCCCTTGGCGGTGCTTGGCTGCTCGCAGGGAATTCCTTCCTAGTTTCCTGCCTTCTTCCTTGTTCCTTTATGCTCTTACTACCGGCCGCTGGATCTGCTGCCTATTGCCCATTCCAAACCCTCCCTCTGTTTGTTTTTCCACTGCTACAGTACGGTGCTATAGTACAACACTATAATACTGATGCTAGAGTGCCAACACTACAATACATCTGCTACAATCTCTGGACAACCCCGTCATTTTTCCAGTTCTGGCACGTTGACGACGTAAAAGGCTTCTCCTTCTCTGTCTTCCTGTGCCTCATGGTGGAGTGACTGATCCTCCATGTTGGCATAGGTTTTTCTCTTCATCTACTGCCCCTACGTGGGTTTTTCTAAGATCCATGCGTGTTGTCGGTTGCCTCCTCCACCTATTTTCCTATAGATTTTTTTTGCCTCTGCCATTGTTTTTTTACTGTCAACGCCAACCACTCCTTTACTCTTTCCATGCTTGGCGTGAGGGGGAGAATAGAGGAGAAAGAGTAGAGGGAAGAGATGAGATGGAGGAGAGTTATGTTATGCTACTTCATGCCACATTAACTGTTGATATCTGGATTTATGACGTCTACTACTGTGATGGATGCTTTACGAAGAGGGAAGATGATGGAGACATTTGTTACTGACTTTACATGGAGCTTCGTCTACTGGAGTTATGTATTTTCTTGCTACTCTGCGATACTGGTCTTCTATCTTCCTACGTCATCGACTCTCTACTACTGTGCGCCAATACTCTCTGGCATGTCCATGCCTTGTTTGCACGTCGACTCTCTACTACTGTGTACCAGCACTCTCTGGCTTGTCCGTACTCTGTTTCGCACGTTGACCCGTCCGTATTTTATTTGTACGTTGACCTCTACTGCCTTTGATCCAACACTCTCTGGACTTTGCTGCCTGTGACCCAGCACTCTCTGGCTACTACGACGACGACGTTGATGAAGACCTTGGTGCCTATCAACTATTATATCTTTTTCTCCAGATGATTGTGTTGTTGCTTTTTTCTACTCCAGATGATCGAGAAGCTTCTGTAACCTACTTGTCTGCTTTCTTATAAGTGTTGTTCCTTAAATGAGTGACATACACCAATTGCACACAAAGTACAAGGAGAATTACCAATGTTAGATTCATACATAGAGATGCAAATTGTGTTCATAATGGATACATGGTGAAAAGTAGAAGAAATAGAAGAAGAAAGAGGAAAAACAAAGTACTACACTTGTAGAGAGAGATTCTCCATCTCCTCTGCTAAGAGAAGGTAGAACCACCTCTTCTTCTTCCTTGGGGGTGTAAAATCGCCGCTTGAGTTGCCTTTGCTCTTCTCCTTAAATTGTCAGTTGAAAATTAAAAGATTTCCCCCTTAACCGCTCTCCATGCATTTATAATTTTGTAGAAACTTAGGCAGACACAACGTGTTACGTGAGTGACAGGCCATGTCACTCAAGTGTTTGTCATATTTTTGAAGTGTAATAATTCGACACAACACGTCACATTGTGTAGATGGTTGCTACTTGCTTGGAATGGCTACTCGTGAATCAACACACCATGTAATTCACTAGACATGATGTGCCTTTTAAAGGCCGACTTGGCCAATTTGCACAGTAACATGACACGACCTGTCGTCAAGGAGACACGTCGTGTCCATTGCAGTTTTTGGTGTGGAGCCTCTTTGATGTGACACATGTCGTTGATCAAACACGACTTGTCTCTTGTTGTGAAGATGAAACCTTGATTTTGGATGATGACACGATGTGTCCAAGCTGTTTTTGATAGGAAAACATCTGAAATTCATCGTTTTGAGGCCTCCAAGTCAGGCCAAATGAGGATGATAAGTCCAAATGACTTATAATTTGTGAAATATATATACAAATGCATCCAATTACTCCAGATGACAACTTAAGAACCCCAAAGCAAACTCAAGAACCCCTCAAGTCAAACTCAATCTCGCTCTGTGTGCTCACTTACATCAGTCAGTCGACCCTCTCGTATCACTCCCTCTGCATGGTGCCACCCTTCATCTTCTTTTATTGTTTCCTTTTCCTCCACCTCCAACCAACCCCACCCAAACGCAAGTCCGCTAACTGCTCCACTCCCACCACCACTAGCGTCATGAGCAAGACCACAAATGACAGGTTACTCGGGATCGAGGAGCCCAATCATCTTGTTCAACCACTTCCTCTTCCTCCACACCCAGCCACCCCAGCCAAACTCAAGAATGCAATAATAAACTCTGACGAGGTTCCCACCCACCCATCTTCCACCATGTCACTCTAAAAAGCACTACCACCACCAACGCCCGACGTATTTTCTCTCCCATATGTTTGAAGGAAGCTCCACGCTCCCACATTCTGCCACTACACGTCAATCACTTCTCTAACTGGGAACAACAAGCCGAGCTGCTATTTCCTTTAAGCGCACGTCACATATCGTCACCGTCCACATTGTTTCACCCTAGTGCCAAGCGAAGGCAAGCCACAACCCCTCATAACCCCACCTTCTTTGTCTATCTTTCCGCCCTCCCTCTGCCATCGCCAGATTCTAGCTTCGTCCAAGGAATGAGGTATCTGATTTCGATGTCGTTTCGAAAACATGGAAATCGAAACTTTTTGAAATTTCAACGAAAATTTTGATAGAGGCGACTGTGCCCGTTTTGAAGCCAAAATGAACGAATTAATTTATGAAATTTTACAAGCGTGATCTCTACACCTAAATGCATCATTTTATGCAATAAAAGTTTATGTGGGAGTAGGTTGGGGGTGGTCCTTCATGTGGGAGGTAAGGGAACTATCCTGTTTCTTGAGGATTTTGATGAAAAAATGTAGGAACTAAGTTATGCAATTTTGCAAGTATGATCTATACACATGCATGTACTTATTTGTGTTATAATATCAAATGTTGGATATGTAGGGCATCACCACGCATTTTACTTGGTTTGATAGTTTGTTGTTGATATTGACTCAATAGTCAATCATTTTATTGGTCCCAGGAACACTAGTGCAATGTTTTTAAGCTAAATCATTATTTGTTGGTGTGGTTGGCTTCCTAGCACACCATCATTGTCTAATAAACCACCACTAATACATGTTGTCCACATTGCAGAAATGAAAAAACATGCATTGCATAAGTATTTAATAATTTGAATAGCAAATATTAGGGAAATGCAATGCAATTATGATAATGAGTATATACTATGTATGCGTACTAAATGGTGAAATAACTCCAATCCCCCTTTCCTCCTCTTCAAAAAACAACAATAACAACAAGGATTGCAATTATCGAAATTTGCTTTGAAATTTGGTGAAATTCGTCGAAATTTGGAAAAATTCATCGAAATTTGGTGAAACTCATTGAAATCGAAAAGACACAGTCGCACGTTTCGGTACCAGATCCCATCGAAATCGAAATTTTTGGGTGAAATTTCGCCAATTTCGCTGAAACCTCATTCCTTGGATTCGGTCTCACTGCCAAATTAGGGGTTTCTGACTTCTCTCATTGTATCTCAATGTATTCTCAATGCCAGCCCAGCCGACGACGTCCCCAACAAGGATGATGTCGTCGAGGTTGAGGTGGAGGAAGGGTGGCCATAGAAGGGAGACAACAACAATAGTGGATGCACAAAGGCAGGCAACACCCAATGGTTCTTATGCTTACCCTTCTTCTGAAGATATGCCTCTTATGCTTCCCCCCATGCCATATTGATCACTTTTTTGCCGCCTCCTTTTTGTGCGGATACTTCCGATTCTTGGTGTTTTTCAACTAATCGGATTTTCTTCTGAAGTAAAGACTAGTGACTAGAGAGAAGGAGATAAATTGTTGGGAGAGTAGAGGGAGAACTTGAACCCACACTTTCCATGTTGTTGTTCTCTTGTAGTGAACTTGAACCCACCAAGAAGGCCTTAATGGGGAGTTATCGGTTCCTTAAAACCTTGGTTTGATGTCTCATTCCAGCGAGGACAAGAAATATTCCCTATCTATTTCTTGTTTACTATTTATGGTTCCCTAGTTATGATTCATTTTAGGGTTAAACTTAGGTCATTAAGATATTTCCATCATTACTTGTCTTATCATCTCAGTATTAGGTTACTTGTCTTAGATTCCAGATGATGCTACATAATCTAATTGTTTGGTTTCACATAATTATGTGCACATTTTAACCCTAAGTTATGCGCATTAATCTAACATAATACATTGATCAAGTTATGGTTTTCTCATCATTATAGATATCATAACATGTCACATGATTCATATGCATATTACTGGTCTTAGATTCACATATCAACTTCTAATTACTCATTTAAGGGTGTTATGTAAATTTCTATGCATATATGTAAATCTTACCTTTTATTCAAGGTTATTAACCAGAATGAGCTATATTGAGAAAATTACATCATTACATGTCCAACATGATCATATCTGGCATATTATGGATTATATGTCATATTTTAGAGTTACTTATGCATTCTCATAATTTTAGGTCAATGTTTGATATTTATTACTCATGAAACAAGTGTCATATATCTTACATGATATTACTGAGATTCAAACATTAAAAGACTGTTATTATGCTTCCTTATTGTTCTACTCAATTTTTTGAGAAATTTGTATCTTGTTTGTATTTTTCTGACAAACGTACCAATTTCTATGAATTATACAAGATCTTGGTATTTACCGAAGATTTACCTTTTCAACCTATTGAAACTTACCACGTGGCCACTGAGGTTGCGGCCCTCAGCTCCCCTGCTCACGTTGAGCCGACCGGTTCTCAGTGGGACCCACTTGGCTGGGTGGGAGCTGGACCATGTCTGCTCCATCTTTCTTTCCCCATTCAACGCTAGAGCCTGGACTCCGCAGAAGCCCATGCTTCTCTGTTTCACGAGGCACTGCCGCATGGGTCTCCTTTGATGAGACACCAACAAAGACTAGGTGCTCCTCATCAGACTCCAACGACACCATCGACTTCGGTGACTCCAAACAGACCTTCACAGCTACTAAATCCCAACGGTTCATGCTCGCCGCCATTGTTTGTTGCCACGATGGAGAAAAAGGGGAAAAAGCCTTAGAGCCATGAAACTTCAAGTGTACTGTCAGTAGAGCTTTGATCTACATACAAGAACTCATCATAAACCTCCAATTGCGGTGACAACTCGTAGAGTGCCGAACTCCATTTTCTCCTTCAGCAAAAACCTCTTCGTCAGCCCCCGAGATTGCAATGTCGAGGCACCAAGACATGAGGGATCTCCACCTCATGCTTAAGGCTATCGTTTCCATCTCTTAGCCCCTGTTTGGTTCGGGACTGGGTTTTTGTAGTCTGGACTGGACTGGGTGGGGTTAGTCAGTAGATCTGGATTGGTGTAGTCTAGTTCCAATCTGATTCTATTTGGAAACCCAGTCTGATTCTGGTCAGCTGGTTTGGTTTGAGTTTGGTTTCAGTCTGATTCTGTTTGGCTACCAGTCTGGATTCAGTTTGATTTTGTTTGGCAACCTATTCAGGATATGCTTATTTTGTCCTGTTCTTACATAACTGTTTTAATAATGTAAAAATATGTGAAGCTGTGATGCCAGTACAAAACAAGTATAAAATTTACTAAAAAAATAATAATTGCATAGATAATGTGGTTGATGTTGTGTGTTGTTTATTGAAATGAATATTAGATGAGTTTTCTCATTTTATATATTTATTTTAATGATATATAAGTTTACAATTGTCTTGCATGGCATGTTAATTTTGTATGTATGTATATAGTTGTGCATATTCTCTCTAGTAATTGGTAAATGACAAGATAATTGTAATTGGCATAATAAAACATTAGTCACGCACAAGTAGCAGAACAGTTTGTGAAAGAAAATGTCGTTATGACAGTTACACATAATTGCCATAATTGTTCCATAATAGAAGATATGATAGAGTATAGATGATAACATTTTCATTAGAACTTAAACAACGACCAAAAAAAGTTGATAAGAACATATTTTGGTCCCGGACAACTGCATGATGAACCAACGGATAGCGGACAGAAAAGAAACGACATGCCCTGGGCCTACAACTACACACCCATACACACATGCTAAGATGGTGACCAGCCACTGTGCTGGCCAGTCTTGGGTATGGAGGATGATTGTTCTTGCTCCCACGTAGGACCCTCCTAGTTGGACCACTTTAGGGCCTCATCATACTCGTCCCATGCTACAAGACAGTTGTCCTGCGGTGGCTGAGGTTGTTGTTTGATGTCGTCTTTTAGCCAATCAAACAACAATGGCAGATGAGGAACAGTGTTATTGACCCCATTCTTCCCTTCATCACGGCTCTCAGATTTCATCCCCTGGTGTGCATGCTCGCAACATTTGTTCTTACAGACAACGTATTCTTCGATATATTTTTGTAACTTTGACGGGGACATCAATATCTTTTCTAACTTTAGTATTGACTTTGAACGTGAGGTCGACATATAAATTATTGAAATAAATATAAGTATGAGCAAGAGAAAATAATCAAAATAGCATACTATTTATGAGAATAGTTTCTAAAAGTTAAAGTTGGTAACCAAACTTAGATAAGTACAAGTATGAACGTGATGGAAGTCTTCCAAACAGAATAAGTACAACTTTGATCAAATGGATGGTAAAAACAACGTAACGATGGCCATAAGTTTTACAACAAAATGTTTCCAAACAATCATAAACAAATACAACATAGAGCAACTATGTTATAATTTCATTCATTTGCTTCACCGCCTAAGGGTGTAGGGGTGTTGTTGTTTTTGTCATTGGTAAGGTATTCAACAACTCCTGGTGGATAGGTGCGATGAGTAGTCACAAAGTTGCGTTGAACGGCGTGTTGCATGGCCAATGGCGGGGGATGCAATAAATCTCCTAAAATGAAAATATTATCTCTTATGAATTCTCTCCTGAGGTGCTGCCAGTGCAATTGCACCTCACTCAAAGAAATGTAAGGCCCCCCTGTTATGTTTCGAAAGTCACGCCACACCTCCCTCCAAGCTTGAGTAGTATATATTCCATTCTCACATCTCCCCATGTCATATTGGGTTCTCATTAAACCTTTGAGAACCATATCAAGCTCTGTACACCATATAACATACGTCGTTGTTTGTTGTGCAACCATATTACAAATTTCTGTATGTAATATATTGCAATACTAAGGCTTTATTTTTTGTATGTGAAGATACTATGATAATTGGAATATAGATATTTAATGTCATATAAGAAAGGGCCTCCTATGTAGTGATGCCATAAATAAACAACATTGTGATGAAGTAAGAGCATACATGCAGTAGCAAGCAACTTCAGGGGTCTGATTACAACAATAAGAAAGAGCATTAATTTAAATGTAAACATAGACATTGTTGGTGATGGTTTTCATTCGTTGCCTATAACACCTTGTCCTGCAACAACATTGTTGATGTTTGCAACATTCGTCACGTTTGCCAGGGCTAATGCATTCCTAGACATCCAATCATACAAAAGAAACCAGATTTGTCTGATAAATTGTTTCCTTACGTTCTTCCAATGGGTTTTCATCCTGTTCAAATCAATGCTAAGCAGGCCTGTTATGTTATGAAAGTCAAGCAATGCCTCCCTCCAAGCCTCTCTAGTATATGATCCATTGACACATCTCTCCAGGTCATACTGATTTCTCATTGCATCATGTAGGATTTGATCGTGCTCCACACCCCATATTAGACGACCATCCATAGAACAAATTCTGTATGTAAGATGTTCAAATAGTATATGACTCGTTTCACAATGGTGGATAAAATTCTAAAATTATGATTTTGTGTGCAAATAACATAGGACATAAAATCTGATACATCCATAAGCATCCAACATAATTACGAAAAAACTATGAAACTTGTGATGTAAGTGTAACAACAACGTTATGGAGTCATCAGAGGTGAAGGAGTATCCAAAAGAAGAGTACAACTCTCCTCCAACTTCTGAACAGAGATTTGTAAAACTTCATACTCGTACTGTTTGGAGGTGTAAACATGTTCGGAGTCATGATGGATTTCAACAAAGTCCTTCATGTTCATCGCCTGGCCCCACACTGAGTTGCACTCGCAAGTTAGTAACGTAATCTCAACCTTCAACGAATCAGTTGTTGGGGGGAGATCGACTGCCCAATGAAAGTATTTGCATCGGTCTTTTCCCTAAAATGTTTTCCCAAATTCGAGTTAATAACAATGAATACACAATGTACTTAGCAAGTGCAACTGATTATTTGTTGTTTTACTAGCGCACCTGACTAGAAGGACATATACAATACATTTCTCCCGACCTTTCACTCAGAATGCCAAAATCATATAACCCCACATCCTCTGTGTTTACCTACAATGCTGCAACCAAACCACAATCACACCTCGGAACTTCAGATAGATTCATCGACATCTAAAACATGATTAATGATTAGTAACATAAGCTCGACTTCAAAACATATATCTCTACAAAACTTAGTTTTGATAGTATTTCGATAGGAGCAGTTGAATTTTGTAACATGTAGTGAAGCCTTAGTTGGATAGATCAAAATATATTACATCTATGATGTATTGTATCCCTCTTCCTCCATTGAAGAGTCATTATCACTCGGTAGGTGTAGTCGTTCGCATAGATATATGCGTCTCTCCCGTAGAATTTCAATTGCTACTATTAGTCGGTCGATGTCTACTCTAATGGAAGAGACAAAGTCACATTGTTCTGACCATGTCTTACGTTCATTGCGTGCATATGCAAGTTGTTTTACCAGCGCATCCCTAACTACAGTTAGCATGGCAAGTGTAAGTTGTACTCGTTGTGCGGGCAACATCATGTGACATCTGTTTGGAACACACCCCTACCACATGTAAAATACGACCTGTGGGGGTTATTGTCTTCAAACCATCCATTTTCCGCATCAGTGCCATCCGTGCACACTCGTACGGTGCACTGGAGCCCACATGGACACAACGACATTCCATTTTCCATTTTAAGGCAGACAACCTAATGAAAGAAAATGTGATATTTTTTATTATGAGGCATATAAAAATTTGCATGTACTACAAAATTTGAGAACACGTGAAGTCATAGATCAATTGTCAAATGCTAACATTGTATTAAACAAAGAGGGGCAGAGCACATGTGAACTCCTAGATGAGTTCTAAAATGCTACACGAATGATGATAACTACAGACTCAGCTCAACAAGTATCCCAAATGAAATTGGAAATTGTTTCATGTAGTTCATCACCCTCCCTTACATCGGCCAAATTTTTTGTTGTAGCGAACTCAGATCGACGCCATTGGGTGGGATGACAGATGTTGAATTGTTATTTGGTATTTTCTCCATCATAGCGTCACCATCATTCTGGAGACGTATAAAACTGTAGAGGATACATCAAGCCATTACGAGGCGACACTGCGAATGAATAGGATATGTCGCCCCCTTTTTAAGGTAGGCAAACTGCCTCTTAAGCACTCCAAATGCTCTTTCTATGACATTAAGTAATTGAGCGCGACTGTGGTTGAACATTTCCATATTGTTGTAGGAATGTTTGTTTCCCTGATACTCAAATATATGGTAAGCTGTGTTGTGATAAGGTGTAAGAAATTGACGAGTGTTCGCGTATCCTGCATCAACTAGGTAATACTTTCCTGCCAGTACTTTAAAACCGCATGTGGTCGTTGCTGCTTGTAGGACCCTTTGGTCAGCGGCCGAACCCTCCCACCCAGTCAGTACATATGTAAACTCCATTGAGAAGTCTACAACAACCATGACATTCAGTGAGACATTCCCTTTTCTATCTCGGAACGATTTTTCTTGTCGCCTGTCACCAAGACTGGGATGTGTGTCCCGTCAATAGCCCCGATGGCATTCTACAATACCTAAATTGGGTTTCAACATACAAAAAAATTGAAAAATATTAAAAATTGTAGGGGATGACTATTACTACCTTGAAGTAAGGGTAGAACGTTGGGCTCTCCAATATACGACGATGTGTGGTTGTGTTTGTGGTTTGCATGACAACAAACTCAGGGCACAACGCACACACCGTGTCCAAAACTTCGTTGAACTTTCTGCTTATGGTTTTTCCAGAGTGAATGTATTCCTCAGCTAAAGCATGGTTTGTATGGCCATGGCCAACCATCTGGAGGAAGTAGCATACAACCTCAACTGATGAAACTCCTCTACTATTTTTTAACAACTCACGATCCTCAATCTTGTCTACGAGGCCTATTATAGTTTGTGGACGCATTCGGTATAGGTCATAAGCCCTCTGTTCATGATCGGTCATGATTTCTAGCACCTTTTGGTGCCCACTCCTAATACTAACTGACCTAGGTATTGAAGGAGATACGCGATATGATAGCGTCTTTGACAAGATAGAAAAAGTCAAATGCATATTCTTTTCAACTGCACATACACTAGGAACATATGGCAAAATTACCTACAACTCACAATTAAAACAAATAAGATCGGTTGGACACCATCAATTTGATTTAAAAAGTCAAACCTAAATCCATTTGAATCACACAGCCATAAGTACTTACATCAATGATCAGGTGGTCCATATGGATTCAAAGAAATTACAGAATCTTTGACAATAAAGAACACAAGTTTTCATTTAGAAACAAAAATATCACATACACATACAACGATACCTTACATTCCAACACCTGATTCAGGGATCAAAGCTATCATCAGGAGGCTAAACCATAAATAGGCTACAATACAAAGATGTGGACCTATGCCAAGGGAATTACTTCATGGAGCACATTCTGAATGGGCATCATGACGTTGTCTGAAGATCAGAGAATATATCTTTATCAGAAAATTGAGGCTTGTTATGGTGTGTCTCCCACAAAGTAGTGTTTGTTTTTCATCATCACTAGTTACTAGTAGTATTTTATCTTACTCTGCAAGACAAACATTCCATTCTATCTGTCCTCCTTATGTATCTGATTTTGCGGATGTGATTTCAAACACTACTTTATTAAAATATAAAAAAATATATAAAAAATTTATCTATACCAATTAGGACTCATTCAAGATATTATGCCTCATTGAACTTATAAGTAAATTCCAAAATAAAACACGATCATAGGTTTAGCTCTAAAAGTTGTTGTGCACTTCTCACACCAAACATGGAGTGCAAAATTATAGTTTGTGATCTATCTATCAAGGAATAAGGTATCCGATTTCGATACCATTTCGACAACATAGAAACCGAAACTTATGGAAATTTCGACAAAATTTTTGACAAATGCAACTATGCCCGTTTTGATGGCAAAATGAATGAATTAATTTATGAAAATTTATAGGCGAGATCTCTACACCTAAATTCATCATTTTATGTAATAAAATTTTATGTGGGGGTAGGTTGGGGGGGTCCTTCATGTGGGATGTAAGGGAACTGTCCTATTTCTTGAGGATTTCGATGAAGGATTTTGATGACAAAATATAGGAATTAATTTATGCAATTTTAATAGCACAATCAATAAACATAAGTACACACACTTCTCTAATAATATCAAACTTACAACATATGAATAATATAGTAACTTACCAACTCAAATCAGTTGTATGTTGAGTGTCGTGCTGGTTGAGTTGGTTGTTCAGCATACTGTATTGTGTTGATATGGTTGACATATAGCTCCCAGGTCATGTACATTATGTAAAGTGTGTTGTATGAAATCACATGTTCCTCGTGCACATCACCAGAAACGAACTGCATCATCCCAAACCTTGGAAAGTGATCTTCCAGATCTCTAAGATATCAAGTCCCGCTTTCAGATGGAGGTTGATGAGCTTGAGGAAAAGTAGCATGCATTGGGACTTGAGCAATAGGAATAACTGAGCTACCACCACTCCATGCTTGCCCCCCCATCATCAGAAAATGCACTACTGTTGTACTGATATGTTCCTTGTGGGCCCGAGACATTTGCACTATATGTATATCCAATATGATGCTCTAATTCTGCTTTTGGTTGTGGTGGTGGCTGAGTTTGATATCCATAATACCCATAGTACACTTGTGGGTGCCCAAACAACGTATCACCAAATGATTGTTGAGGATATAGAGAATCAGAAAGGCTCATGTTTCCCATGGATTCAACAATATCAGAAGTGGAATCAGTATAGTATTGTGAAGTATGATAGGATTGGAATCCTATAGGTGTAGCTGTAGCTGTAGGAGGCCTATAACATGTATCCTCATGTGGCTGTGGTGGCGCACCACTGTAGTCTTTTCCACCTCGAGTTTTCTTCCTCAGAAAGTTTTTTTCAGCCATTGTGATATTTCTTTCCTATGGATTCATAGGAATATCCCTAGTGATATATGGATGATCATCATTCTGAGGATCAATTGTTGGAGGATACTCTGGAGAACGTTGACCACCACCTGCATTACCACCATCATCATCGTCGTCATCACTCTTAGACTTGGACCCATATGATGTAGTAGTTATAGATTTTGAAGCACTAGATGCTCCACCCAATTCATCTTGCACTTCTATATCAATTTCCATATCAAGATCTACATGCTCAGGCTCTGGCTCAAGTCTTTCAGGTGGGCTTCTATTTCTTCATTCTTCCTCAAGTACAACACCCGAAGCATCTTCAAATTGCTCCTCCACATATGGATCTGGACGGCCAGAAGAAATATTGTCTTGAACTGGACGTCCTATTTCATTCATCCATTCTTCCAAGGGATCTTCTATTGTATCGGTACCCTCATCATCACTATCATAAAGGCCCCAAAATCTATCTTCATGGAACATGTATGCAATGTCAATGGGATCATGCATTTCAACAAATTGGACTTCGTTGTAGTTGGCCTCTCTTATGGCTCTAGCTCTCAAACGCATGTTGTAGTGGACATACACGAGATCCCTTAACCTGAGAGCCCCCAACCTGTTCCTTCTTTTTGAATGAATCAAATTAAAAGTGCTCCAGTTCCTTTCACACCCCCTGCAGAAGTTGTCTGTGAAAGAATGCATATGGCTATTTTTCTAAGTTGAGGGGCACCGTTCCCATTCCACACCAACCATTCACAAGGATCACCCTCTGCACGTTCGGCTACTGCATTGGGGTGGCCAAAGCATCCAAGGCCTTCACGGAATTTTCGTAGCTACAAAAAAGCCAACAAACATGAAAGACCACATTAATAGTTGTTAGGTTATAGATATTAGATAAACATGAAATACAATTATATAACTATTTGTATACCTGATCCAAAACCTACATCCATTCTTCTGTGGATGTAAGCAACTTATTGAGCACATCCCTAACCACATTCATCAAGTCTGGTTTCATATCCAATTGCCGCGAGTAATGGTATCTTGGGTTCAAATAGTATGCTGTAAATAAATAATACAAAACTTGTTCCTTTCTTAACATAGATCAGTTAAATAATTATATACATGATACAATTACAATGATGCTCACTGACTTTGTGTAGTGGATGCAAAAGCATATCAGTCCATCTCTTTTTTATGATGCTCATGTATTGTGCATTGGATGTTGGAGCGGCTTTTTTCATATTCTCCACCATTGTTTCCATTGCGTCATATAACCAAGGCATGGTTGTAGCCTTTTCACCATCTACTAACCTCAACACTTTTACTATAGGAGCCATTACCTTAAGTACCTTGGTAACTTTGTCCCAGAAAGCCCTATTAGCAATTAGTTCTTCAATTCATCGATCAAGTGGGGTATTGTGCTCAACTAATGTCTTGGTTGTAGTAAGTTGGGAAATCATATGCTCAATGCCCAAAGCACTTTGCATAGGACGATGTTGATTCAGTGATATTGTTATCAAGTAGATGCAACTCCAGTTTCACCATCATAGCAATCCCACTTGAGAAGTTGCATGCACAACACATTCACCAAGGCGTTCCATGATCCATTCCTCCTACCCTTTTAGATGCAGCTTCTGACTTAAGAGACTTTCATTGGCTTGGTCTTGTGCAGAAGCATATTGTCTGGCCGACCAGTCTTCTTCACACGAGGACATGCCATTGGTTCACATCAACTTAAAAGTTGGTATGAATCTCAAGATAAGATCTTTCAAAGAAGAAGCAATTGATGCAACACAAGTCACAACATTGGATCCAGAAGCATAAGATTGCATCTGATTAGGATTCATTCTTTGTTATGTTGTTGTGCCATGTCATTTTATTCACAATTGTTCCAATATTAGGAGCTAAATGGGGACTTTTTTGATAGTTCTCAAATATTTCAGTTTTTTCATGTTCAAGTTGGGTCTTTAGCAGAAATACGCCAATTTAGGTGTCCGTGAGTTATCTATATAAATCCATGCCCGTGAATGGAAGGTTGAGTTAGATGAATGCATTTGTGAGAAAGGTTGAGTTAGATGAATGCATTTTTTCACAAATGCGGTTTGCATCACTACCATTAGCGATATTATCTCTCTTTCTTAGGAAATTGCTGCATTAGAAACTTCTGACAGGACTATCAGAACTGAACCAGACTATCTGGTTGAACTGGGAACTAGTGACCGAGATGAATCAGTTCACTCACAAACCCAAAATTGAATTCAAACTGGCCAAAACTGATTAGTTGACCAGTTGAACCGATCATAATTTTCTCCAACCAACCGGTTCTTAGTCATGTGTATACCTTGACCCACAAACCCAATGTTACAATTTTCTCCAGCCAACCGGTTCTTAGTCATGTGTATACCTTGACCCACAAAGCCAATGTTATATTTATTACCACTTCAATGTTCTATGTTTTCTCCCCCCTTTGCTCATCCACCATAATGTGGCATAGGAAATCTAGTGTTTGATGATTGTTGTTTCTAAGATATTTTTTGATATTCTCCTTGATATGTTTACTTTTCCTTGTACAGTAAAATTGCTTGTACAAGCAAACCAAAATCAAACTTACAAGACGCCATAAGCAGTGGGAGCAGTCACATCTTTTCATCAGATTATGTGCCCATTATTCTCATTCCACAGGTACTGACAAAGGTGTCATCAGAACCATCCTTGGATCTAGCATCCTCAGTGTCCTCAACATCATCAACCTCATCCTTAGCAGCTTGGTCAGCCATCTCCTCATCATAGGAGGAACTAAAACCATGATCAGGCCATTTGGTGTTCTGTTAAGCCCAAGACATGCCAAGAGCATGTAAATAATTTGCTTGGTCAAAAGAGGGAGTAGAAGACCCAAGAATAGCAAGCAAGGTGTCAGTAGGACTAGTAGGGAGAGATAGAGGAGGAAGAACACCGGGGTAGGTCCACCATCTGTAGCATGGGTGGCAGCGGAAGCAGTCGGTGGAGGGGCTGGGTAGAAGTGACTGTGTATGCATAAGAACCATAATCACCACCTGGGTAGGATGGTTGGAGGGTATGGATGAATACATGATAGGTTCATGGTACACATGATCTATAAGAAGTCTTGGTGGAGGTGATCCTCAACCTAAAGGTTATACACTTGTTGGTGTATCATGTAACCCATAAGGGCTTCATTTAACACCAAGAAAAAGGCGTGGTCAGGGCATGATGGGGGTGGAGGTGGAGGTTCTTGGGTGGAGGTAGAGGTGGAAGCTCCAAGTGTGGTAGGATAGGTAGGGAGGAATGTCTTCTTGATCGTGGTCTCACTAATACAAACACCTTTTCGACTTGATTTGTAATGAAGATCATGGAAAAGGGTTTTCTGAGTGGCAAAAGCAAAAAGACCACAGATCAAGGTAGGGTAGGGTGTGGGTACCACATACATTCTTCCCAGAGTCAAAGAAGGTCATGTGGTGTAGAATGTATCGAGACCACTTGACTCTGATGTTCTTCAAAAGACAATACATGATCACAACAGTGTTCTCTGCATTGTCCATTTGGTTTTTCCTTGGATGGACATTGCAGTTAACGACCAATGTGATTAGATGGTTTTTGAGATCCACGGAAGAGGATAGGAGGGTTGACTTGTTCCTATAGGGAATGTTAGGCTTATTAAAAAACTTTTGAATATCATGTGAGTAAGATCAAAGCTTTTGTAGAAGGCCTCGAGGTTGAGCAGATCATAATAATCAGGATAATATTCCCTCCATGTGTCAATAACCTCAGTTCCATTGAAATAGACATTCAAGGAATATTTAGAGATGGTAACTTTTGTACCAGAAATCATGGAAGTTAGAATAACTTGAGTATTAGGAGGTGGCACTATTGTGTCATAGTTCCATTTGAGATTTGTATAGAACTCATGAACTACCTTAGTGCTAGTTATGGAATTGTGGAAGCGCAAGCATTCTAATAACAAAGCACCTAGGTGATGGGTAGAAAACAACCCCACAACCTACTTGATAACCGTCATCGTGGTGAGAAAAGGCTCAAATAAAGCTCTAAATGGGAAAGGGTTTCTAAGAAGGAGCTCTTTATAGAGATTTAAGGCTTCGGAGGAGACAAAGGAGGTGCCATCAAAGGAAAAGGTGCAAGGATTTGATGAAGACAGGGGTGCTCCACCTGGGATAGCTCTCTTCCTATGATTGGATGAAATAAATATGGATTGAGAAGCAAGAGAAATTCAAATAGAGAGAGAGATCCTCACCAAAAAGATGTCTAGCCACCTAGGAGGGTATGAGAATTGGCAAGGAAGCCTAAACGAAGCTAGGGAAAGGATGTGCGAACCTAGGGTTGGAGGTAAAGAAGGCTGTAGGTTGGGATCAGTCGACTTTTCTCTAGTTGAGAGGGAGAAAATTCAGTCAAAACACTTTTAAGTTTGGTCTAGCCCATCGGTCGCTAGAGTTCTGAGATTATGGGAACTCGATCGGTCAAGTATTTTCACAAGACTCAGCCATGGATCAGTTGAGTTTATAATTCGTACGATCAACAATCTGTCCAAAAAGATGAAATTTTAATCCCTAGCTTCTTGGGTGCTAATAGAATTTATTTATTTATGCATTTTAGACATATTGAGGCACATTTCACTCATCATAGGGTACTATTTTGTGATAAATCATTCGTTTGCAAAAATATGCAAAACAAGCGAAACAAGGCATGAAAACATGATATCTATAGCACATAGCAAGCTAGAGATGATCAATTTTAAGCAAGAAACATATAGGTAAGATAACAACTAGCTAGAAGGCATGTCAATATCATTAAGAGCAATAATAAGTAGTTTTGACCTAATAAAACCAAATTGCTATCTAGATAGAGGTTTAGTGAAAATGTCTGCAAGCTGATTTTCTGTATCTACATGTGTGATATAAGTATCCTTCTTGGCAATGTGGTCATGAATAAGTGTTGAGGGACATCTATATATGCAATATAGGATTGTAAGATAAGTTAATTGCACTAGTATTATCACAATAGATAGGAGAAGCATTAAAATGAATGTTGAAGTCTTGGAGCATTTGCTTCATCCTTAAGACTTGGGCACAAAAACTCCCAGCTGCTATGTATTCAGCCTCGGTAGTCGAAAGATCCACGATGCTTTGTTTCTTAGAGAACTAAGAAACTAGGCATGGTCCTAGGAAGAAGCAAGTGCTTCTTGTGCACTTTTTGTCAATCAAACGACCTACATAATAAGCATCACTATAAGCAGTAAGAGTAAAGTCCCTTGACTTGGGATACCATAGTCCAAAATTTTAAGTTTTGGATAGATACCTCAAAATCCTCTTGACGAATATAAGATGTGATTTCCTAAGACATTGAAAACAAGCTTATAAGCCAACACTAAGCATTACATTAGGTCTAGAGGTAGTTAAATAAAGTAAACTTCCAATCATATCTCTATAGAGCTTATCATCTACCTTTTCTCCTTCTTCATCTCTATCAAGCTTGGTGGTATTTGACATGGGGGTGTCCATTGGCTTGGTATTCTCCATACCAAAACACTTAAGTAGTTCACTGGTGTACTTACCTTTGTTGATGAAGTTCCCATTTTTCGTTTGTTTGATTTGAAAGCCAAGGAAGAAAGTAAGCTCCCCCATCATGCTCATCTTGAAATCACTCTACATAAGAGAACTAAACCCCCTACAAAGATAAAGATCAATCCCACCAACAAAAATATCATCAACATAAGTCTAAATAATCAAGAAATTGCTAGAAGCGTGTTTTAAAAACAAGGTAGAATCGACTTTTCTCATGATATAGCCATTGTCTTGAAAAAAGTTCTTTAGTTTCTCATACCAAGCTCGAGGTGCTTGTTTGAGACCATAGAGATCTTTTTGTAAAAAATAAATATGGTTAGGAAAGTTATCATGTTCAAAGCCAAGAGGTTGAGCAACATATACTTCCTTCTCAATTGTACCATTAAAAAACACACTTTTAACATCCATTTGATAAAGAAGAAAATTCTTGTGACCAAAAAAAGCAAGCAACATTCTAATTGACTCAAGTCTAGCTACATGTACATATGTTTCATCAAAACCAATACCTTCCTACTGATTGTAGCCTTGAGCAACTAATCTTTCTTTGTTTCTTACCAATTTTTCACTTTAATCAAGCTTGTTGCAGTAGACCCATTTGGTACCAATGATCTTTCTATCACTTGGTCTTGGCACAAGAGCCCACACCCATTTTCCATTGACATGTTAAAACTCTTCTTGCATGTCTAGGATCCATTCATCATCCTTGAGAGCTTCTTTGACATCTTTTGGCTCAAACTAGGAGATGAAGGCAATGTCTACTTGTTCTTTGTGGTAGGGAGACTGCATCTTCACCTTTTCATAAGGATTTCCTATGACGAAGTCTTTAGGATGATGCTTTGCAATGTGGGGGGTTGGATCCTTCTTTTATTCTTCTTTTTCTTCTTCATCACCTAACACCTCTTTTCCTTTATCAACAATGTTGAGTTCTTTTAAGTGAGGAATCACCTCATCTGCAACATCATAATTAGCAATATTCTTGGAAATAGAAGGGTTATTCTCAACAAATCCAACGTTGATATATTCTTCTACTTTACACAATTTAATATTAAATACTCTATAAGCTTAGCTAGTAGTGCTATAGCCAAGAAAGAAAGACTTGTAAGACTTCAGATCAAACTTGTCAAGGGAATCCTTGGTGTTCAAAACAAAATGGACAACAAAAAACATGAAAGAAATAAATGGAAGGCTTTCTACCACGCCATAACTCATAGGAGGTTTTATTCAAAGATGGATGGGTAAAAACCTAGTTTTGCACAAAATATGAAGTACTAATGGCTTCAACCCAAAACTTCTTTGGAGTGTCACACTCTAGAAGCAGTCCTAGTGATTTCCTGTAGTGACTTCTTCTTTCTCTTTGCAACCCCATTTTATTGAGGTGTTTGAGGTGAATAAAACTTATTTGCATACCCATATTCCTCACAAAACCATTCAAACAAATCATTTTCAAAATCCCCCCATGATCATTGTGGATAGAAATGATCTGGTAAGAAACTTTGTTTTCAACTCATTTGCAAAAGGTCGGAAAAAAATTGAGAGTATTTATTTTTGAAACAAGAAAGAAGGTCCAAGTATAGCGAGAAAAATCCTCAACAATCACAAGCCAATACTTGCTACTACGAAGCAATTGAGTATGCATTGGTTCAAATAGATCAATGTGAAGAAGCTCAAGAACTCTTTTGGTGATAAGGACTCCTTTTGGATTTGAAGGAGGACTTGGTTTGATTTCCTTGGGTACAAGGTTGGCATTCCTCATCCTTTTCAAAATCCAATTTAGGAAGTCCCTTCACCAAATTATTTTTTATCGACTTCTTCATTTGATTCATATTTACATGAACAAGCATACAGAGCCACAAAGAAAAATCATTTTAATTGAAAACAAGACATCTGCCAACAATATGCTTAGTAGATTCAAGCACAATAATATAGAGATTACCATTTCTAGTTCCCTTATATATAACATTGTAGGAAAGCAAATCTAGAAGCTAGAATTCAGGTGAGGTAAAAAGATCAAGATAACCACTATCAAAAAGTTTACTAACACTTATTAAATTGTGATGTAGGCCATCCATAAATAGTACATTCTTGATGCATAGTGAATACCTAGATCACCCTCACCTATAACCTTACCCTTGTTGCTTTCACCAAATGTAACCAACCCTCCTTTCTTCTTTGTGAATTTGTTGAAATGGATGATTTCACCGGTCATGTGCTTCGAGAAGCCACTATCAACAATTCATTTTCCTTTTATCTGCAAGAAAGGAAGATGTCAATTCCCAACTCAAACTTCAGGATCCAGTGTTAGCTTGGGGACCCATTTCATCTTTGGGTTGGTCCCCTTCTCTCTATAAGGACAATAAGTAGAGTAATGATCATCACTCTTAAAATGCACACAAACCATAGGGTTCTTAGGTCTAGAGGACTCTCCATGGAAAATAGGAGGCCCCTTGATTTTCTTTCTTACCCTTGCCCTTGTTCTTTCTATTTGGAGATCCCCCTACATATCCCAAACAACTTCTAACATCTTGTTTGGTAGATTGATCTAGAACTTCACCTAGGGACTTCTTCCCCTTGAGGAATTTCTCCAAGGAGGATCTTAGCTTGTGATTATCATCACTAAAAGTAATGATGATAGAACATAAGCTGGCAAGATCATCTTGTGCATGAAGTAAGTCAGCCTGCATACATAGGGTTTTAGTAAGATAAGAATCTTTCTCTAAAGTAAGACTAGAAACTTCATGACTAGGAAATAAAGGTCTAGAAGAGAGATCATTAATTTGAGCATGCAGTTTAGCATTATTTTAGTTTTAAGAAAAACAAGCTCATTAAGATAGACTCTATTCTCATCTTTAGTTGCACCACACACAAGATTAAAATCATCATTTTTGGTTTTAAGTAAAACAAGCTTATCTACTATTGCTTGCTTTTCTTCCTTGAGACTATTTATGTTATTAAGATAGATATCATTCTCTACTTAAACTCCATTGCATTGGAGCTCAAGGTCAAGAAACTACCCTTACAAGGAATAAATGCTATGAAGATGCAACTTCTCATTTTGATCAAGAATATCTATTTTAGCATACAAATCATCAATGATCTTTCCTAGACTTTTCTTTTTAGACTTGCATTCAGCATAAGATGAACGAGAAGAATTTAACATATCAATAAGAGTTTCTTTGGATAACTCATGCAAGCTTACCTCACTTACATCACCAATGTCTTCACTTGTCGAGGCCATGAGTGTAAGATGGTATTCTCCTTCATCAGAGCTTGAGCCATTTGAAGAGGTTTCTTCCCAAGCCACATGAGCTGCATCCTTGCTCCTCTTGTTCTTCTTATCCTTCCTCTTGTACTTTCCTTCCTTCTTGTAGTCATCCTTCTTATTTTGGTTGCTCTTATTGTAACATCCCTGACCTGGGTTATGAGTTAACCCTAGGTGTTTTGCCTAAATATGTAATTAAATCTTTGTGATTAACTCTGAGCATGTAATTAAGTTTCTCAAAAACATATATTTCAATATTTGCTCCTTTTTATTTAAAGTTGTAAGCATTATTTTGATATACAGGGACCTATGTGCAATTTACCCAGTTGAAAGGGTTAGCTTGCAATTTGCACATGGTGAGATGTTCCTCTGATGTTGAGACATCATGAGAAATCTTTTTGGCAAAGTTTGAGGGATTTCCCAAACTTGGGCACCAAGGTGCAGCTGTGGAAGCAATCCCGGTGCTTGAAACCTTAATTTGGGGTAAAATGCAATTTACCCTATCTTTCTAGCCATCTCTTTTCGTCTTTCCTTGGAGTTTTCACCTTGGCCAACCTGTGGGAACTCAAGGACGCCATTAAAGATTGGAGCTCGAAAGCTTGGAGCTCAAGGAGCAAGCTTTAGGCGGGTTTTATAACTCTAAACCCATGCTTTACTATATACATCTCTTTTATGCGGTTAGATGATAATTCTTCATGTTCCCTACTTTTCTTTGCTACCTTGCAAGCAAATCCGTGGGATATCTGTACTGTTCTTGAGCTAGGAGATGAAGGCGTGATTTCCAAGAAAAACCCACCGCTTTTCACTTTCTTAAACGGTCCCAACAGTTTGCTCTCTCGGTCTCAGGACCGCGAGGTGAGCAAACGGTCTCTGGACCGCGAGAGGGCAAACGGTCTTCACGACCGTTTGGATCCGTTGACCGAGCGTGTACCGTATAAGAAATCTGTTCCTAATTATATAGACTAATCACCCTAAAAATTTGAGAGGCTAAATCCAAAGGAATCGGGAGATATGACCTTTTTAAGTAACAACTTTAATTGAATTTATTCCTAATTTTCAAACGGTCTGAAATTGCCTTTTTGGGCAAACGGTCTCAAGACCGTGTAAGGTCGTTGACCAAGCGTTGACCATATGAAATTACTGTTCAAAATTATGTTAATTAACAACTCACCAAGTTTAATGGTCTAATTCCAAACGAGCTAAGAGTTGAAGGGTGATTACTAGGGCTAACCCTAGATGAAATCAGTACTGAAATTATGGTGACCTAATTAGGGTTTTTAGGGTTGATTGACCTAAACGGTCTCAAGACCGTTTGGGGGTCATACAAACGGTCTCAAGACCGCGAGGGCAATCAACCATGACCTTTTGGAGGTCTGGGGTCAAGAATAGTTGACCAATTGAAGGTACATTTATACCAAATTATATTGCAATTAAATATTGATATGATCATCAACTCAATAGGTCAGACCTTGATGAATTTGCACTAGAATCCAAAATTGGATGGGCAAACGGTCTCAAGACCGTTTGGAATTCATCCAAACGGTCTCAAGACCGAGAGGACAATCACCCAAGACCGTTTGAAGGTCTAGGGTTAAGCTAATTTGACCAATTGAGGACCCAATTTCAATAAGTTATCAAATTGATTAAAATACTGATTTTGTGACTCAATCATGGTTCAACCCCTATCAAATCACATTAGATCTTGATGAAATCTTGGGTAAACGGTCTCAAGACCATGTGGGGTCCACCCACATGATCTCAAGACCCTTTGGGCCAAGTTTGGGCCCAATTGGAGCTCAATCGAAGGGTTCAACCTTGTGTTGATGCACATTGTTGAGGGTTGATGGGTGAACATTGATAGACTCTAATTGAATCGATTTCAACCTTAACTGGTCAACAATTGAGGGTCAATTGAATGACCAATTGGTTAAGCATAATCTTAATTGACCCAATCCATAAGTGGTCAACATGTCTCTGACCTTTTGAGGGCTTCAACATGAGTTGACATTATCGGTTGTACCATTGAACTTTGTTGATGGTCCAAGCGGTTGAGACCATGTGAGCTCGCGGTCTCAAGGTCGTGAGGAGGCTCGCGGTCTCAAGGTCGTGAGGAGGCTCGCGGTCTCAAGGTCATGAGAGGGCTCACGGTCTCAAGACCGTGAGGGGCCTCGCGGTCCTGAGGTCAAAGGTGGGCAAACGGTCCACACCATCCTCGCGGTCTTGAAATCAAGTGAAGGCTCGCGGTCTTGAAGAAGGTTGAGAGGGCTCGCGGTCTTGGAAGAGGTTGAGGGCTCGCGGTCCTAAGGTCAAAGGTGGCTAAATGGTC
The DNA here is from genome assembly GCA_963693085.1 of Alisma plantago-aquatica. Classification (NCBI taxonomy): domain Eukaryota; kingdom Viridiplantae; phylum Streptophyta; class Magnoliopsida; order Alismatales; family Alismataceae; genus Alisma; species Alisma plantago-aquatica. The sequence goes on along the minus strand of OY856414.1, from coordinate 553,169,988 downwards.
AACTCACCCTTGCGGTCCTGAAAGTCACATTGGTTAAAAGGTCAACTCAACCAATGGGTCTCAAATCGATTGAGGGTTGATGGTTGAGATCGATCAAGATAATTCAAGGTTGACTTCATTCAATCAAATGATAATATAAATAGTTCAATGATGCCCTAATCTAAAGCCTAATGATAACCTAGGATATTAAGGGGTTATTGACTAAGGTTTTGACCATGATGGTGATCAATGGGGTGAATTACCAAAATACCCCTGAAGGGTCAATTGAGTTATATCTTGCTCAATTCAAACCCTAATTACATGAGAATGATGTTTTTAGCCATAATGACTCCATCCAACTTGATCTAGTCTAATGTTATCATCAACCACTAGTATGAAGAAAGAGAGAGTATTCTAGAGAGAGAAAGTACTCTAGAGAGAGAAAGTACCCTAGAGAGAGAAAGTAACCCTAATTGGATGGAAACTTAAGTGAAGCATCTTCAGTGCACATGAATGTGCATAATTAGGGTATGGTTCACCTATGTGAAGTCATAGAAACCCTAATTATGATAAATGATGAATCTTTAACTAATTTGAGAGCATTAATGATGATGTTACTCATACATGATGATGTTATGAGTTCAATTCACCATAATGTGAATAGTAAACCCTAATTCAAGGGTAATGGCATGCAAATAAGTATTAAACTCCAATTGATGGGAATCAGAGGATTTAACTCTTATGACAAGAGTGGGAAGTATATTCCTTATTTTGTATTACCTTTATCAGTTGAATTAACCATGCAGGTTCTGATATGAAGGTGATCATATCCAGGTATGGATGTTGATATTATATTCATTGAAGGCATGCTGTTAGCCTTATGAATGAGAAAAGTAACTTGATGCCTTGTCAATGGCATCCTATGTTGATAATGGGCTGTGAGAGCCATGAATACCATCAAAGTCATGCTTTGGAGATGACTTGTGATGAGTATGATGAGAAATTATAATTGATATGAGTTAGGCCTGTTACATTTAGTATTCTCTTGTTTTAGCTGTTATGCTACTGATTATTGTTTGAAGAACAATGTATGTTGTTAAAGAATACTGAATGTACCTAACTAATCAAGTATAATGTAGAGCCCTGATCATAGATCCATCATTGTCAGAGATCAAGTGATGGTGAAACAGGTTTTCCTCAGGGAACTCCTGGAGCACATGCTTTTGAGTATGTGGGGTACATGGATGTGTAGAACCTTACATCCTAGTGTAGGAAAGTGATGTAGATGTGTAATCCGTCCATCCTTCACTATAATTCCATACCATATCAGTGGTAGGTAAACATGAAACCTCCTGATGACGAAGAAAACACAGATATCCGTATCAGTGGAGATAAACATGAAATCTCCTGATGACAAAGAGAGTACAGAGCGCCACTGTGACTCTAGAATAGCGAAGGACCAGTTTACCCTGGTGAGCTATAGTAGTAGAGACACGAGATGTCCTACAAGTGATCCTCTTACTGACTGAGGAAGGTGAAGGTCATGAGAATCCGACTCTCTTAATGACCTATGTATGATACTGATGTGACTTCGCAGCGATCAGTTGGAGTATGAGTGGTATACCTCATCTCCACAGGGCATAAAGTTGTTTGTAAAACATAATCAACCACGTAGTATACTTGTTAGAGATAACTCCAAGTTAGTTGATTAATGTTACACTGTAATAGTGCTTATATTTCTTCATACCTCATAAATGTTGAGTTCTTGGTTATAGCTGCAACTGTTATCTAATAATTTGAAGGCTTTATTGCTTAAGATGTTCTTTGATGTTATATTAAAGCTTCTGGCGGAGAGTTATAACTCTCGCTGGGACAATTATGTAAAATTGTCTCACCCCGTAGACTTCAACTTTTTAGGTGGACGTCGGAGACAAAGGAACCAACCTACAGGTGACTAGTCTCAGCAGCAGCAGCACCAGGAGCAGCAGTAATCTCAGGTGGAGATTTAGTCTGCCATGTGGTGTAGTTAGAGTCAGTCCTATGTGTCCTCTGTACTCTCAGGTCTTGGAGTCTTGTGTTAGGTGATCTTGAGATTTTGTATCTTGATGTATATAATTACTCAAGAAGTAATTATCCTGAGATGTAAACAAGTTTATCTCACTTTATGAAAGAAGTTTTTATGGATCCAAGCTCTTGTCTCGAAAAGTTTTAATTTCCCGTGATTTTTGTCTTCAGCTGATTTATCGAATCGCTTCCGCTAAGTTTTAATCGTGTTTATGTCATGGTTTGGAGATCAGAGCCCACAATTAGTGGTATCAGAGCTCTAAGTCAGTTGAGTCTACAGAGGCATAGGACTTAGGATGTCGAGTCTATCTTTAGTACTCCTTCCTTATCTAATAGAATCTTCTGCTCCTCAGGAGGAGAAGATACCTAAGGATGTCAGAACATCATGATGAGTACGTGGCAGAGAGTAGTGCTAGTGCACCTCGAGGCGGTGTAAGGGTTCCGAGGGTAGAACAACCTGCACCTGAGTAACCAAGAGAGCCACCCCAGTTTGACCCAGCTGACATGAGTAACCCAGCTGTACAGACGATGTTCGGGCAGTTCATGACTGCCATGACACATATAACCGATAGGATGCCCATTCCTACACCTAGGGCACCTGTCCAGCCTGAAGCACAAGGTATCGGTAAGACATTCGAATGACTTTGTCGTGTCGGAGCTACCGAGTACTTCGGGACTGCCGACCCTGCAGATGCTGACTTATGGTTGACAGAGTTGGAGAAGGCTTTCAGGATTCTTATCATTCCGGAAGCTGAGAAGGTTAGACATGCTGTCTATCTTCTCAAAGGCAGTGCTGGTCACTGGTGGAACATGGAAGAGCAGAAGAGACCTAGAGTAGAGTTCTCATGGGAAGAGTTTCGTCGGGAATTTATCAATAGATACTTTCCAAAGACCTTCCTAGATGAGAAGATCTCTCAGTTTGAGAAACTAAGGCAGGGTATGATGAACATTAGTGAATATGAAGCTAATTTCATGGAGTTGTTGTGGTTTTGTCCGCACATGGCTGCTACGGATGAGGAAAGAATCATAATATTCGAGAAGGGTTTGAATTCTGATATGTCAACCCATGTGTCTGCCTTAGAAAACAGAGAGAGATTCTCTACCTTCGTTGAGTCAGTCTGAAGGATAGAGAGATCTGTGGTGGAGAAGAGACAAACCCATAAAAGATATCCACAGTTCCAGGGTTCTTCATCTAGGGATTCCAAGAAACCTAGATTTTCTACACCTAACCCTCCACCACCCAGATCGAGTTTTCAAACTCAATGGACACCAAGCAGAGGTAGAGGACGGAGTCAACCGCTTCAAGGGACGCACAGTTCTGCATCTGTGTCAGTCACTGGACCACCCAGACCACAACAACAGGAGAGGAGTTGTTACAACTGTGGTAAGGTGGGACACTTGATGAAGGATTGCCGTTCTAGGCCTGCTAGTGTGACACAACAACCTCCGAGACAGAATCAACAGAGATCTCAGAGCAGACAACATCAAGGAGCAGCTCGAGGACGTGGACAAGCATCTCAAGCTGGGTCATCAGCACCACCTCAACACCAGGAGACTGCGAGGTTCTATGCTATGAACCCACCTGAGGCAGTGGTCAATCCACGGGTAGTGGCAGGTCAGATGAAACTTTTATATTCTGATATGTCTACATCCTGTGTTGTATCCGTTCTGATTGATCCGGGTGCTACGCACTCTTTCATCACTCGTGAAGTGATTCATATCTGCAATGTGACTGTTAGTCATAGAGCAAATAGTTTGTTGTTAGAGACTCCGTTGAGTGGGTCTGCCGTTTTGCAGGAAGTATGTTCTCCCTGCACCCTCTTCTTTTCTGACCATCGCATTCAAGTGGACCTTATACCACTTGATATGCAAGGATTTGATATAATCCTTGGGATGGATACCTTAGAAAGGTATAGAGTTGTCTTGGATTGTGAGTCCAAGTTGGCTGTGTTTGCTGATGAAAGCAACACATGGATATTTCAAGGTGAAAGAAAGATTCTGCCCACCTGTCTTGTATCAACTATGGTTGCTGATAAGCTGTTGAGGCAAGGATGTTATGCATTCTTAGCCCATGTGGTAGATGTTACCAAGGAAAGTTATAATCCTGCTGAAGTTCCTGTAGTCAGGGGATTCGAAGATGTATTTCCTGAAGAACTTCCTGGTATACCACCACCTCGGGAGATTGATTTTGAAATCAATCTGATCCCAGATACGAAACCCATAGCTCAGACTCCGTATAGAATGGCGCCTGCCGAGATGGCAGAACTCAAGAAACAGCTTCAAGAGTTACTTGAGAGAGGTTTTATCCGACCGAGTACTTCACCTTGGGGTGCTCTGGTCTTGTTTGTTAAAAAGAAAGATGGGTCAATGCGGTTGTGCATCGACTACAGACAACTCAATAAAGTAACAATAAAGAATAAGTACCCTCTGCCGAGGATTGATTATCTCTTTGAGAAGTTGCGTAGTGCAACAGTCTTTTCAAAAATAGACTTGAGGTCTGGATATCATCAACTCCGTATTAAGGATAGTGACATATCCAAGTCCGCCTTTAGGACAAGATATGGTCACTATGAGTTCACGGTTATGTCGTTTGGACTAACCAATGCACCAGCTGCATTTATGGAACTCATGAATAGAGTTTTTCGACCTTTCCTTGATCAATGTGTTGTTGTCTTCATAGATGACATTCTGATCTATAGTAAGGATGCTCAGAAGCATGAGCAGCATCTTCGCCAAGCTTTAACCTTGCTAAGAGAACATAAGCTGTATGCTAAGTTTAGCAAGTGTGAGTTTTGGCTACCGGAGGTATCTTTTCTTGGTCATGTGATATCTGCCTCGGGAATTCATGTTGACCCTACGAAAGTAGAATCTGTTCTACAGTGGGAACAACCGAAGACACCGACGGAGATTCGAAGTTTCTTGGGGTTAGCTGGCTATTATCGAAGGTTCATTAAGAACTTTAGTTCTATAGCCTTACCTTTGACCAAGTTGACCCGGAAGGATGTTCCTTTTTCTTGGAGTGATAAGTGTCAACAGTCTTTCCAGTTGCTGAAGGAGAGATTGACAAGTGCACCTGTGCTAGTGCTACCTGAACAAGGAAAAGGATATGTAGTCTTCTATGATGCTTCCAAAAATGGACTTGGATGTGTGTTGATGCAGGATAAACAAGTAATTTCTTTTGCTTCCTGACAGCTTAAGAAACACGAGGAGAATTATCCGACACACGATCTAGAGTTAGCTGCTGTGGTTCATGCCTTGAAAATCTGGAGACACTATCTCTACGGAGAGACATTCCAGATTTTCACGGACCACAAAAACCTTAAGTATATGTTCTCTCAGCATGAGCTCAACATGAGACAACGTCGCTGGATGGAGTTAATCAAGGACTACGACTGTACAATTGATTACCATCCAGGCAAGGCCAATGTTGTTGCAGATGCCTTGAGTAGGAAATCAGCAACATCAACCATGAATAGAGCACAATTAAACTCTTTAGTATGCTCTAGGAGAGATATGCTTATCTCGTTAAGGCAAGACAATGTACAGTTGAAGGTGTCATTGTTAGCCGGTTTGTTAGATGAGATGCATATTAAACCTACCCTAAGAGAGCAGATTAAGGAAGCACAGCTAGGTGATGCTGCAGTTCAACAGATTAGATCTGAGTATGGAAATGAGAAACAAGATGGTTTTCATGACTCAGAGGATCATGTAGCTTGTTATAATGGAAGGATGATAGTGCCGGATGTGGACAACTTGAGAAAGTTAGTCCTGGAAGAAGCCCATTCTTCCATGTATGCTATGCATCCAGGGAGCACCAAAATGTATCGGAATTTGAAAGATCTGTATTAGTGGCCTGGAATGAAGAAGGATGTTGCAGAATTTGTTATGAGGTGTCCTGTGTGTCAGCGAGTTAAAGCTGAACACCAGAAGCCTGCAGGTACAATGCAACCTTTACCCATACCACAGTGGAAGTGGGACCATGTGACCATGGACTTTGTAGTTGGCCTACCTAGGACAAGCAAGGGACATGATTCCATTTGGGTAATTGTTGATAGGTTGACTAAGACAACACATTTCTTACCTGTCAAAAAAACCTATTCTGCTGAAAGGTTATCAGAGTTGTATGTTCAAGAGATAGTGCGTTTGCACGGAGTTCCTGTCACAATAGTTTCTGACAGAGGTCCTCAGTTTATGAGTCATTTTTGGGAACAGCTACACAGAGCCTTAGGCACCAAACTGAGGTTTAGTACGGCTTTTCATCCGCAGACTGATGGACAGTCGGAAAGGACCATACAGACCTTAGAAGACCTGTTGAGAGCATGTGTTCTCCAGTTCACCGGAAGTTGGGATCTACACCTAAGCTTGATAGAGTTTTCCTATAACAATAGCTATCAGCATAGTATTGATATGGCACCTTATGAAGCCTTGTATGGTAGACGTTGTAGATCACCTCTGTGTTGGGTTGAGACTGGTGAACATCAGTTGTTGGGTCCTGACCTTGTGCAGCAGACCACAGAAAAGATTAAAATAATACAACAAAAGATTAAGACTGCTCAGGATAGGCAGAAATCTTATGCTGACAAACGTCGTAGACCCTTAGAGTTCCAGGTTGGAGACAGAGTGTATCTCAAGGTCTCACCATGGAAAGGAGTCCTCCGTTTTGGAAGGAAAGGGAAGTTAGCTCCTAGATTTATGGGGCCTTATCCAATCATTGAACGGATTGGAAAGGTAGCATATAAATTAGAGCTGCCCCCAGAGTTACAGAGGTTACACCCTGTGTTTCACATTTCTATGCTGAAGAAATGTCACCCAGACACCGAGTCAGTTCTACAACCCATGGAGGTAGAATTGAAAGATGATATGTCCTATGAGGAGGGACCAGTGTCAATCCTTGATAAAAGAATTAAAAAGTTAAAGAAGAAAAATATAAGTCTTGTGAAAGTCCTCTGGAATCACCGTGGCATTGAAGAAGCCACTTGGGAACTAGAGGAGGAGATGAGAAGGAAGTATCCTGCCCTTTTCTCTTGATATGTCTTATCGATTTCGGGGACAAAATCCTTGTAAGGGGTGGATAATTTGTAACATCCCTGACCTGGGTTATGAGTTAACCCTAGGTGTTTTGCCTAAATATGTAATTAAATCTTTGTGATTAACTCTGAGCATGTAATTAAGTTTCTCAGAAACATATATTTCAATATTTGCTCCTTTTTATTTAAAGTTGTAAGCATTATTTTGATATACAGGGACCTATGTGCAATTTACCCAGTTGAAAGGGTTAGCTTGCAATTTTCACATGGTGAGATGTTCCTCTGATGTTGAGACATCATGAGAAATCTTTTTGGCAAAGTTTGAGGGATTTCCCAAACTTGGGCACCAAGGTGCGGCTGTGGAAGCAATCCCGGTGCTTGAAACCTTAATTTGGGGTAAAATGCAATTTACCCAAATTAAGGGATGCAATTTGTAAAATATATCATTTAAATGTATCTTTCTAGATTCTTGCCATCATTTAGAGAAGAAATGATGAGGAAGTCACCTCATTTGAATTATCAAGTTATGAAATATACCTTGTGATTGAATAATCAGGGTATATGTACAATATCCCTTTTATGTATGTACCTTAGTATTAGATTGATCTTATTTGCCCTCTTTTTCTAGACCTTAAGAGAAGTTTTGTCCTTAGAATAAAGAGGAAGGGACGAGCAAGTAATGAAGGAAGGACCAAGTTGGATTTACGGGAAACTTATGGGCCTTTAATGAAACCTCACCCATGTATATATACACTTTACCTCTCAAGCAAAGGAACCTTTCCTTCGTGCATATCACTGTTTCCCCTTGCTTGGCCGACTAAAGACTGTCTTGGAGCTCAAAGAGGAACGACCAAGGGTGCAAGGTAGGTTTGAATCCCTCTTCTTGCCTAATTCCATGGTTAGAACTCGAATTCAAGGTCAATTTGGTGACTAACTCACGAAACCCTATCTTTCTAGCCATCTCTTTTCGTCTTTCCTTGGAGTTTTCACCTTGGCCAACCTGTGGGAACTCAAGGATGCCATTAAAGCTTGGAGCTCGAAAGCTTGGAGCTCAAGGAGCAAGCTTTAGGCGGGTTTTATAACTCTAAACCCATGCTTTACTATATACATCTCTTTTATGCGGTTAGATGATAATTCTTCATGTTCCCTACTTTTCTTTGCTACCTTGCAAGAAAATCCGTGGGATATCTGTACTGTTCTTGAGCTAGGAGATGAAGGCGTGATTTCCAAGAAAAACCCACCGCTTTTCACTTTCTTAAACGGTCCCAACAGTTTTCTCTCTCGGTCTCAGGACCTCGAGGTGAGAAAACGGTCTATGGACCGCGAGAGGGAAAACGGTCTTCACGACCGTTTGGACCCGTTGACCGAGCGTGGACCGTATAAGAAATCTGTTCCTAATTATATAGAATAATCATCCTCAAAATCTGAGAGGCTAAATCCAAAGGAATCCGGAGATATGACCTTTTTAAGTAACCACTTTAATTGAATTTATTCCTGATTTTCAAACGGTCTGAAATTGCCGTTTTGGGAAAACGGTCTCAAGACCGTGTAAGGTCATTGACCAAGCGTTTACCATATGAAATTACTGTTCAAAATTATGTTAATTAACAACTCACCAAGTTTAATGGTCTAATTCCAAACGAGCTAAGAGTTGAAGGGTGATTACTAGGGCTAACCCTAGATGAAATCAGTACTGAAATTATGGTGACCTAATTAGGGTTTTTAGGGTTGATTGACCTAAACGGTCTCAAGACCATTTGGGGGTCATCCAAACGGTCTCAAGACCACGAGGGCAATCAACCATGACCGTTTGGAGGTCTGGGGTCAAGAATAGTTGACCAATTGAAGGTACATTTATACCAAATTATATTGCAATTAAATATTGATATGATCATCAACTCAATAGGTCAGACCTTGATGAATTTGCACTAGAATCCAAAATTGGATGGGCAAACGGTCTCAAGACCATTTGGAATTCATCCAAACGGTCTCAAGACCGAGAGGACAATCACCCAAGACCGTTTGAAGGTCTAGGGTTAAGCTAATTTGACCAATTGAGGACCCAATTTCAATAAGTTATCAAATTGATTAAAATACTGATTTTGTGACTCAATCATGGTTCAACCCCTATCAAATCACATTAGATCTTGATGAAATCTTGGGTAAACGGTCTCAAGACCATGTGGGGTCCACCCACATGATCGCAAGACCCTTTGGGCCAAGTTTGGGCCCAATTGGAGCTCAATCGAAGGGTTCAACCTTGTGTTGATGCACATTGTTGAGGGTTGATGGGTGAACATTGATAGACTCTAATTGAATCGATTTCAACCCTAATTGGTCAACAATTGAGGGTCAATTGAATTACCAATTGGTTAAGCATAATCGTAATTGACCCAATCCATAAGTGGTCAACATGGCTCTGACCTTTTGAGGGCTTCAACATGAGTTGACATTATCGGTTGTACCATTGAACTTTGTTGATGGTCCAAGCGGTTGAGACCATGTGAGCTCGCGGTCTCAAGGTCGTGAGGAGGCTCGCGGTCTCAAGGTCGTGAGGAGGCTCGCAGTCTCAAGGTCGTGAGAGGGCTCATGGTCTCAAGACTGTGAGGGGCCTCGCGGTCCTGAGGTCAAAGGTGGGCAAACGGTCCACACCATCCTCGCGGTCTTGAAATCAAGTGAAGGCTCGCGGTCTTGAAGAAGGTTGAGAGGGCTCGCGGTCTTGGAAGAGGTTGAGGGCTCTCGGTTGTAAGGTCAAAGGTGGCTAAATGGTGAACTCACCCTCGCGGTCCTGAAAGTCACATTGTTTAAAAGGTCAACTCAACCAATGGGTCTCAAATCGATTGAGGGTTGGTTGAGATCGATCAAGATAATTCAAGGTTGACTTCATTCAATCAAATGATAATATAAATAGTTCAATGATGCCCTAATCTAAAACCTAATGATAACCTAGGATGTTAAGGGGTTATTGACTAAGGTTTTGACCATGATGGTGATCAATGGGGTGAATTACCAAAATACCCCTGAAGGGTCAATTGAGTTATATCATGCTCAATTCAAACCCTAATTACATGAGAATGATGTTTTTAGCCATAATGACTCCATCCAACTTGATCTAGTCTAATGTTATCATCAACCACTAGTATGAAGAAAGAGAGAGTATTCTAGAGAGAGAAAGTACTCTAGAGAGAGAAAGTACCCTAGAGAGAGAAAGTAACCCTAATTGGATGGAAACTTAAGTGAAGCATCTTCAGTGCACATGAATGTGCATAATTAGGGTATGGTTCACCTATGTGAAGTCATAGAAACCCTAATTATGATAAATGATGAATCTTTAACTAATTTGAGAGCATTAATGATGATGTTACTCATACATGATGATGTTATGAGTTCAATTCACCATAATGTGAATAGTAAACCCTAATTCAAGGGTAATGGCATGCAAATAAGTATTAAACTCCAATTGATGGGAATCAGAGGATTTAACTCTTATGACAAGAGTGGGAAGTATATTCCTTATTTTGTATTACCTTTATCAGTTGAATTAACCATGCAGGTTCTGATATGAAGGTGATCATATCCAGGTATGGATGTTGATATTATATTCATTGACGGCATGCTGTTAGCCTTATGAATGAGAAAAGTAACTTGATGCCTTGTCAATGGCATCCTATGTTGATAATGGGCTGTGAGAGCCATGAATACCATCAAAGTCATGCTTTGGAGATGACTTGTGATGAGTATGATGAGAAATTATAATTGATATGAGTTAGGCCTGTTACATTTAGTATTCTCTTGTTTTAGCTGTTATGCTACTGATTATTGTTTAAAGAACAATGTATGTTGTTAAAGAATACTGAATGTACCTAACTAATCAAGTATAATGTAGAGCCCTGATCATAGATCCATCATTGTCAGAGATCAAGTGATGGTGAAACAGGTTTTCCTCAGGGAACTCCTGGAGCACATGCTTTTGAGTATGTGGGGTACATGGATGTGTAGAACCTTACATCCTAGTGTAGGAAAGTGATGTAGATGCGTAATCCATCCATCCTTCACTATAATTCCATACCGTATCAGTGGTAGGTAAACATGAAACCTCCTGATGATGAAGAAAACACAGATATCCGTATCAGTGGAGATAAACATGAAATCTCCTGATGACGAAGAGAGTACAGAGCGCCACTGTGACTCTAGAATAGCGAAGGACCAGTTTACCCTGGTGAGCTATAGTAGTAGAGACACGAGATGTCCTACAAGTGATCCTCTTACTGACTGAGGAAGGTGAAGGTCATGAGAATCCGGCTCTCTTAATGACCTATGTATGATACTGATGTGACTTCGCAGCGATCAGTTGGAGTATGAGTGGTATACCTCATCTCCACAGGGCATAAAGTTGTTTGTAAAACATAATCAACCACGTAGTATACTTGTTAGAGATAACTCCAAGTTAGTTGATTAATGTTACACTGTAATAGTGCTTATATTTCTTCATACCTCATAAATGTTGAGTTCTTGGTTATAGCTGCAACTGTGATCTAATAATTTGAAGGTTTTTCTGCTTAAGATGTTCTTTGATGTTATATTAAAGCTTCTGGCGGAGAGTTATAACTCTCGCTGGGACAATTATGTAAAATTGTCTCACCCCGTAGACTTCAACTTTTTAGGTGGACGTCGGAGACAAAGGAACCAGCCTACAGGTGACCAGTCTCAGCAGCAGCAGCACCAGGAGCAACAGTAATCTCAGGTGGAGATTTAGTCTGCCATGTGGTGTAGTTAGAGTCAGTCCTATGTGTCCTCTGTACTCTCAGGTCTTGGAGTCTTGTGTTAGGTGATCTTGAGATTTTGTATCTTGATGTATATAATTACTCAAGAAGTAATTATCCTGAGATGTAAACAAGTTTATCTCACTTTATGAAAGAAGTTTTTATGGATCCAAGCTCTTGTCTCGAAAAGTTTTAATTTCCCGTGATTTTTGTCTTCAGCTGATTTATCGAATCGCTTCCGCTAAGTTTTAATCGTGTTTATGTCATGGTTTGGAGATCAGAGCCCTCACTTATGGTAAGCCTTCTTGGCCTTTGGGCATTCATTCTTGTAGTTCCCCTTTTGTCCACATTCGTAGCATCTAGGATTTGAGGACAAGTAAGACTTTCCCTTGAAGTGCTTGCCCTCGAAGTAGTTTGATTCATGATCACTAGGGCCATCATCTTCACTTGAGGAGGGTGGAGAGGACCGGAGAGCAAACTATTGATAGAGAATCATTGCCTCCATTTGAGATTTGAAGGCATTGTCTTTGATTCCTTCTCCTCTTGCTTGTCATCTTCTTCTTGCCTGTCTACCCTAGGCTCATGAACTTAAAGGTTGCCAATGAGCTCCTTAGTGAGTAAGTCACTAAGACTTCTAAATTCTTCAATTGAAGTCACCTTGGGTTCCCATATCTTGGGAAGAGACCTTAAGATATTGGAGTCTATAATCCCTCTATCCAAGGTGTGGCTCAAAGCAGCCAACCCATTGATGATGATGTTGAGCCTTGTATACATCTCAGATACTCTTTCCTTCTTTCCCATCTTGAAGTTCTCAAGAAATCCATTGAGCATGTAGATGTTTGACTCTTTGACTTGTTGTGTGCCTTCATAGGTAATGCACAACATGTTCCAAATCTCATGGGTTGTGTCCCAAGTTGAGATTCGGTTAAACTCAGAGGGATTGAGGGCAACATAGATGATGCTTATCACCTTGGCATTGAGTTGGCCTTCTTGAGTGTAGCTTCATCCCAAGTAGCTACATCACCTATTGGCTCCTTGTAGGGTGCAATCATCACCTTCCACATGTCATACTACATTCCTTGAAGGTAGAACTGCATCTTCCATTTCCAATAAAGGAAATTGGTGTGTCAAAGACCAAAGGTCTCATGGAGAAGCCTCACTCTAGGTTGAGGGACCCAAGTAAGTCTCCCATCTTCTTATCTTGTGGGAGATGTGTCGGAGAAGACCATGGATCTAATACCACTTGTTGGATAGGAGGGCTCTAGCGGGGGGGGGGGGTAAATAGAGCTTCAAAACTTGCACAACAATAGTTAGCCATTCAATTTACTTCAACTAGGCATAATTGCAAATAGTGAATTTGATGGTAATCTAAACATGCATAGCAAGGATGAGAGAAATTGAAGTAACCAATTGAACAAGCTATTCTAGAGTGATTCCACTCTCCAAACTAGGAGAGAGTCAGTCCACTACCTAGAGAGGTCAAGCTCTAGGATTTATTAACCATGTCTACTCTTTATATTCACTTATAAGAGTTACAACATATGACCTTTCTTTTCTGGGACAAGGTTACCCAACTTCCATTGAAGGTCAAGGGAGACAACAACCTTACAGATAAGGTCTTACCTAACTAAGAGCTAGTCTTCTACCTCATCAAGATTTTACTCACTCTTGCAATAAGCTAGATGCCTTCACCAAGGAGATCTCCTTCTTGCATTGAGTCTTTTGCCTTGAAGGATTTACCCAATCAGATGCTTGGATATTCTGCCTTGTCCTCATCCTCCACTCAGATTAGCTTGATGCACCTTCTTCTACAGCTTGAAGAAGCTTGCACCTTCTCCTTCAATTGGAGAAGCTTTCATAAAATTGACTTGAAGAAAGGGGTAGGGAAAGAATAAGCTTTGAGATATTTACAAGCATAAAATGAGGTATCTATCTCACACAAATTCTATCTCACTTATAATGACAAATTGAAGTGTAACTAAGAGTGAGAAAGCAGCTCAACTGGACTAGATGCACTCAACTATACCAAGGAGCTTGAATAGCATGAAGGAGCAACCTTGGAATGAATTTCAAAAGGTCCTATTTATAGACGAGGGTGTCCATTAGAGTGTGGGGACACTTATGAACATTTTCTAGATGTTTTGAGGGTTGGAACATATATAATTTTGACTTTTACAACCCCCCAATGGCTAGAATCACTTTTTCTACATTTTCTAATGCAATGCATTCGGTCGAGTTTCAATAAAGATAACTCGACTGATCACACTATGCGGCAAGCAAATTTAAACCATCGATCGAGTTTGTCCTGGTGGAAGCTCGACTGATCCACTTAAATGCATTTTGTTCTAAAGAGGGATCGATTGAGTTTTGTGAGTGTACAACTCGATTGATCAAGATCATTCTCAAAATCCATTAAGGACCAGGTGCGTTTGTAACTCGACTGGTGAACAACCTGTAATGAATTTTATAAAATTATTTTTAAGTGATCCAACGTTCAAATTAAGTGTCCCTAATTTTTCTCATCTTAGTTACAAGTATATCATCAATGCAAATGATTACAAAATTATCTAAGTTGATTTGGAGTGTTTTCCCAAAATGTGCATTGCTTTTGACTTGAACTAAAACAAGCTAGATCTTGTTAGATTTGATCTTTTTCATGTACCTAATGCGTGAAATCAATCTCAAACAAACATATTAGATACATATGAATGGAATGGTTAAGTCAATATCAAAATATGGACAATGTGTAACACTTAGGTCAACAAATATTACATGAAGATATCAAACCCTACCATCCTACCACACTCATTGAGTGGAGTATATATTCAATAAGTATTTAGCTATATCTGGTTGAGTCAAAATCTAGCATTCAAGTGTCATCTGTTACTTATCTATACTAGCCTTAACATTATCATCATATTCTGATTTCATAGGTGTTCCTTTTTACTTAGTTTATTTCTTAAAGATCAATGCATGTCTTCCTCTATCTAATGTATTTTGATAAGAATGTAGTATAGAAGGTTATAGATCATCCTACACAAAAGTTAATCAGAGAAGGACCGACATGTTGAAAGATCACTTACAATTTTGATAATCATCCTCACCTCAACACCAACCTTACTGAAATGCAAACGCACACACCAATTTTGCATGCCAGTTGCATCAAGACAAAAATTAGCATCCTACTCTCTCTTGCTACATTTTCTCTTTCCTCTATTCTTATGGAAAACCAAACTTTTAGGTCTAGAGTGGAGAGCAAGTTTAATCTCGATAAAAACATTTCTACCCCTAACTCTTTTTCTTTATAATTTATTTTAGTTCTATGATTTCTTTTAGTTTTGTATTTTTTTTTGAAATTGTGAAAACTTTTAGTAGATATGACATGAATGTTTAAATTTTCCAAAGGTTGTCCATAACTTATTATTCTTGCCCAATAGTAGGTGGTTTTTGATGAAATTTTGCAATCTTGACATGATGCAATTCCTATAATTGGTCACGTCATATTATTTTACTGAAATTAATATTTTTTACTCATTGATTATATATACAAGTAAAACTTCATTCTCTTATGAAAAGTAGAATTATAAGGAACAACAATTGTTGAAATATTTCACTCATACTATATTTTGCCATTGTTCCTCTTAATAAAAATATCAAATTTTGATCATTGGGAACTAATTTTAGGTGAGATCAAACCAAGATAGAGTCTTTAAAAAAATAAATTAAATCCCAATTGGATGTATAGAAAAATAAAGGAGAAGAGGATAATGACCCTGGGTTGAATATAGCTTAATGGACCAACTTAACAATTATTTTCTTCACTAGGAAGTGTCCCAACCACTCAAATACTATTGCTAAAACATGAAAAACTTTTGAAAAAAGAAAAATTGATGGCATGCGTTTCATATTATTTCCTCACTTGACAACTAGTTTGGGGACAATTCATGTTCTACCCCTAAATGAGATATATTTACTATGCGTCAGATAGAGAGTCTACTCAAGGAATCGAATATCTTTAATGCAATGCAAGAAAGCTTCAAGATATTACTAAAGAAGCTTGATCCTCATATGATTGAATCTAAGATCAAATGACTTTTGATATGATAAGTAAAGTGTAAGTATCCCAAGAACAAGAAGAACTGACTTAAATACACATGAGTAATATTTTTAAATACAAAAGCTAGACCTCACAGCTATGTAAATCCCTAATTCCATGGTTTGTGTGTCATTGAGCCGAGTTTAGGAGAAAACCCCAAAACATCATTTTGGACCGTAAAAGGATGGTAATAAGAGTAGTTCTTGGATGGGTAGTATTAATGGATAAATAAAAATTACTTTTTTATATTAAACTCCAACCCATTTTTTGTAAAGAATTGTTATACCTAAGCTGATAAAGACACTAACAAGCATATATGTAATTTGAAGGTCAATATGTCATAATAATATATATGTAATCATTAGTCTCAATGTTTGTATGTCAAAGTATTAATTTCTCACAATATTCACTATCATAAATAATCCAACTAACACATTTAATTACAAAGAGATAAAACTTATCAATACCTACGAGCATGACACATTGTATATTATAGATATAAAAGGGAACAATAAATTTTGATAAAATTCAGTGACTTAAAAAGGGAAATTAGAATAGATAATGATGATGCTCGTAAATAGGGATGGGGGAAGGTGTATCATGAGAAAATAATGATAAAACAAACCATTTTCCAAAACATTATTGAAGGGTCTTGACTAGGATGCACAAATTATTCAAAAACCAATATCCCCATTAAGCTCTCTATTTCTAAGAAAAGGTTTTTTAGTTTTTAAAAATACATAGAACATTTCTATACCAATAACAATGATGGAAAACACCCTATTGGACATATAAAAAATCTATAGATTATGGAGAATCAACTTGTCCCTAACTAACGTATACTATCATCAAGTGACTTTAAAATGAATCTTGAATGAAATGATGGATATGGTTGCATATAATAATTATAGAAAGTAGACCACACAAATATAATCCTAAAAGTAAAATCTAAGCCCATGATATCAGTCATAGATATCATTTAGTGAATTAATATGAAAATCATATCTTTTAACCCTAATACATTACATCTTATAATCCATAGTGGAAAAAGAAGAAACTAATTTTATATTCTATAGTTAATTTACATTCTAAAAATTTCACTTACTTTGAACCTTTTTGATACCTTAAATATTATGGGAAAGAAATAGGTACATACTAAACCTTCATATATCAATCATATATGGGTTCATCAACCTATAGTTCCATGCATTTTAGGCTTATCAAAAGTTTCCCCTTTTTTGGGTTGTGCACTTTGATCGGAAGATTGTGAACCATTACTTAGTTTTCTCACTATTAATGGAAAATCAAATCTATTTGAATAATGTTTCATTCTTTCATTCATATAACTTTCCTATTTCAAGAATGAATATCTCCCAAATCAAAACTCAAAATGACACAAGGTTTGGAATGTCGCTTCTTGATCAAGTAACATATATCTTGACAAATGTTTACATGAAAGGAGTCTATTTGATGTTACATAAAAATTATCTATCACTACTTATTGTCAAACTACAATTTCCTTAATAATTAATTACTATGACTCATCTAAGAAACTTCAATTTGGAACATGGCTATTAATATATCTTCTCAAACACCTCTATACTTATTTCACTACATTTTATAATAAGTTGATCAAAAAACATTAAGAAATCAATCAATTCACAATTCTAGCCATATAGTGTGGTTTTTCTTATATACATTACCAAATTACCTCAAGTAATATCTTTGTCCATTACTTTTCAAATTGGAGTGTCAATATAATTTATGATTATGGAAATCATGAAATGGGGCCTATTGAAGCAAAAATAGATGTAAGCAAGGGTGCAAAGGTAATTAGATGAAATGATATGAAAATACACTTCATCAAATGACATTTTCTACTTAGAACATGTATACATATGTGCTCTCAGGAGTTGAATCACAATATGAAATATCAAAACTTTTATAATCATAAAACTAATTAATATATGGATCAAGATTATGTTATCATGAAATATGATATCATCTTATGAATTAGATTCCATGAACTTATATGAATATAGTCTTTAAGGTCCATCATTTATTACCCATAATTGATATATAATGTCTATAGGGTTATTGTCTCTAATCAACTATATATATTATAAATAATCACATGTTCAAATATCATAATATTATACATCATATGAGTTCTATATTAAAACATATTCTAATTAAACTAGACATAATTCATAATCCAGATCTAGTGATAATAATAGTTGGTAATCAAGGGTTCAAAGTATACACTATAATTAATGGTATATATACATATTCAATGTGATAATAGGTGAACAATACCCTAGTTGGACCCAAGGTTGTGACATGGATAGTTATCCTATGTTTTGAGGTATGTTTCTTCTCTCATGATTCATATTGGATAATGATTTATATTTGTTCTCTCTCTTGACATGATTGATGTATTTTTCCTTGGAAGTACCTTTGTTATATTTGATTGATCTTGATTGAGACACCTCTATTTAACTAATGTTGATTCATCTTTGAATTATTAGTAAGTTAAAATTGAATCCTTAATTTGATGTGCCATTCTTATTCTTATTTAATTTGCACCTAATTATATTGTTTTCAATATATTGATGCATTCTATATGGGAAACCCGAATTTATCTATTTGATTTGGACTGAACTTATCTTGACTCCCCATAAAATGTATTTTAATTTGTTAAGACTATTATTATCTAGATGTACCTATACATTCTTGGACCAGGCCTGACTTACAATTTTTTCCCTTATATGGGTTGTTGGTGATATCACCTGATATATATTCCATTACATAGAGGATTGTAGGTCCTATCACATCCTTACTAGGAATAGAAGATAGAAGTGTTGTGCCCCTACTTTTATATGACTGTAGTCTATTATATAATATGCATGCACTTGAACTGATTGATTCGACTCCATAATTGCTGTCCATATCTGTTAATATAAGAATTTATGACTGTACTTTATTATTTCTTCATATAATCTTGGAAATTTACTATATCAAAATCCTTTTGACATCCAATTCAATATTCTATCCCTCTCTTTATTGGGAGTCTTGTTTACTTTAATTTGATGTACTTTATCCATGTATATTGTCCAATACATATTTCATTAGTATACCATGCTTTAATGATAGTTTCCATCTACTCTTCTCTTGTGGGGGTGTATCCAACCCCTTAGATGAAGAAGACCTTGGTAGATTTGAACATGAGAAATACTTTGCACAAGTGTATCCCATAGTTTGGAAATAGATTAAAGTATCCAGGTTGCCCTCTGCAACCTATTAGATATAATTTACTTTCCATTATATTTCTTTTTATAAACCTTGCTTTACAAAGAACTATGTTTAGTTTGAGAAATGTAATAGTAAAGTATATTTATATTCCATTGCTGAACGTTTGTTTTGTTTTAAACAAACTAATTGAATGAATTGGCCCTTTGAAAAAGTTTGTGATGGTGTTTAGAATATGGTATATTTCCTTTTGTTAGGTTGAGTAAGTTATTGGACCCCCTATCTAGCCCCACTCTTACAAGTATAACATCATAGCCAATGGAGTAAATTAATATGACTATTTCAATCTTATCTCTCTTAGGTGGTTTATTTACCATACATTCTATACATGAATTTTTACATCATGTGGAAACTCACTAGATGAAGTACATACCAAATAATATACTTATAGTAATTAGAACCTTATGGGGTGTAAGTGAGAATTTTAAGGTAAGCCTCATGAGATTAGACATGTGCTTGTCTCTGGCATCCTAGTGCCATCCGAAGGGGGGCCCTGACGTCAGTATGAGCCAACTGCATTACAAAGTTCTTAACAAGTTTTTCACCCAGGTCATCATTGTCGAGTCTGCTACTAGAGTTGCAGATTGCATCCAGTGGAGGAGCACCTGATAATCCACAAGCTTTGATGCATTCAGTGTTGTTTAAGGATGTTAGGTGAAGAAGTAATGAACCTGAGGTGTGGGAGGTTGCACAAGCATATTGTCTCCTATATGTGTTTCAGTACTAGAGGAATTAGAGAAAAGGTTGGTCGCTTTTGGGGTTTCAAGAGAAGAGGAAAATAGAGGCAAAGGAGTTTGCATCATGGTGGTGTAGGTTCCATTCAGGGTGTTGTAGGTTTCCATGTTGTAGAAAGGACTAATGATGGAGGTGTGTAGGAGGGAAAAGGGTGGCTGGTTCAAGATCCATGGATGTACATAGTTCCTTTGGTGGCAATAGACCTAGTGGGTAAGCACGAAGGTGAAACATGTGGTGGCTTGGGCTTATGGACTGCACTAAGGGAAGATGCAACTGCCAACCCCTACTACACCTGGTGGTGATGCTTAGGCACCATGGTTTTAGGTTGATTATAGGTGGAAGACGATGAGGAAGTGGTTGACGAAGAAAAAAGAGGTGAGGAAGAAGGGTGGCAGCTAAGGCATGCAACCCTGGTGGTTGGCACAAGGTCAAAGAAGAAGAAGGTTGTGGCTATTGAGGTCAGATGTGATGGAGGTTAGTTGGAAGTATATCTATCTAGAAACTACTAGGTTTCAGGGGTATAAATATAGCTCGTCGGGACGTTGGTTGCATGATGACATTGGTTCATTTTTGCAAGGGTTACAAACCAAGAGTGTGAAACCCCTAACCTTGCTTAAAGTGTTGAACATGTTTAATTACCATAATTAAGTGCTTTCAACTTAATATAACCTTGTGATATGTTTTTGTATCATGTGAAAAGCTTAAGTTTCAAATTTGGTCTAATTTGGACATTGTTTGTACAAGTTATGCAATTTTATGCATATTTTGGACTTTTATGCAATTTTCCCAATCTGAGGTTTAGTTACAATTTTTCACATGCATTATAATCCTTATATGTTTCCTTATCATTCTTGAGATTTTTGGGCCATGGGGCGCCTAGTTGAACCTTGGTTTGGAGGTGTTTTCTTTAGGGGTATTTTAGGGTTTACCCCTTTATGGATGAGCTACCTTTAGGAGCTATCAACCACTGGTTTATTTGATTGGCTTGGAAATACAACAAATGGTGGATAATCAGGTTTCCATGAATGGTGTGGCATCTTCTTGTATATCCATAATAGTTTAAGTCCATAGACACATGGAGAGTTATGAGGACACCTCAAGCTTTTCTCTTTCTTTATCCATAAGCCTTATATACTTATCCTTTAGCTAAAAAATGAAGCCTTTAGACTCTTATCTTTTCCTCCTCTCCAAAAATTCATCTATCACCTACTTGGGGGCGAATAGAGTGCCCAAGGTAGAAGAAGATAGACAACCTTCTTATTGGAGCATCTATGATTCAAATCTACCCTTATCTAGGGTTTGTAAAGCTTCCTTTTGGGATCTTGACCTAAACTAGTAAGTATCTCCTTCTCTCGTTCATTTATTTTGCTGTTCCTTTTCCTCCTATCTTCTTCCTAGATGAAACCTTGCTGCTCCATGGTAAAGTTTTCTCTAAAGCACATGGAACTTATCTTTCTTGCTTCTTCTATCTAGGGTTTGCTCCTTTTCTGGAGAAAGGTGATACTTGGCCAAATTCAGACCTAAAGCTAGTGTTCTTCACCTTCTTTGCTTGAATTTTCTTGTTTTTTGGACTTTTATCTTCTTCCTAGAGGCGAGTTTTATAACCATATTCACTTTTATTACTTACTACAACCTTTTTTTTGGAGAAGGTAAAATATTACTATATCATCAAAAAAGCGTATAGATGGTGGAAGCCGTCGTATACTGTACAAGTGGGTTAAACTACAAAATCCCACCGGGCCAAGATCACCCTACTGAGCCCTCTACCAATCTTTGGTCTGGATTTTAAAGCCAACTTCAAGTAGGTAACCAACGTATCAAATAAGACCAGGACATCAATGTCCATTTTCCCATGAAGCCTACTGTTGCGCTCCTTCCAAATCAAAAAACAAAGACCTGAGAAGCAAAGCCCCACAAAAGGTCTCAGACTGATATTGTTTTTGGTCCGGTCCAGTGCCACATAGATACCCTCCACAAAGTAATTTAGGGCAAACCCGCCCCATCCCATCTTCAGCCAAAGTCTGCTCCAGAGATAACAGATATATCAACATTCCTATAAGAACAAAAACTCCATTTAGGAACAAATGGGAATGAGATTCATCATCGGATCTGCACAACAAACATCTACCCTCAGTGTTGAGACCCCACTTAGCCATACGGTCTCTCGTCGTCATCCTTCCCAAAACCATCCTATAAGAACAACAACTCCATTTAGGAATGTTGCCCTGGTTCCACAAGAAGGGGAACCAGGGAATGCAAGGACCCTCCATCTTGGCCGCCTTCCAAGGCACAATATGAGTGTCCTTCAGCTCCCACCCTCCCGGTGAAAGCGTGTATAGCCCATCCACATCCAGCCAAAGAGAGCACATTTTCCTCCACGTTCTGGACACATTTTTCTGTCCTTCTAACTGCAAATCATGCCCGACCTAGCATGCATCCAACTGCTCCAGCTGGAATCATTTCTCAATAAATTATCAATCCTTTTAACAGCAGCATCTCGGTCAATGTCTGTCGGGTCACAAACATTCAAGCCACCTTCCTCAAAATGCCTCGCCACTGATCTCCAAGAAACCGCGTGACCTCTACCCCCCATATAAAAGAGGTCATCACACTTCTCATCTTCTCCAACACAAACAACGGAAGTTGGTCCTGCATACACCAAAATCTGATCATGCCCTCAAGAACGGATCTAACAAGAACCAATCTTCTTGACAAAGAAAGGTTGATGCCCATCCACTTGGCGGTTTTATCACGGAGAGTATCAACACACACCTGGAAATCCCTACCCCTCGCTTTACCCCCACAGAGAGGTATACCAAGGTACTTGGTAGGAAGCACTCCCTCCTGCATGCCCACAACATCTCTTAGATGGCCTCTCCTATTATCACAGGATCTAGACAGATACACCTTTGATTTGATTGTACTCATATACAAACCAGTGCAGTCACCAAACTCCATCATAAGAATGCGGAAATTTGTTAGAGTTCTTCTATTCCCAGCAAGGAAGAAAAGGACATCGTCTGCGAAAATCATATGAGAAAGGACCCGACAACCTCCCTACCTAAAAGAAGAGATCAACTTTCCTTGTTGGGCATTATCCATTATACAAGTCAAGATTTCCATCACCAGGGTAAAGAGCAAAGGTGATAAAGGGTCACCTTGTCTTAGGCCATTAGAAGCATTGAACAAACCAAAAGGACAGCCATTGACCAACACTGAGAAAGAAGTGATAGTGACACACTCCTTGATGATGTTGTTCCATCTATCATAGAAACCCAAAGCACTCATGCAGGACCAAAGGGAATCCCACCTAACATTATCATATGCCTTGGCCAGATCAAGCTTCACACAAGCTTTCCTGGAGCTGCTCTTCACCCCAAAATCAAGAAGAAACTCTGCCGCGAGAAGAGCACTATCAGATATACATCTCCCTTTAATGAAGGCAGTCTGGGCAGGGGATATGATTTCGGGAAGCACTTTTTTGAGTCTATTGGGCAGCAGCTTGGAGATGATCTTATACACCACCGAACAACAGACAATGGGGCACAAATCGTTCATATTCTTAACAATAGGTTTCTTAGGAATGAGGTGAATGAAAGCGTGATTGGCTCTTCTAACCATCCTCCCCCAACAAGGAACCATCTCACCTCTCTAGCTATGTCGTCTTTAACCACCAGCCACATGGATTGAAAGAACCTAGCATTAAAACCGTCAGGCCCCGGGGCCTTAGAAGCGCCTATAATAAAAAGAGCAGACTTAATCTCCTCTTCAGTAGCAGGCCCACAAAGCATAGCATTCATAGTGTCGGTGACTCTTCTGGTTGGGAGCACATGATCTGGGACCTGTGGCAACACATGCTTGTTATAAAGACTATTGAAAAACTCCACCGCTTTAGCACCCACCTCTGAGAAGGAGTTAACAGTAGTGCCATCCTTCTTGAGAAACATATGCATATTATCCCTCATTTGATTTCTCTTGACCGCATCATGGTAGATTTTCGTATTTTTGTCACCATATCTAATCCATTTCAACTGACTCCTTTTCCAAAAGCAAATTTCCTCCGCTCTTTCAAGCTTAAAAATATTTTCAGCCTTAATAGCCTCGTCAATCTTGATTACTCATGTTCTTGTTCTAAAATGAAGATCTATGCATAGAAAAGCTATTCTTTCTTAGGATATCAAATTTTATGATGTTCCTTTATTAGTTTCCTATTCTATATGAACCTGAAATAATGTGCATGACCTTCGTAAGGTAGATTAAGACTTGGTCCTTGCTTACATACCAACCAATGGTTCTAAGTACCTATCAAACAATCACATATACTTAGTGTTTTAGGCTGATTTTCAATGTTATACATGAACTGATGCATGACCGTATGTTAGAACCAATGGAGATGCTTGTTGGCTAAATGGACATCTATAAATCCCTTTGTTTTGATTATGACAAACATTTCATTCTTATTGATCTAACGAGCTACTTGAGTGTGCAGGATTAAGGTGGATGCCAAAGCAACTAGGGAAATCCATATGCTTACACATTTATGTTTTCATGCAATGTAATTGCTTTGTAAAAACTTGTACAAATATATAATGTACAAGTACTTAGATTTCATGTAAATCAAGCGTTAGATCTTACCTAGCTAAACACCACATTTAGATAAGTCATCCCCTTCATATAGGATCACATATGCACACTCATACATATAATTAGTGCCTAAATTGAAACATTGAAACATGATCAATCTCGGTCGACAAACTCCTCGACCGAGACACTCTCGGTCGACAATCTTCTCGACCGAGAAAGATCCAAAGTAGCCGTTAGACACAATAGACAAGTTAGTTGGCAGTTGGAGAAAGACGTTGCAAATCACTTGTTCCAGAGTGCCTGTCGGTCGACAAAAGTTCGACCGAGTAGGTGTCTCGGTCGACCATTCCTCGACCGAGACGGTCTCTGACAGCAACTGCAGAATTAATTAATTAGCCGTTGTTAAAGCAACAACTTTGTACCTAACGGCTAGTTAAGCACTTAGAAACCCCTAGAAGTTGTCTAGAACGTCCTTAAGCATCCTTAGGCCATTCCTATAAATAGGACAAGCCATAGGACACTCAAATATACTTGCTACACTTGAGAAATCCTTGAGCATACTTTGAGCAATCTGTTTGTGAGCAATTTGAGCATTGCGACAATTGGCCATTTCATTTCTTAGCTCATAATTCGTGTCCTATAGGCTAGTATCTCCTACCCACTGCAATCACAAGTCCACACACTTGGTTAGGAGATCTATACGCTTGATCTAGGCAAATCAAGCCTTGGGCCACAAAGGATAAGTTGTAATTTCCTTTTTTCTTTCTTGTTCCCTATTATTGTTTGTACTCTCCTTGCTACTCCTAGGTTGGAGGCTGCGGATTGGAGAGGGTGAAGATCTTCTTGGTGAAGAAGAAGACTTTGAGCTACTTCAGAAGGCTGGTGCAATGGGAGGTTACTTCTAGAGAGGAAGGCTACTTCAAGGGGGAGCTTGGAGTTACTTCAAGAAGGCTACCTCAAAGTTGGTGCACCTACTTCAAGTGAAGGCTGTTCAAAGGGTGTAAAGGAAAGTATTGTATTTTGTATAAATCCTCGAGAGGTAATAAAATAAATACTTTCAAATCCCGGTTGGGTAAGCAACCGGGTAGTGGACTGACAACTTTAGTATTTGCTAAAGTTGGAACCACTCTAAACACCTGTCTCCTTCTTCTAATTTCAATTGTGGTTGTTTGAATAAAATAAATTGTTAAAATTATTTAAAAACTCTATTCACCCCCCCTCTAGTGTTTTTCAATTGGTATCAGAGCAGGCTTCAAGGAACCCTAACAAGGTCTTGAAGAAATGGGTGATGGAGTGCTCAACAACCTCAACCTCGAAGGGACACTTGTTGCTAGGCCTCCAGCGTTCGATGGAACAAACTACCAATATTGGAAAAGAAGGATGCAGTTCTACTTCCAAGGCATTAATTGGGACTTATGGAGAATGGTGTCAACCCCATACGAGCTCCCTCAAACTCAATTTGCAGAATGGGATGCAAATACGGTAAAGCTGGCCCAAATGAATGCAAAAGATGTAAGCATTTTATATTGTTCTATTTCGGTAGGAGAATTTAATAGAATATGACACAGCCTATGATATTTGGCATAGACTGTCCATAACTTATGAAGGTACAGTCCAAGTCAAAAATTCCAAAATTAGCATGTTTAAACAAAAATTTGAACACTTTCGTATGGATACTAATGAATCAATTAGTGAAATGTTTGCAAAATTTTCTACTATTGTTAATGGTTTAAGTGCTCTAGGAAAACCTATTCCTGAATAAGATCAGGTATCAAAGATCCTTCGTTCACTTCCTCCAAAATATAAGCCAAAGGTGACAGCCATTGAAGAAGCAAATGACCTCACTCGACTGAAAATGGAGCAACTTATTGGCAACTTAGAAGCTCATGAAGCAACCCTAGAAGAGGAAGAAAGAAAAGCACATGAACTTCAGCAAGGAAAGAAGAAGGATGTGGCTCTAAAAGCTTCAAAGGCTGTCACACAAGAAAGTGAGGAGTCAAGTGAAGAAGAGGGAGAAGAAGCCTTGATAGTAAATGGTAAGAAATACAAAAGATTTAAATCTAACAAAATTTCCAGCTCTTCTTCTACCCCTCCTAGGTGCTTTGAATGTGGGAAGAAAGGGCATTTCAAAAATGAATGTCCTAAAGCAAAGAAAGGAAAGAAAAGCTCACACAAGAAGAAGGGAGAAAAAGCCTATAAAGCTGCATGGGACGAATCAAGTGACAGTGAAAGCGGAGAAGAAACCGTGGATTGTCTAATGGCAAGAGAAGATGATGAAAACTCCCAAGAGGTAAGCCTACTTGATCTTTCTAAAGAAGAGTTAGTCACTAGTCTACAAGAAATTCATGATAAGTATGTTGATGTCAAGAAGAAACTAAAGAAGGTTATCAAATCAAATGATGAGCAAGTTGCTAAATTAGATAATCTTTCTTCTGAAAAGAATAACATTGATCTTGAGAATTTGTCTTTAAAAACATCTTTAGATGATTGCACTAGAAAGCTACTCACTTTAGAAACAAATGTTGATCTTCTTTCTAAAGAAAAGACTGACTTGCTAGCTAAACTAAAAGATTTTCAGACTCAACCTATTTTGTGTAACCATCTAGACTATGATAATGTTATAAAAGAAAGAGATTCATTGCTATCTGATTTAGATCAAGCAAGAAAAGATTTACACAAAAAAATGAATGATATTGCTCAGCTGCAAAGAGAACTTTATGAGTTAAGAAGAAAAAATATACTTGATAACATTCTAAGCATTGGTACTATTTTCAACGGAAGAAAAGGTTTGGGATATGCTCCAAAGAAAAATCAATCCAAAAGAACTCAAACTATGTTTGTACCCAAGAACACAATGGCTAGAAAGAGAAATGAAGTTGACTCTATTACTTGCCATTTTTGTTTACGTCTTGGACACTATTCCTTTTCATTCCCTTATAAAACTAAGGATTCCAAATTAGTTTGGGTCCCAAAACCTCAAACTTAGTAGAGTCAAATAGAATTTAGTTGAGATATGACCAAAAAGCTCCATCTTGCTATTTATATTGTCTTATCTCAACTAAACAAAAGATTTCATGCTTATTGTTAATTTTCTGCATTGTTGTACTGCAACAAAAACTTAGTCGGTCGAAGTATTGTCGACCGAACGATTAATCGGTCGAAGTATTGTCGACCGACCGAATGTCTGTAACATATCAAAATTTACAGCAATTATTTCGGTCGAAAATTGGTCAACCGAGCTACATTTCTGTGTTTTCTTGTTTGTAATACAGTAATCTTCTCGATCGACAATTTGTCGACCGAGACAGATGTCGGTCAAACAATTGTCGACCGACTGGACTTCTGATTCAGAACTCTTATACAAATCTGTACTTAAATGATTCTAACCATATCGGACCATCACATGGGTACCAAAATCTACATTTTAATGCAGGAATGGGTGGTTGACAGTGGATGTTCCAAACATATGACCGGGAACAAGGATGCATTTCAAACTTTTGAAGAAAAGAAAAGTGGAACAGTCACCTTTGGAGACAATGGTAAGGGAAAAATCGTTGGAATAGGTAATGTTGGTACAAACCTCGAAATAAAGAATGTTCTACTCGTTGATGGTTTGCACCATAATTTGATAAGTGTTAGTCAATTATGTGATAGTGGTTATGATGTGTTATTTAACAAAACTTGCTGCAAGTTATTGATAGAAAACACTACAAATGTTGTTTATGAAGGGAATAGAATTGGAAATCTTTATATCCTTAAACCTAACTCTATGAAATCAGTAGTAGGAAAATGCTTGCTTGCAAATGAAAATACCTTACAAGTATGGCATAAAAAGCTAGGACATGCTAGTTCACATAATATTAAAAAGTTAGTGAAATATGATCTTGTTCGTGGATTGCCTACTTTATCTTTCGATCAAGTTGAAAACTGTGAACCATGCACAATGGGAAAGCAAACCAAAACCTCTTTTAAACCAAAACATGTACTTAGCACCAGTAGGTCCTTAGAATTAATTCATATGGATATATTTGGACCTATGAGGACACAATCTATTGGTGGTAAAAGATACTGCTTTGTTATTGTTGATGATTATAGTAGATACACATGGGTACACTTTATTGCAACTAAAGATGATACTATTCATGTTTTTATACAATTTTGTTCCAAAATTGAAAATCTATTACAAAGAAAAATATGTACCATAAGAAGTGATCACGGTGGAGAATTTGAAAATCATATATTTGAAGAATTTTGTACATCTCAAGGGTACACTCATAATTTTTCTGCTCCACGCACCCCACAACAAAATGGTATAGTTGAAAGGAAAAATCGATCACTACAAGAAATGGCTAGAACTATGATGCTTGAACACAACACCCCCAAAACTTTTTGGGCTGAAGCTGTAAACACTGCATGCTATGTGCTAAATAGAGTAACTGTTCACTCTCATTTAAAGAAAACTCCATATGAACTAATACATTTTAAGAAACCTAGAGTTGACTATTTTCATACTTTTGGCTCCACATGCTATATCTTAAACACCAAAGATGATAGAGATAAGTTTGACTCAAAATCACACAAAGCATTCTTTTTGGGATATTCCACCTCTAGCAAAGCTTTTAGAGTATATAACACTATATCTAGAAAAGTTGAGGAATCTATTCATGTTTCTTTTCATGAAGATTCCAAATCTGAAAATTTAGAAATCATAGATCTCACAAATCAATTCGAAAATTTAAACATACCAAATAATAGTGAGAAAAGTACTACAAATAATCACCAAGTTGAACCACAACCTACACCTAGGCTTATTAAAGATCATCCTCAAGAATTAATTATTGGAGATCCTAATGATAAAGTTAAAACTAGGTCTTCTTTCAAAGATGTTGCAAACATGGCTTGTGTTTCTATCATTTAACCTAAAAAGATCTCTGAAGCTCTTAAAGATGATTATTAGATAATAGCCATGCAAGAAGAATTGAATCAATTCACTAAAAATGATGTATGGGATTTAGTTCCTAAACCACAAGATAAAACCATAACAGGAACTAAATGGGTTTTTAGGAACAAGCTAAATGAGGCAGGAGAAGTAATAAGGAATAAAGCTCGGTTAGTAGCACAAGGATATAATCAACAAGAAGGAATAGATTTTGATGAAACGTATGCACCAGTAGCTAGACTTGAAGCTATTAGAATGTTACTAGCTATTGTTGCACATAAAAACATCAAACTATACCAAATGGATGTAAAAAATGCATTTCTAAATGGCATCATTCAAGAAGAAGTATATGTTGCCCAACCACCTGGTTTTGAAATACCGGAAAAAGATGACTATGTTTATAAACTTAAGAAAGCACTTTATGGTTTAAAACAAGCACCTAGAAATTGGTATGAAAGGCTCAAGACATATCTTTTTGATAATGGTTTTTCTATTGGAAATTCAGATTCTACTTTATTTTTTAAAACATATACATCTGATTTCCTAGTTGTGCAAATATATGTTGATGACATTATTTTTGGAGCTTCTAATGATTCATTGTGTACACAATTTAGTGATATTATGCAAAAAGAATTTGAAATGAGCCTCATGGGTGAACTAACTTTCTTTCTTGGTTTTCAAATTAAGCAAACACCTTCCGGAATATTCATAAGCCAAGAAAAATATACTAAAAACGTTTTGGGATGGATCAGTGCAAACATGCTACTACTCCTATGGCTACTTCCACTAAAATTGATAAGGATGAAAATGGGGAACCTATTGATGATTCTTTATATAGAGCCATGATTGGTAGTTTGCTTTACTTAACTGCTTCTAGACCGGACTTTATGTTTCCCGTTGGTCTTTGTGCTCGATTTCAATCACAACCTATGCACTCTCATTTTCTAGCAGTTAAACGAATTCTTCGTTACCTAGCCGACACTACTTGCTTTGGTTTATGGTATCCAAAAGGACAATCCTTGGATTTTAAAGCTTATACTGATGCTGATTATGCTGGTTGTCGACTTGATCGCAAGAGTACTAGTGGTGGCTGTTTCTTATTAGGGAGAACTTTAGTATCTTGGTTTAGCAAGAAACAAAATACGGTTGCCCTATCTACAACTGAAGCTGAATATATGGCAGCCGGGTCTTGTTGTGCTCAAGTGCTTTATATGCAACAAGTATTAAACGATTATGGTTTTACTCTTTCATCTACGCCTATTTTTTGTGACAACACGAGCGCTATAAACTTAGCACACAATCCTATTTTACACAGCCGAGCTAAACATATTGAAATCCGTCATCATTTTTTAAGGGATCACATCTCCAAGAATCATGTTTCCCTTCATCATGTTGATACGGAAGATCAATTGGCTGATATTTTTACAAAACCGCTTCCACTAGATCAATTTAACAAAATTAGGAAGCAATTGCTTATCACTCCTTTGGAAGATGTTTTCTTTGATATTTGTGCTACTTAAACAAAACTCTTATTTACATCATGATATTTTGGTTTTTAAATGGACATCTTTTTCATTAGATTTGATGGGACATCTAATTAAGGGGGAGTTTTTATTTCTAAATGGATATCTTTTTGAAATGACAAAGGGGGAGAAATAAATATAAAACAAAAACTTATAAAAACTCAATCAATGAGTTTCATAAATAAACTATTGGCTTTACATTGAAAGTTGCTATATTCCCTAGTGAATTGGATTTCATGTTCCATAATTCAAGGGGAATAATAAGCACACATTTTATAAACAAGAGGAAAAGCTACAAAAGGTAATCTAAAGGTATGAAACTCATATGGTTTATATTTCCTTTATTTTTATATTTAGGAAATGTTTGTCATCTTCAAAAAGGGGGAGTTTGTTGGCTAAATGGACATCTATAAATCCCTTTGTTTTGATTATGACAAACATTTCATTCTTATTGATCTAACGAGCTACTTGAGTGTGCAGGATTAAGGTGGATGCCAAAGCAACTAGGGAAATCCATATGCTTACACATTTATGTTTTCATGCAATGTAATTGCTTTGTAAAAACTTGTACAAATATATAATGTACAAGTACTTAGATTGCATGTAAATCAAGCGTTAGATCTTCCCTAGCTAAACACCACATTTAGATAAGTCATCCCCTTCATATAGGATCACATATGCACACTCATACATATAATTAGTGCCTAAATTGAAACATTGAAACATGATCAATCTCGGTCGACAAACTCCTCGACCGAGACACTCTCGGTCGACAATCTTCTCGACCGAGAAAGATCCAAAGTAGCCGTTAGACACAACAGACAAGTTAGTTGGAAGTTGGAGAAAGACGTTGCAAATCACTTGTTCCAGAGTGCCTGTCGGTCGACAAAAGTTTGACCGAGTAGGTGTCTCGGTCGACCATTCCTCGACCGAGACAGTCTCTGACAGCAACTGCAGAATTAATTAATTAGCCGTTGTTAAAGCAACAACTTTGTACCTAACGGCTAGTTAAGCACTTAGAAACCCCTAGAAGTTGTCTAGAACGTCCTTAAACATCCTTAGGCCATTCCTATAAATAGGACAAGCCATAGGACACTCAAATATACTTGCTACACTTGAGAAATCCTTGAGCATACTTTGAGCAATCTATTTGTGAGCAATTTGAGCATTGCGACAATTGGCCATTTCATTTCTTTGCTCATAATTCGTGTCCTATAGGCTAGTATCTCCTACCCACTGCAATCACAAGTCCACACACTTGGTTAGGAGATCTATACGCTTGATCTAGGAAAATCAAGCCTTGGGCTACAAAGGATAAGTTGTAATTTCCTTTTTTCTTTCTTATTCCCTATTATTGTTTGTACTCTCCTTGCTACTCCTAGGTTGGAGGCTGCAGATTGGAGAGGGTGAAGATCTTCTTGGTGAAGAAGAAGACTTTGAGCTACTTCAGAAGGCTGGTGCAACGGGAGGTTACTTCTAGAGAGGAAGGCTACTTCAAGGGGGAGCTTGGAGTTACTTCAAGAAGGCTACCTCAAAGTTGGTGCACCTACTTCAAGTGAAGGCTGTTCAAAGGGTGTAAAGGAAAGTATTTTATTTTGTATAAATCCTCGAGAGGTAATAAAATAAATACTTTCAAATCCCGGTTGGGTAAGCAACCGGGTAGTGGACTGACAACTTTAGTATTTGCTAAAGTTGGAACCACTCTAAACACCTGTCTCCTTCTTCTAATTTCAATTGTGGTTGTTTGAATAAAATAAATTGTTAAAATTATTTAAAAACTCTATTCACCCCCCTCTAGCGTTTTTCAATGCTTTGTGGAAACTTATTGTTATGACCCCACCTTTTGGTAACCCCCAATTAAGGGAGACCGAGAGGTCAAAGCCGCACCCATAACTTCCGGATCAAAGGTTCGGTAATTAACCAAGAAGAATTATTAAATTTTGACAGACTATACTGGAAAGCTGTAAGAAAATAAACTTTTGCATACCTTTTTGAAAACTTGGATCTGTAAACTTCTATCCACATTGAATTCTACTCTAACTAATCCTCCTTGTATTTTACTTCATGTATTTCACAATATGACGATTTATTGTTTGTCCTTTTGGCTTGTACCTAAAATGCCGACAAACAAAACGTCGGTTAGCCGAAGCTGGTATGTGGGGGAAACAATAATCGTGCAATTATGATAATAATGTATTGTAACCAATTGCCATTTAACAAACAATTTTACGTTTTAAATATAACTACACAATCCATGCATCCCCTATCCTCTGCGCTGTCCCTGTAGTGGACCTGGATGCTACTTTCCTCATAGTAGATCCCCATTAAACCCCTCATGGGCCCACCCATAGGTGAACCAATTTCTAGGATTGAGTCACATGGCTCTACCCATAAGTAGCCCACTCCTTAACTCATAGCATGCTAAAGGGTCTCATGGCACTACACTTGGTAGCCTAATTTCTAACCCACGATAACCTAGACCTTACTCTAGGTTACCCCTTTTTAGCCTTTACAAGCCACAGAGGTGGATTCAGATCTTGCTAGTTATATATACATATTCATGGTGATAATCGTTGTCACTTTATAGTTGCATGAAATAAAAGGCATCCAATAATTATTTTCAAGCAACCGATAAAAACATTCAGAAATCGCCGTAAAATTAAAGAGATTATTCATAAGCGTAACCACATACCTGATCTGATGATTCGAACAGAAATATCCATGCAAATAAGAATCCAAGCAAGAAAGCATTTTCAACAAGATCTTGAAATAATCATGTAATTCTCTTTTTATTATTCATGTCATCAAGATCTATTAAACCTAGATCGCTTCCTAGGGTTTCTAATTCACTTTTAGGGTTTCCATTGCAATTAGGGTTTCCCTTCATCTTTTACTATTTCAACCCTAATTTTATACCATTACTCATAAACCCTTATTATCTCATCTATTCTTCAATATTAAGGTTATCTTAACAACATATAACCCTATTCTCAGATTTAAAGGCACCATTAACCATCAATTAATTTCATTAAGCTTCTTTTACATTAAAGCTACCATTTTTATCCTTTTAATCCATGACAAGATTTATATGCTCATATATCATCAATTCAAAGTTCATTATGGTCTAATCACATATGAACTCGATTTGCCATTAATACTACCTTTTATTCATGAGAAAACCCTAATGACCTCTTTTAGGGGTTTTAACCATGATTAGGAACTTTAAAGCTCAAAACAACATATTTTCACAATTTTCAAATTAAATATGATCTTATCCCCCTTTGACCCTAAATTAGGGTTTTTACATACTTAATCATTCTCTTATGGGGTAAAAACCCTAAATCATGAAATTTTACATCTAAATCAGGTTCGAATCTAAAATTATCATTCAACAAGTTATTAATACTTTAATTAACCCATTAAGCATACTAGATTCGACCTTTAATCACAAATAGGGTTTTTAACTTATCTTTAATGCACTTTTCATAAATTTATAGTACTTTTGTAATTAGGAACGGAATAAATCTTTAATATCATTTTTATTGGATTCCTCTCATTCTCCTGATCAAAATACATATATTATTCATATTTATCCGATCTACGGTTTATTAGATATGAATTTTGCAAAGTTACTTACTGTGAGCCAATGATAAGCTGACACGTCACCCTTGCCATGCAGCTCGCAAGTCAGGAAAACATAACGAATTGTCCTTCGTTCCCTCAGTTAAGTCAGCCTTTGCTTCAGCCCATGAAGGGAAATTTGGTGCAACCGGCCCTCCCTCTTCTTCTTCCTCACAACCCTAATAGCACCGCGATCTGCAGTGCATCGGAGGTCCGCCCTACCTCCCTGGGGGCTCGAGGACCACCACCAGTGGTTGCCCTAGCCCTGCCCTCCTCCTCCGCGCCTGGGGCGCCGCCCAACTTGCAGCCAAGCGGGCTAACTGGAGCACACGACGCCTGCAATCTATGGACGACTTGCATGCATCTAGTTGATGTGGTGCAAGTTCAAGTGCACGGAACGATAACCTCGCTCTTCTGGTGTCGTCATGGAAGTATTTGGCTTCCAACACACCTCTGCGCCCCCTGGTTTCTCCAGAATAGAGCCACGCTTAAGGGTTAGGGTTAGAACGAATTTAAGGGTTTGAAGAAGACATGAGAGGTCTAAGATCCTCCTGGATTCGAGGCTATGGTTCCATCCCTTAAATAGGGAAGGATATTCACGCCCCAGGCTGCTTGCCCACGAAGCAACCAAGGCCTTTTCCAACTTGGAATCCTATTCCTTCATGAAGAAGAAATCTTCTCTCTCTTCTATGTTCTTTGGATTTCCTCAATTATTTGGATATTAGGAATTCGAAATCCCTCTTTCATTTTCTTTGTACTTGCCCATTTTATTCATTGGCCACAAATTTCTATTCTCTTTTAATAGCAATTACTTCCTTTTTATCAATATCACAACATTCATTAATAATGTATCACATTATCCTTTTATTTTGCAATTTTGGTATTTTCTCTATCTTTCTTCTTTATTGGGACTCCTTGGATCCCACGACACACTATTATTTCGAAATCCTTTTTATTAGATACTCTTTTTTTGGATAAGGTAATATATTGCTCACCAAAAACCGTATAGGGAAAACCTATACTATACAGGGGTGTGTTAGCTACAAAAACCCCAATGGTTTATGACAGTCGGGTCTAAACCTTTACAGATGTTGGGATTGATCTTGCACAGAAGATTAAGGTTGTCAACCAAAATATCAAAAATACAAAATTTGTCCCTGTCGAGGCCACCATGAACTCTTACATTTCTTTCCTGCCAAATGAGATAAGTGATCGCAGTAAGGCCTAAACCTCTGAAGGCCATCATGCATTTGTTCCCCTCAGATTTCCAACAGATCCATTGAAGGCAGCCTGCAATGCTGAGGGGTGCAGAGCAGCCCCATCCGTTCTTCAGCGCCCATCTAGTAACCATATAGCCGGAGAACTCACAAGTAAAGAAGAGATGCTCATGTGACTCCTCATGGGCCCCGCACAATGAGCACCTACCATTAACACTGATCCCCCACCCCATAAGCCTGTCGGCAGTAGGCAACCACCCAAGAAGGGCTCTGTACAGAAAGCAACTCAATTTAGGAGTGTACCACTTGCCCCAAACAACCTCGTACCAAGGAACAGGCGGCCCACATTGTTTCAAGAGCCACAACTTCTCCTCCAAACAGACCCAAACTCCCTGATCCCCTCCAGAAAAAGCAGCCCTCATCTGACCCCACTGCTGCGCCATCCTCCTCCACACCAAGGAGCCACCATGCACCACCCCCACATCAAGGGAGGCCCCATAACTCCGCCACATCCAATAAGACCAAGGAGAACCCTGGTCCATGAGGAACGTGTAGATGTGCTTCATAGTACTTCTTACAGCCACCGCCCAGGG
Source organism: Alisma plantago-aquatica (assembly GCA_963693085.1). Taxonomy (NCBI): domain Eukaryota; kingdom Viridiplantae; phylum Streptophyta; class Magnoliopsida; order Alismatales; family Alismataceae; genus Alisma; species Alisma plantago-aquatica. The sequence continues at coordinate 553,133,538 of OY856414.1, read as the reverse complement.
ATTGAAGACACCCAAACCACCTTGGGCCTTCTCCCTAGTGATAGTACCCCAAGCGACACCATGGGATTTACCTAGATGCATCTAAATGCATTATTTCACTTTATCATGTTGATTTCTTATTAAAATATTTCCTTTTGAGGATTTCTTTTTAATTTTCCTCATTGGTTTTCCCTTTTTACATTAGGAATTCTTGGGATACGAAATCCCACTAAGGATAACTCAATTCCACCTTTTTCCACTTGTTTTCCACATTTTACCATTATTTCCAATTTCTTTCTTAATAAAGAAATACTTAATTAAACTTTTCTTTTCTTATTGCATTCTCTATGCAACTTTGGACTCCTTGGAACCCAAGGAACCCAAGAGGCACGAAATCCTTCCTTGGATTACATTCTTTTGCCTTCCATAAGTTTCCACATCATTCCTTTCTCAAAAACTCAATTATTCATTTATTAATTGAATTTCCTTGTTATTTGGACCGAATAGCCAATAAAGCCCACAACAAAACCATCAATTCTATTGTAAACGAAATCCATTTATTCAAAAAAAATTATCATTATTTGTTCACTTATCTTTAATATGAGAAATTACATTTCTCACCAATTGAACCCAAAAATTGGGGTTGTAACATCCTTCCCCTCTTATAGGAATTTTGTCCTCAAAATTCTATCAAGCAAACAAACAATTCAGGATAAGACTTTTCCATGTCCATCATTGGCCCCTATGTGGCTTCACCATACTCATGGAGCTTCTAAAGAATCTTTATCATCACATATTCTTTTCTATGAGTTCTTTCATCCTGGCGTCTATAAACTGCACAGGTGACTTAGGCCATTTCAGCCTCCCTTGGGGCTCACTAGGTTCATTTCTCAACACATGGTCGGGGTACCTCACATAGTACTCTAAATTGGACACATGGAACTCATCACACACTACTTTATCCTGAGGGGTCAGGTCAAAATTAACCTTCTCCACCAAACCATGTCAAAAGAACCCATGCATCAGGGACTCAACTCTCTTAGCTATAACTTAGAGGGGTCGGATTTTCATGTCACATATTCTCCCACAGTAAACTGCATGTCAGTCTACTTTGCATCTGCTCATGACTCTTGTCGTCTCTAGGCTCCTTTCAGCCATTGCATGATCAAAGTGACTTCATCTACACACACTGTGGTCCTTTTCTAACCATCACGTTGTCCTTTCACCAACATCACCTTACTGAAGTGGTGACTGACACAACCTCTCTTATAAAGATTTTTTAAATCTCGATACTAGATATGGTGGTTAGATTCACATCTTTCATAGGGCAAGAACTGTCTCCCTGAATGAGCATATATGCTCTCATCAGACCCCTTTAGTCTGGATCATACTAACCATTGGTTAGAGGTGATAAACTATACTAACATCGAGTTCTTCATATACCTACTTCCACCTTTTGGAAGGGAACCTTTAGGTCAAACTCAAGAACTTTTATACTCAACCTCATGGTGTAGTTGAACCATCTCTCTCATATGTAGATTAACCCGATATGTCCCTTGGTAGTACTCTTTCTTTCTCATGTCATCTAGGTAAGGTGATCTACCATAACCCATATTGCATCTCGACCTTCCTTGGTCTAGGGGATACTTACAACAATACCCATAGTGATGAACTCCCATTCCCTCTCTGGAACTCTTCACCCTCTATATCAATGCACTGGGTTGCCGATGATCATCCTTCAGCTTCTGTCATGCATGGCAACCTACCACATGCAACCTCATCTCTAGCATCCATAGTACTACTACCACTCATTATCCTAGTAGTACCATGGTGTATGGTGATCTGATTTCTTGTATGTCATGATTCCTTAAGATCGATTCCTCAAAAACCCCAAACCACTCTCATCATGGTTTTATTACCTTCCTATCCAAAGAGGTGTATCTGAGGTTCTAACACCATCCTTTCATTACATCATGGACTAGGATGGCTAACAAAACAACCATTAACTGATCTTATTACAATAGAGTGTTAGCCAAACATATCTTCTTTTCCAAACTTAGGGTTAGTCTAACAACCTCCTCTAGCCAAACTAGGCAGATATATCTCAACCAGGGCATCCATTACTACTTCACCTTCTTATGTATTAGGTAACATAGAAAACATACACTTCCATGTATTTCACTTATCCTCTCAAACTCGAACGGTAAGTCTATCTTCATTGAGAACACTTTGAGATCATCTTCTTGGTGATCAAACTCAACCTTGTATGACTCATATCTCATGATAAAAACATCCTCATAAGGTGACTACCTCATTCCTCTTAGTGTTTGCAAACCATCCATGTATCATTCATTTTACCAGGGTATGTTATCTTCTCTTTCCCCATATCTCGTGGCAACGTTCCAACTCACATCATCTTTTATCCTTAGTGTATGGCATGCATACTATCCTATCTCTCACTCCCATAACAAGAGGAAATAACCATTTGGCTGCAGTCCAAATACATAGTTCTTCCTATTATAAGAGTAGAGATGGTACATCCCACCTTGCCAGTACACCTTTAAATCCAAGTTGAGACGTGCCACCTATGTCTCTATATCATAATCATCTTGATATCCAAGTTACTTCCATGGAGAACTGGTCTCGAACCTATTTGGATCCACACATATTCCTTGGTCATCACCTCCAGGTCTATAGGGTGCCGACACTTTTGGGGTCATCCCTCTTCCCTCATGAATCCAGAGAGTGCCCTACTCATCTACCCTTTGGGTCCCATGAGTTCATGAAGGTGATCAATCTCCTAACCTATGGCCCTCAGACAATGATAGATGTTACCTCCCGACCCTATGGTCATGTGCAACTAGGGAATTAGTCAACTCCTATTTCCATCTGTCTTATCCCTACCTGACCCTAGGATAGACTTAGGATTCTCTTATAGTACATGTTCAACTTAGAACCTTACCCAAGCCTTCATCATCTCTCTCTCAACATTCATGGGCTGATTTTCATCCTTTCATACAGATCATGGAAACCTGCCTACTTTGGTCAAGCCCCATACTGGTTACCTCCATGGTAACACATCCATATGCACTTAGAGATGGTTATCTATGGGTCTATAGGTTCATCCTCATACCATGTACTTTTCACTTAGCTTCTCAAGATATTATGAGATCTCTTTAGGTTAACTTAAACCAACAAAACTAGTATACACCCTACGAAAGGGTCCCTCTCCTAGGATGGGAGGAAAACTACAACTCTTGACCAAAAAGGTCACAAACATCCTTAGGTTTTACATCCATATGAGCATTCTTAACCCGACAGCTACTAAGGCACCAGCGGACCACTGACCAACCATGCTAGGCCATACTTGTTCTCGTTCCTCAGCATTGGGTCAAGATCATACCTTCCCTTGCCATCAAGTGAATTATGAGGGGTTCATCAAACATACCCTAAACTTAAGGGGCTTCCCTTTTCCTTTATACATGAGGAGTACCATGGTGAAAACTATAACAACTTAGTTCTCATCATGAGCATTAGGTATACCACTTCCCCTCTTAGGTCAGGAACCCTAGGTTCACTTTGGGTGTCCAACTGCATGCTCAATCTCTTAACCACAAACCAAACATGTACCGGGTATGACATACACTTCCTGTCATCCTTCTCCTCGATCAACACTTTAAGGTTGAGTCCTCCTCAAGGACAATCAACAAGGTGCAAGGCCTCATAACCTGTTACTATACCTCTCCAGGTCTAAGGAACTATTCTTCTCATCTATACCATAGGTACAGAGGTACCAGCATACTCATCCTCTCTCTAGGGTTTGGTTCCTCTCATGGCAAACAAGACATCATCAACCTCTAGGGATCAAGCATGTGGCGACCACTATCATCCACTTAGGTCACGTCATCCTCAATTCCCTACTTTTCCTCATATCTCGGAGTCTAGGATTCCAACCTTCTTGCTTGGTTTCCTGCTCTCTCTCTAGAGTTAACCCTACAACCAACCTCACCATTAGAGGTCCTCTCTTCATGAAGGATCAACCTCAAAAGCATGCCCCTACTTGGATGAAGCCTATGTTAAACTAATGTTCGCTCAAGGTTATCCATAACCCCTTATGCTTATCACATAAGCTATCCATCAAACTATCCCGACCAGGGTTTCAACCTATTTCTCGCACTACTGATACATTCTGGGTGCCTATTATTCCCACATAAGCTCATGGGGTTTCCATAGGTTGTTCTCTAACCTCTACAATGAAGGAGCTATCCTTCACTCTAACATGCACGACCCTTCCCAGGGTTGGGTCGCCAAAGGTACTAGGTCATCCAACCACTCATGGCTCATACGTCATCCAAGGCATGCCCATCCAAACACCTGGTCTAACTTATCATGCCATCTCTCTCTCTAACCTTCACTTAGGGTTAGGGTTAACATCATCCTCAGAGGATGTACCAGGTCTCTACTTGCAATGGAGATCTCTATCTCCAAGACTAACTCTCCTTATTTATCCTCCTGACAAGAAGGTCTAGCCTCATGTCTCTTCTGAGGGCATGACAACTTATGTCATACGACCTAAGCATGTATCTATTCTTTAGTTTACGCTTAATCTATTAAGCTTAAGTCCATGACATCTTATTTACATACTTTTCATTAATTTGGTGGAGGATTCCTTAGACCTTATTAACCTTACTCATACCTCAAGAGGGTGTGGAGAAGAGAGAAAACCCTAATCCTTAAGGTCCTTAATAGAGTTTGTGATGAGAAGGGATGAATAAGATGATAAAGTCCTAAAGGTATCTTATTTTGATTCATACCCTAAGACTTTGGCCAGGCAGTCACACAGATCCGGGAGTCCTCGTATTCTGACTAGCGGTGCGGAGCAAAATATTTCCAGCCCCCGGTTGTGATCCTTTTCTAGACACCTCCGTCTTTCAGATAATCCTCTAATAACTCCCTTGGGTTTTATGAAGTTTGTAAAATTTAATAATTATTAATGGTTAAGTGAGGAACCTACGCTCTGATACCAAATGTTACGAGCCCACCTTTTGGTAACCCCCAATTAAGGGAGACCGAGAGGTCGAAGCCGCACCCATAACTTCTGGATCAAAGGTTTGACAATTAACCAAGAACAATTATTAAATTTTAACAGACTATACTAGAAAGCTGTAAGAAAATAAACCTTTGCATACCTTTTTGAAAACTTGGATCTGTAAACTTCTATCCACATATGAATTCTACTCTAACTAATCCTCGTATTTTACTTCATGTATTTCACAATATGACGATTTACTGTTTGTCCTTTTGGCTTGTACCTAAAATGCCGACAAACAAAATGTCAGTTATCCGAAGCTGGTATGTGGGGGAAACAATAATCGTGCAACTATGATAACAATGTATTGCAGCCAATTACCATTTAACAAACAATTTTATGTTTTAAATATAACTGCGCAATCCATGCATCCCCTATCCTCTGCGCTGTCCCTGCAGTGGACCTGGATGCTACTTTCCTCATAGTATATCCCCATTAAACCCCTCATGGTTCCACCCATAGGTGAACCAGTTTCTAGGGTTGAGTCACATGGCACTACCCGTAAGTAGCCCACTCCTTAACTCATGGCATGCTAAAGGGTCTCATGGAACTATACTTGGTAGCCCAGTTTCTAACCCACAATAACCTAGACCTTACTCTAGGTTACCCCTTTTTAGCCTTTACAAGCCACAAAGGTGGATTCGGATCTAGCCAGTTATATATACAAATTCATGGTGATAATCGTAGTCACCTTATAGTTGCATGAAATAAAAGGCATCCAACAATTATTTTCAAGCAACCGATAAAAACATTTGGAAATCGCCGTAAAACTAAAGCGATTATTCATAAGCGTAACCACATACCTGATCTGATGATTTGAACCCATGCAAATAAGAATCCAAGCAAGTAAGCATTTTCAACAAGATCCTGAAATAATCATGTAATCCCCTTTTTATTATGCATGTCATCAAGATCTAATAAACCTAGCTCGCTTCCTAGGGTTTCTAATTCACTTTTAGGGTTTCCATTGCAATTAGGGTTTCCCTTCATCTTTTACTATTTCAACCCTAATTTTATACCATTACTCATAAACCCTTATTATCTTATCTATTCTTCAATATTAAGGTTATCTTAACAACATATAACCCTATTCTCGGATTTAAAGGCACCATTAACCATCAATTAATTTCATTAAGCTTCTTTTACATTAAAGCTACCATTTTTATCCTTTTAATCCACGATAAGATTTCTATGCTCATATGTCATCAATTCAAATTTCATTATGGTCTAATCACATATGAACTCAATTTGCCATTAATACTGCCTTTTATTCATGAGAAAACCCTAATTACTACTTTTAGGGTTTTTAACCATGATTAGGAACTTTAAAGCTCGAAACAACATATTTTCACATTTTTCAAATTAAACATGATCTTATCCCCCTTTGACCCTAAATTAGGGTTTTTACATACATAATCATTCTCTTATGGGGTAAAAACCCTAAATCATGAAATTTTACATCTAGATCAGGTTCGAATCTAAAATTATCATTCAACAGGTTATTAATACTTTAATTAACCCATTAAGCATACAAGATTCGACCTTTAATCACAAATAGGGTTTTTAACTTATCTTTAATGCACTTTTCATCAACTTATAGTACTTTTGTAATTAGGAACGGAAAAAAATCTTTAATATCATTTTTATTGGATTCCTCTCGTTCTTCTGATCAAAATACATATATTATTCATATTTATCTCAGCTACGGTTTATTAGATATGAATTTTGCAAAGTTACTTACTGTGAGCCAATGATAAGCTGAGACGTCACCCTTGCCATGCAGCTCGCAAGTCAGGAAAACATAAGGAAATGTCCTTCATGCCCTCGGTTAAGTCAGCCTTTGCTTCTTCCCACGAAGGGCAATTCGGTCCAACCGACCCTCCCTCTTCTTCTTTCCTCACAACCCTAACAGCACCGCGATCTGCAGTGCATCAGAGGTCTGCCCTACCTCCCTAGGGGCTTGAGGACCACCACCAGTGGTTGCCCTAGCCCCACCCACCTCCGCCGTGCCTGGGGTGCCGCCCAGCTTGTGGCCAAGCAGGCTAACTGGAGTGCACGACACCTACAATCTATGGACGACTTGCAGCCATCTAGTTGATGTGGTGCAAGTTCCAGTGCACAGAACGATAGCCTCGCTCTTCTGGTGTCGTCATGGAAGTATTTGGCTTCCAACACACCTCCTCTGTGCCCCCTGGTTGCTCTAGAATAGAGCCACGCTTAAGGGTTAGGGTTAGAACGAATTTAAGGGTTTGAAGAAGACATGAGAGGTCTAAGATCCTCCTGGATTCAAGGCTATGGTTCCATCCCTTAAATAGGGAAGGATATTCACGCCCCAGGCTGCTAGCCCACGAAGCAACCAAGGCCTTTTCCAACTTGGAATCCTATTCCTTCACGAAGAAGAAATCTGCTCTCTCTTCTATGTTCTTTGGATTTCCTCAATTATTTGGATATTAGGAATTCGAAATCCCTCTTTCATTTTCTTTGTACTTGCCCTTTTCATTCATTGGCCACGAATTTCTATTCTCTTTTAATAGCAATTACTTCCTTTTTATCAATATCACAACATTCATTAATAATGTATCACATTATCCTTTTATTTTGCAATTTTGGTATTTTCTCTATCTTTCTTCTTTATATTATTTCGAAATCCTTTTTATGGGATACTCATTATCCTTCTAGATGCATCTAAATGTATTATTTCACATTATCATGTTGATTTCTTAGTAAAATATTTCCTTTTGAGGATTTCTCTTTAATTTTCCTCGTTGGTTTTCACTTTTTACATTAGGAATCCTTGGGATACGAAATCCCACTAAGGATAACTCAATTCCACATGTTTCCACTTGTTTTCCACATTTTACCATTATTTCCAATTTCTTTCTTAATAAAGAAATACTTAATTAAACTTTTCTTTTCTTATTGCATTCTCTATGCAACTTTGGACTCCTTGGAACCCAAGAAACCCAAGAGGCACGAAATCATTCCTTGGATTACATTCTTTTGCCTTCTAGAGGTTTCCACATCATTCCTTTATCAAAAACTCAATTATTCATTTACTAATTGAATTTGCTTATTATTTGGGCCCAATTGACAGTAAAGCCCACAACAAAACCATCAAGGCTATTGTAAACGAAATTCATTTATTCAATAAAAATTATCATTAGTTGTTCACTTATCTTTAATATGAGAAATTACATTTCTCACCAATTGAACCCAAAAATTGGGGTTGTAACACTTATTGTGATGACCCATGGTGACAACTGATAATGTTAATCATTGGTCACACCTTATTTCAGTTGTAGACTCTGTTGGAAGCTCAATGATTGATGGTTTAGTGCCCTAAAGATGATATGATTCAATTACGATTTTATCTCAACATCTGATGGTGTTCAATGATGGTAGTATTGACCTCATCAAATGATGGTGGCATAATGTGTCACAACTGATGGTGGTTCAGGTTACCACACAATGGTGTAACTAGGTATAATGATTTGCTTCAATTAAACTATAAATCGATGGTTTCTTTGGTTATATGATCCAAGGGTTAAACCTACATATCAACCGATAGTTTTAAAATGTTAAACATATTCCAATGGTTGTGAAATGGATGATTCAACATCCAATGGTTTATAATGAAGTCTATAGTATAATGTTTTTGTTCTAATAATGAGAATTCGATGGTCAATACCCTTAAATTTGTAGTTTTACCTTTTCCCTCTGGTGGATATAATTCAAATCACCATAATGAGTTAATGTGTAAATCTAATGAAGTATAGCTTGTTACACCTAATCCTAATGTATCTAAGTAATGGTGATTGATTATGAATAGCCCCCTTGAATGGTCAATAAAAGAATGGGATAATCTCTTATGGTAGTTGAAACCCTAGTATATTATAAATTTGATGGTCTCACCTTGAGTTATGTTTGGATCCATAATTGAGGATAGCATCGAATTTGATGGAGATGTTTCACCTTGTGTATCCATGATCCAACGAGGATGCCATGTGTTAGGGTTTGGGTATGAATGCTGATTTGTAGCATCATTGTGACTTATCTTGTTACTCCTAACCCTAATACCATTAGATGATGGTGATTAAACATGATTAGCCTCTCGTGAATGATTAATATAATAATGGAGTACTCCTTTATTATTGTTGAAACCCTAGTATGTGTAAATCTGATGGTTACACCTTGATTTATGAATGGATCCATACTTGAGAATGGTATGGAATGTGATGAAGATGCTTTGTCTTATGCACCCAAGATTATATGTGGATACTATGAGTGAGGGTTTGTGAATAAATGCTGAACTATAAATTTAATGAAATCTACCTTGATAAGCCTAACATTAATGCAAGTAGAGAATGGTGGTTAATCATATTATCCTTTCTTGAATGGTTAACATAATGATGGAATATCCTTCCTAATTATTGATCAAAACTCTAATGTGTTAACTAGTGGTCATCATAACATTATGACTTATGTTTTTGTATGCTAAACTTGTACACTATCAGTGTGATGTTGTCCATTCATATAGCTTCCTTATATGTTGATATAATAAAGGAATTCTCTTAATGCTAAGATAACCCTACAATGTTATCATGTAAACATCTTTTAGTTATTTAATTCCATATCATGTTGGGACTGTGCATCACATGTGTGTTGATGTTTGTTTAGCCTTATTATAAGGCATGGAAAGATAATGATGATCTTGAAGGAAATGATATTATGGTCTTAAGGACCTTTGGGCATGGTTCAGCCTCAAATGAGGTGTAATCCTATTTGATGACAAGAGTTGATACCCTGTGATGTTGTGAGAAGAATTTATATCCTATGATCATGTGGTGACAAGTGTATTCTCATGAAAGGCAATGAATAGTACCATGTGATGATGACGCGATGACAAGTATAGTCTCTTTATTGGTAGGTGAATTGTGCCTTGTGATGCTGAGATGAGAATTTATGTCTCACACATTTTATATCTTTTGAAGTTGTTATACTTTTATGCTTGCTAGAACTGAATTAGGGTTTGTATATCCACTTGTTTGATGCCGCCTTAATTCACCCAATTGGCATAATTAATCAAGTAAAACCTTTATAATGTACTTTCCCTATGCCAGAGATCCATTCCAATGTCAGAACTTGTTGGATGGTGTAACGAATATTCCTAAGGGAAACTCGGAGCACATAATGTGAGTATGTGGGGTGCTTGTCATCCTGACACCAGGTATTTATGGAGGATGGATGTGGTCATGCCTAAGATAGTGATGTGTGAAAGACAACAATATAACTGCAAGATGCCTCTTATAGAATGACAATGTGTGAGATGTTCTCTAGCGCCATGACATGTACCAAGGTCGGCTAGTTACAAGACTATATGTTGTTGTTTTGCAATTTGACTAATATGTCACTACGGTGTAGACTCATACTGACCGAGTAGCGAGAAGATCTTGGAGTCTAATTCTTCCTAGATCTTGTATGGTTCTGATTTCGACTTCGCAATGGTTAGTTGGATTTGGGTGGTACGACTCAAATCCCCATGTCATAATAAAAGATACAATACAACCTTGTAGCATATTTGATTAAGGATATATATGAAGCTTCATATTGGATGATAGCCATTGTTTGTTCTCTTTACATAAAAATGATGATTAATGCATTAACAAATAATAGATATGCTTATGTTGTAGAAATACTCATGATGTAGATGTGTACATACAATAGTCATGCTATGTTAATAGATATACTGCTAATGTTGATTATGATAATGGTGATAGTTATCACATGTTGTTAGCTATACTTATATTGCTAGCGATGTCTCTATTATTTGAGATGCTTAAACTGCTAATCATGCTTAATTAACTTTATTCTTTAAATATCACTTTACTTTTTATCCTTTTTCAAGTATTCCTAAAATGCCTACAAACAAAACGTCGGTCAGTATAAAGAATATACTAGTATGTGGTGGCAACCAATATCTTGTACATATTTCATAACAACCTAATTACATCAAATAGTTGTTAACAATCAAAGATTACATTTTCAGTATAAATTCTCAACCACTTTTACTCATCCTCTGGGATACACTCTCCTAGGGTTTAGTCCTTCCAAGGGACTTTGACGTACCATCTCCATCCTAAGCTTGGTACCTTATGGGCCACCTCTCTGGGTGCCTTGTGGTCTTCCCTATGGGGTTTGACCCCCTTTTACCTTCACTCCAGGTCTTGGTCCTCTTAAATGTTACATACAGAGATGGTTTGTAGGTTCGGGCAAGTCATATATATATTTACATGGTGATAATCATAGTCACATTATAGATTGTAGAAAATAAAGTCATCCAAGCAGTTATATTCACACAATCGATGAAACCTCAAAAATCATCATGAAACTAAAGTGAGTAATCATAAAATAACCACATACCTTGATCAAGAGTCTAGATGTCCAAGCAAGAGCAAGCAATCAATCAACCAAGCAAAGTTCTCCCTCTTCATTCATTGTAACCTGTGGAGATCCTTCACATATCTAGGTTTCTCTTTCAATGATGCTTGTATCACGTTCACAGTGCCCTTGGAATATGTTTCAAAAATTGCTATTTCTATATTATTTTGGCTCGCAATTTCCATAGCTAAACTGATAGCGTTAAGTTCGACTTCAAGCACGTCATCTGCGGTCATCCTTGAGCTTGAAACTCCCATCCATTTACATATTACATCTCTTATAGCCACTGCACAACACCTATTTTGATGTTTAAAGGAGGCGTCACAATTGAATTTAATGGCCCCAGCATCAGGTGCGGCCTATTTAATGTTCTTTGGGGGTCGGTCAGCTCGGTCTTCCCTCCTGAGACTAGACAACTGATTGTGAGTTTCTTACCATATGTAATTTACCTACTTCCTAGTGCTGATCTTCTCGTTATAGAATATCCTCCTATTTCGTGAATTCCACATGTTCCAGCTTTCTGTTAAGCAGGTTACATCTATTTCCTCATCCCTCTATAGCAGGGAGTAAAGCCACCATTTGACGTTCATCTCACTGAAAAATTGGGTTAAGTCCTTTCCTAGGAGTAGCTCTTCCCAGACATCCTTCACTGACTGGCAATCCTGGATTGCGTGCAGGGTTGTCTCCGCTTCAGTTCTACATCTTAGGCATAAGCTGCTTGTAGACATGTGCCTTTGAACCTCCTCATATTAGTTAATATGGCCTCATGCATTAGTATCCAGGTGAACATCTTGATCTGAGAAAATGTATTGGCTTGCCAAATCTCCGTTCATCTACCTGAGGTGGGGACCCCTTTTCCTTCTCTAAGTTTGTGGTATGCCGATTTGGTTCAGTACGGGCCATTTCTGGTGTACACCCAGACTGGATTAGTTAAATTTAGAAATTGCATCTATATTCAACATCCTCCCCGTCATTGTCTAAGGGGGGTTTGAAAGCAAGGATCTTATCAACAATATGTGTCGGGAGCCATTCCCGTATAAATCTTTCATCCTGACCCCCATTTAGGTTAACCATACTACTGATCCGTAGGTTTGCAATCTCCTCTGTCACCGGTTTTTTTTTTAGTTGTTGAAGGATTGGGCCACATCGCTACCACCTTTCCCTCCACACGTGTGTGTTCTTCCCATTCATAGGAAATTTTTAAGAGTTTGCCTATATGAACTTCTTTCCTTCCATGGCCATCCTTTCGATTCTAGATAAGTTGTGTAATTTTCCGAAGGTTGTTCTATCATACATGTTCTTCATTCCGGCGCACCATAGAGAGTCACAGTTGACAGTAATGTCTCAGGTATGCTTGTACAATAGAGCCTGGTTCCACTCTCTCATCCTCTTAATTCCTAATCCACCTTTTTTGTTGGAGCTCGCCTTATCCCATGCTACCAAGGTCGTCAGGTGAGCCTTGTGGTTGCCGCCCCAGCAAAGTTCTCCCTAAAAGTTAATGCAATACACCCATGTATTATTACTAGATCCAAATCATCATTAAGACTGACTTGGGTCTCAAGTATGGGTTTCTAGGTCAACTTTGGGGTTTCATTTGAGTTTTGATTTCCTAAACCCTAATTTCCATTTTTCATGGCCACTGGGTTTACAAACCCTAATTCTTCATTAAGTACACCTTTTATTCCAAGGAAACCCTAATTTATCAAATTATGGGTTGTGCATCTTAAATAACTTCCAAATTTCTCTTTTTACACATAAAAGATCAATATTTAAGCAAAATTAACAATTAGATTCTTATACATTAACCTCATTAAAGATAGAAACTTTATGTTCTTTTTAAACTAGATACATAATCAGGTCTTCATTATATTTTTATTACATTTCTTGCATTTTGCTAATCAAAACCATATATAATTTCAATATTATCCGAGCAAGGATCTATTTTCTACATTATTTGCAAGGTATTCATCAATCTGGCCAATCACTTAATGACACGTCAACATTATAACTCTATTTCCTATTACCTTTATTTCATAAAGGATGTGGATCCTGTCTGGGTTCCGTTCATTATTTTACCCGGGTCTAACACTCTTCTTCTCACGCATATGTTCTCGTTTTTGTGGAGTTGTAGGGTGTCGTCGTGCCACCCAACTCCGGTGGCCCTTCATGCTCTGCGTGGTCAAACACGCCTTCTCCATAAGGGGTCCATACCTTTAGTGTACCTTACGAGTCTCATATGACATCTTTTCCCTCGATGAGTTACACTGGAACTCAAAGTTCCTCCCCACGCCGCCATGGGTGTTGATGGGTCTGAATTCCCTAGTGGGTACTACTAGTAACGGATGGGTTGGCAAACCGGATGACCACATATGGTTCTGAGCCCCAATTAGGATGCCTCTGTCATCCAAGAATCTATGCACATTCACATAACTCAATATCCCTATCATGAGTCAAAGTCTGTCTTTCCATCTATCGAATTTGTTCTCTAAGCCCAAGGAAATAATGAGAAGGAGACAAGGGTACATGATCATCGAGCACTTTGGGTGTTTTTCTCTGGTTTCATGATGTTATCACACACCCTTTTATACCTTCTAGTGCTACGAGCATAGGAATTGATCCCCAAAGGATTTCCTACTTCTATTGGAAACAACCCCAAATACAGATTGAGGGAAGTCCTAATTCTCACAGTTATGGCAAGAATTAAGGGTCGTTCTGGGTTGGTGCTTGACTACTGCATTTGGGTAATTGATGATGGAAGTTTGTATTGGCGGTGGATCTGTCTAGCCTTTTCTGTAGCAACCTGTGTCTATATGTGAAATTCATCTTCGAGAACCTGAGATCGGTAAGGTCAGCCTCCATCAGAGTGTTCTGAAAGGCAGTCTCTTCTGCATTATTATAGCATTCCATGTCGCTTCTTTCGAACGGGTCTAGAATAGTGTTGAAATCCCCTAGGGTTAGCCATGTTGATTTAAAGCTTTAGCCCATATGCACTATGTGTTCCTTATAAGTCGCATTGCGGTTATTTGAGCGATAGCATATACAATTGTAACCAAGCATTCTCCATTCACCCTGCACATAATGAATTATCTGTGACAACAAGTTATGTTGACCGAGCATAACCAACATAGCCAAATGCCCCCAACATAGCCCCTTACTTCAACCCTATAAGACTTTGTAAATCTGAGCTGAGTAATAATTTTTACTGCCTTTTCCACGCTTATTCTTGGTTCTAGGATGACCACTATTTTAGGGTTATGTAGAACCATGAGTTCCTTCAACGCTCTATGTCTAACATCACTCCCAATCCTTCTTGAGTTCCAACACAATAGGTCGACCATCATGGAGTTGGATAGGGTATAAGGTAGTTACATTTCACATGTGTCCACAATAGCTGCTTCTATATTCTCTGAGTTAGTTTGGGCTTCATCATCAACACCTTTCTCACTATGGGTTGTGAGTCATGAGCTCTTCCTCTATTTCTCATATGAAGGGGTGATCCTTTGCTTCTTCAATTTGGGACCGTTGGCCTTCGTCCTTCTCCCTGGTGGAAGTGGCATCAGGATATAGTTCCTTGAGATGTATCATGCGTCTGTGCACCTCCATTGTCATTCGACGGTGTTGATCTAATTATCTCCACCTCTACATCTGATGCAATGACTTCTATGCCCATTATGGTCTCAATTTCCTCCATATTTTCTTTCATAGACTAAGTGTTGTCAGAATCTACAATATTTACAACCTTTTCCCTATTGCTTTCCTTTTTCCCGTGTCCTCATCCATAATATGGATGACCTCATCTATTCTTGGGTGAACTACCTTATGATTGTGATCAACATTAACATCAGCAGTCTTGCCCTTCGCTTCATCCTTATTGCCTTGATTAGTAATGTCCTTCAAGACTACTTTTTTCTGCTCGACTGTCTCTATTGGGTTCTAGGGTTTCCATACCTTGGCTGCCTTCTCGTTGCTCTTGTCCTATCATGTAGATGTATTTGTTTTAGTTCTTGTGATTTCAGGCTGACTCATAGAGGGGTCCTCAATCTCCAAGTCCTCAAGATTGGTGAACATGTTCCTCTTGGTTGTAGCCCCCAGGAATATTCTATATGTTCATCTGTCTAGGCATTCTTTGCCTACTTCCCTTTCCTTTTTGGTGCTGCCAACCATCTTCGTTGCAGTTTGTCTCCTTGGGTGGCTCATTGTTGGAGGTTCCAACTTCTGTATTGGTGGTGCTCACCTACTTGGTTCTACAATATTGCTCTTTGTGTCTGACTTTGCTACATAAGGAACAAGATTCGGGTTCCACCTCATATTCCAAACAACAGTCGATTCCATTAATAAGTATTGAAGAGCACAAACTCTTTATGGTGTATATCTCGATAACTAGGCAGGCAAATTTTTCTTCATGTCCTGAACTTCATGTGGCTGTCGACTTTGACAAGCTTCCCTAGTGCCAGACTGATGTATTCAAAGATTGTTGAAACATAGAGGTGTAGTGGGAGATCTAAGATACTGGCCCACATGACAAATAACTTGGGCATCTCTTCTGAAGGTTTGAAAGTGGGTACCAGTCCCAGACTACTAGGCAACATCCAAATAATTTCCATGAACCACCAGTCATTATTGTAATATATTCCTATCTACATGACAGTTGTATAATGTAGTGTCCTAGATCCAGTTCGAACATGTTGAAAAGCCCTTTTGGATTCCAGAGGAGCTTTATTTTGTCGTGCATAGTCATGAAGCCCACATCTGCACCCAACAACCTTAGGACGAAAACTTACCTCTAAGGGTGAGTCAAATCCTCCTCTGCCTCTGGTTCAATAAAGATTGCTGGTGCTCCATCCACTTTCGTTAGCTTGATCACCATGTCATCCAGGTATTCCTCGAATAAATTCTCAAGGAAGAAAGCATCAAAACCAATATATATCCCCTTCTGGGCACTGGAACCACTAATCACCATGCTAAATGATTATTTGTTTCCTCCTGGTCTATCCATGAAGTTCAAAATTTTATCTATGGCGGCTGATCCATCCTTGCTAGATTTGTCTGTTGTTTAAGATTCCTCATGTTCACCTGCCTTCTCGTATTCTTCCTCTATTGTTGAGCCCCTATTCTTGGTGAACTGGAATTCAATCCCAGTGAATGGCACTGGAACCCTAACCCTGTCATGGGGGGGGGGGGTTCTCCATCGATCCCATTCCCCTTATATGGGTCCTTCCTCCTTCTCCATCTGATGAGGTCTGATCCCCTCCTGTACTCCCCTTTGATGCAACTTCCATCCTCATTCCCCTGGCTTTGGACACTCACACCATTGTTGCTGCTTCATCCCCCTCTCCCCCCATTCACCATCTCCTAGATTTCTAGGTATTCAACTATCAAAGAAAAGGTAAGTATGAAACTCTTAGATTGTTATATTTCTAATTACTCTAATCAAGTAGTCATTTTGAGTCAATCTAACGAGTATAATGAATAAGAAACCATAGTACAAATATCTCAATCTTACCCTAAAGAAGATGATAATTACATCATAACCTATCAAAACTTGAATGTTTGGTAATTACAATAGAAATATATGACACCATGAAACCTGAATTTGAATACCAATAAGCAAATGATTTCTCTTGAAGATGTAATTAAAGAAGATAATAAAGTAAAAGACATAAGTATGTGCTAATAAAGTGATTCAAGGTATGAAATTCACATAATATGGAAAGGACTCCTATGATAAGTATAATATGAGAAGATGAATGAAAACAATTGCAAATTAATAAAGTGGAACCAGGGTTAATCTAAGACCAACCTCTGTGTATATGAAGTGCTAATGTAAAATCTTCATGACATATGAAAGAAATTAAGGGAGATGATCCCTATCAAATGAAGAAAATGGGGAATATGTTGTTCAATTCCTTGATAAGTGGTTGAGAAACATGATTAAATGAAAGGACATACATATGAATGATGAAGGGTTAATGAGAAAAGAGCAGTGAGATGTGATAATCTTAATAATTCCTATGATAATGGAAAGGAACCCAAGTTGTAAGAAGTAAGATGATACATAAAAAGTGTAACCTTCATGGGAAAATAGAATTGGTTACCTTTTGCCTATGACCCTAGATACTACTGTAGTGATGTGGGAAGTGTGTTTCCCTTTGTGTTTCTTCTTTTTGAAGCGTAGCCTTGAAGTGGATATTATGTCACTTGGTACGTGTGGATTAATTGAAATACTGGGGATGGATATCTTGATATGATGTGTGGTTTCCTTGGACTATAGTTCCAAAAATTTTATGTTTTGTAATGATCATGCTTTTTTATTCCTCCAAGAGTTAAGGGGATTCCTCCTATATGTTCTTAGCCAGTTATGATGTTGAGGAAGTGGATGTGACCAAGGCATGAGTTCTATATAGAACATGTAGTGGATACCAAGGTAATGAATTCTATTATCCAAAGTGTATAAGTTATGTATGTATATATATATATATATATATATATATATATATATATATATATATATATATATATATATATATATATATATATATATATATGCTATTTATTTGTTGCCCGACGGGTAGTATTCCGTAAGTTACCCATCTCCCATCTCTCTCGTATTCACAAAGTCCCAGCCGTGGTTCAGGCGGAGCGGCGCAAGGGAAAGATTGGAGTTTGCGGGGACTCCATGCTGCCGGGTAGCAAGTTATCACACAGAATTTAGGGTCGCGATCTGCTTGAGGGCGAATCTGGTTCATGATCTGCGAGGGGATCGATTCTACCGTGGATATTTAACTTTAGTTACCTGTGTCCCGGCTATTCTAAATCCCACAAAATTCCGTCTCCAGATGCGCTGGTGAAGAAGCTCCAGTGAGGGATGTGGAGAACAGCCTCATGTCTAACGTCGTCCCGAGTGAAGGCTGAACCGGAAGCTTCTAAGACCGACAGTTTGTTATGCCCATCCTGTGATGACTACAGCGGCGGAGGTTGTAGCTACATTCGCGATCGTCTCTGCCGCCGTCAGCCTGATTCTTCCGGTCGCCCCCCATCTACCGAACATCTTCATCATCCGCGGTCGTCTGCGCCGCTGCCAGGTTGGTACATCCGATCTTCCTCCCATCTGCCAATCATCTACCCCCTATCAGACGCTTAACGCTATGCATATGTAATTCCGCCTCTGATTCCAACTTCCTTGGCGTATTTCAATCTCCATTTTACATTTCTTCCTCAGAAATACCTACATTCATTTCCTGAGAAATACTTCTGATAACGGTTTCCCCTTTTATCAATCTTGCAGAGCAGGACGATTAAGGAGTTTCCCACTGTCGTTTGTGTATCATGTGACGGTATCGATTTTCACCAAGATGATTCCATCGTTTAGACCTGCTGTTCTGAAGCTCACGCCGCTGAGGAGGAGGGAGTGAGTGTGGTTGGAGAATTCCCTACTCTATCTGCATATTCAGGAGCAAATTGCTGTTGAGGGAGTGGAGGTGGTCGGAGAATTCACTGTTCTATCTGCATTTGTACGAGCAACAGTTTTTTCAAGCTACATTCAGGTAGATTTTATATTTCTTTTTGTAAATTCATTCAGTTATACTCGTTTTTTTTATTTTTTTCTTATCATTTCAATATTTATTCATCCCTTTATATTGTGTGGGAAAGAAACCCAATTTTTGTTTCTGCATTGTCGTTTTTGCAGTACTAACTGGCATTCATGTTTTTATTTTTTGCGTAGTTACTCTCTTTTTATGATTGGTTACTCTTTTGCCTTACCGAGTTACTCTATTGTTATAATTGGTTACTCTTTTAACTTACCGAGTTACTCTTGTTGTGTTACAGAGTTACGCTTTTACCTTACCGAGTTACTCTCTTGTTATAATTGGTTACTCTTCTGCCTTACCGAGTTACTCTTGTTGTGTTACAGAGTTATTCTTCTGATTTTCCGAGTTACTCTCTTGTTATAATTGGTTACTCTTTTGCCTTACTGAGTTACTCTTGTTGTGTTACAGATTTACTCTTCTGATTTTCCGAGTTACTCTCTTGTTATAATTGGTTACTCTTTTGACTTACCGAGTTACTCTTGTTGTGTTACAGAGTTACTCTTCTGATCTTCAGAGTCACTCCAACACACTGTCATGGATCCCAGCCTTGATACGGATGCTGCTAATGCAAGTGTCGGCCGTGATGATAATAATCCTCAGTCTTCTCATTCTATTGGTGTTTCTTCTTCATCCACAGTTGCAGTTCCTAGAGTTGGCCTTCAGTTTGGAAGTCTAGACGAAGGTATATCCTTCTATTCAAGTTATGCTGGAATGAGTGGGTTTAACATCAGGAAAGACGACAATAGATATGAACGGGGAAGTAAGATTCTGGTTGCTAAAGATCTGGTTTGTGATAAGCAGGGTAAGATTGGTCATTCTAAGAGGTCTAGAGGGCTTCTGAGCCCCGTTTGTGATGAAATGGGTAACTTGCAGGATAAGTTGTCAAAGAAGCATAGGCGTTCTGTGAAGAGGTGTGGTTGTGAAGCCATGATACGTTTCTCACTGGACAAGTCCTCATCCATGTGGGTCGTGACTGCATTTGTTGAGGAACACAACCATGAACTTGTTGACGTTGCTCATCTCCGTTACCTCAAGTGTAACTCATCTCTTGATGAAACTCAAAAAGAGATCCTTTCTTCCATGAGCCAAGCTAACATACCTGTTTCGAGACAAATTGCATTAATAGCATCCGAGTCTGGTGGCTATGAAAATATGACATTTACTAGTAGACAAGCTCATGGACACATCAGTAGCAAGAGGAAAGAGTTGGCCAAATACGACGTCGACATGGTTTTAGATCGCTTTTCTAGTTTCAAAGGCATTGATCTGAAATTCTTCTATAGCTACCAAAAAGACACCAATTGTTGCCTTACTCATCTGTTTTGGGCTGATCCCGTCTCTGTTGAAGACTGTGGGCTGTTCGGGGATGCGATTGTGTTTGACACCACCTACCGCACCAACAAGTATTCGATGGTTTTTGGAATGTTTGGTGGAGTTGATCACCATCGCAAGACAGTGTTGTTTGCATCTGCTCTGCTGGTCGATGAGAAGTATGACTCATTTGTTTGGGTTTTCAAGCAGTACTTACTTTGTTTTGGCAAAGAGCCGGTTTCCATCATAACCGATCAGGACCCTGCTATGAATGCTGCTATCATCTCTGTTTTTCCCAATTGCAAGCATCGCTTCTGCAGCTGGCACATCCTACAGAAGCTTCCCTCCAAGCTTGGTGGCATTCCTAACAAGGACCAGATCATAAGCTTGTTGAATGATTGTGTCTGGAATGTGGATGATGTCGACATTTTTGAAGAGAGGTGGGATTCTGTAATACAGGAGCATGATTTGTTGTCCATCACCTGGCTTTCTGATATGTATGCAATGCGTTGCGATTGGGTTCCGTGCTATATGCAGTCATCCTTCTTTGCGGGCATGAGGATGACTCAAAGGAGCGAGAGCCTGAATGCGTTCATTAGGAGCCATGTGAATAGTAGGAAGACTCTATTTGAACTTGTATGTTCGTTGGAGACTGCGTACTCTCATGTGCGAGAGATTGAAAATTTCAAAGATTTTGATGACGAGTACAGTAACCTCCCTTTGTCATCACTGTGGCCCCTAGAGGAGCAGATGAGAGGTATATACACCAAGTCCATATTTAAGATATTCCAGTCCGAGGTTCACCAAAGTATGGTCTATAATGTAAAGCAAGCTTCAGAAGGTGTCTTTGAGGTGTATCGCGTCAGTGGACTTGGAACTCCCCGTATATTGAAGAAAGAGTTATCTAGTGACATTGTTTCCTGCAGTTGCTTCATGTTGGAATTCAAAGGCATCCCTTGCAGGCACATCCTCTCTTATTTGAAGAGCCATGACTATTGCACTCTTCCCGAGCCTTACATTCTGAAGAGGTGGACGAAAGGGTACAGAGAACACCCTTTGATTTTTGGCAAAGCGTCAGTTAAGCACCCATCCACTGGGAGGACACTTCATCTTGTTTCTGCCTGCAATTCTATTGTCAACATAGCGTTTAGGAACAATGTTGTAGATCTTTGCCATGAAAAACTGTTAGCTTTGCAAAAGGAGCTCTTGGATTTGGATCTCCCTGACCCTGGTGCAGGCGCTGGTGCAACCGCTTCTAATACAGCTTCCTCTTCTGCTGTCAAGGTCCATATACCTAGTATTTGCAAAACTAAGGGAAGACCTAGATCGACAGATGTGAGGTTTAAATCTGGAGTAGAGATTGCACAGTCTAAAAGAGAGAGGCAGTGCAAGAATTGCTTAGAGTTTGGGGTCAACCATGATAGCAGGAACTGCCCTATGAAGAAGTAGTCCATTCCTATTATGGACTATGTGTTGTTGTTGTTTGCTATTCAATGATTATCCTTGTTGCTGATCGTGTGGTCTGTTGATGTTGGACGTTTTTTAGTTGAGTTTGTAGTTGATTAGCGTGTGAGTGAGGGATATTCAAACATGTAATGGGTTGTTCTTTTTGTCTGTAGTTTTTGTGAAAGTGATTTTGTAACCATCCATGTATTTTTACTTTTGTGTTTTGTAATGTATTTTATGTGTTGCGTTGAACTCCACCAGATATATGTATACTTTGAATATGCTTCAAAGAATCTGTTTTGATCAGTTATTACTCTTTTGCATAATATTTTTTGTTTTATCTTAGTGTGCATTGAATACTCTTTTCTTTTGGAATACATAAATTTTTGGTTTAGTACAATTTTTTTCATGATTTTTGCTACTATGCCATACACTGGTAGAGTTACTTTCTGGTTGCTGGATTACTTTTTATATTATCACAGTTACTCTCAGTGCGTATCAGAGTTACTCTCAGTGCGTATCAGAGTTACTCTCAGTGCGTATCAGAGTTACTCTGAGTGTTCTCTCAGTTACTCCTTAGTGCTGTCACAATTACTCTCAGTGTTATCATAGTTACTCTCAGTGCGTATCAGAGTTACTCTGAGTGCATATCAGAGTTACTCTTAGTGTTCTCTCAATTACTCCTTAGTGCTGTCATAGTTACTCTCAGTGTTATCATAGTTACTCTCAGTGCGTATCAGAGTTACTCTTAGTGTTCTATCAGTTACTCCTTAGTGCTGTCATAGTTACTCTCAGTGTCCTCGCAGTTACTATTGGTTCTATCAGAGTTACTCTGAGTGCGTATCAGAGTTACTTTTAGTGTTCTTTCAGTTACTCCTTAGTGTTGTCACAGTTACTCTTAGTGTCCTCGCAGTTACTCTCAGTGCGTATCAGAGTTACTCTCAGTGCGTATCAGAGTTACTCTCAGTTCTACCAGAGTTACTCTCAGTTCTATCTGAGTTACTCTTAGTGTTTTCTCAGTAACTGTTAGTGCTAATTGAAAGTATATATAATCAGACAAAAACACTACAGCTAAACATTCAATATTACAACATTCAAAGCATAAAACGTTATATAATATACAACCAGATCAAATATAAAGAAGGTCCTTCAACTGAACATAAAAATACAGAAAAATACAGCCAGATCAGATATAAAGTAGGTCCATTAACTGAACATAAAAATCAAATAGCTCAGGGGGTCGGATCCATCCCTGGCGACACCTACTTGTGAAAGGAACGCTGGACAGACGAAGAAGCAGTGTCTTCTGCAAACTGAATGGGATTTGCAGCTAATCCCGGTTCTGCTTGGTATATGTCCCTAACGAAGAGCTGATCTGCAGAGTTCTCCGATCCAGAGTATACTTCATCGCCAAGCATTCTGAAGAGAGGGATAAGCTCAGTTGGTTTTTCTAAGAACTGATCTGTGATCCATGCTGTGATGGTCTGGTGATCAGTTGGCTTGAGGTAGATGATCCAACCTTTGCGAAGACTGAGCTGTGCGATCATCCTTTTCCAGCCCTTAGCAGTTGAAAGTGACCCGTTTTTATTCTGCATAAGGGTTATCTGGAAAGACTGGTTTCCGATTAGGAAGGTGGTTTTTCCTGGTTTGATCTGAAAATGGAGATGGTTCCATTCTATAGGAAGTAGAATGGATTGCACTGTCTTGTCATCAAGGGTGTAGTTGATTGGCTGGATGAATGGCTCCATGGTAGGCTGTGAAGAAATGTTAAAGGGGATCTGAGGAGATGGTCAAAGGGGGTGCTACTGAAAAATTGTACCTTATGAATAAATGTAAAAGGGGATCTGAAGAAATGTAAAACTGTACCTTATGTAAACCGTAACAGTCACAGATGAAGAAGTGGACCTCGAGGGTGTCGTTGAGGATGGAGATGATGTAGATCTGAAAGCCCCCCGCTATGTTTGAAACTGTAGAAGTTGCTGATGAAGAAGAGATGGAAGGAGATGGTGCCGTTTAGGATGGAGATGTTGCAGATCTGAAAGCCCCCCGCTGTGTTTGAAACTGTAGAAGTTGCTGATGAAGAAGAGATGGAAGGAGATGGTGCCGTGGAGGATGGAGATGTTGCAGATCTGAAAGCCCCCCCCCCGCTTTGTTTGAAACTGTAGTAGTTGCTGATGAAGAAGAGATGGAAGGAGAGAGTGCCGTGGAGGATGGAGATGTTGCAGATCTAAAAGCCCCCCGCTGTATTGTTGGTGCTGCAATTATTGACAGCAGTGAGAGTAATGGTCTGTGTTGTTGGTGCTGCAATTATTGACAGCACTGCTCTTTCCTGTTGCATTGCAAAGATGCCAACAGTACTGTTCTGTTCTGACGACATAGCAGTGCACAATGCTGTGTGTATGTGCATTTACATCGTACATCAGACTCTTGTACATATCTTTATAGCTCCGTGCTCTCTTTTCTTCACTTTTCTGGTTCATTCTTTAATAAAGAATCGTGTACAACAGACTCCTGAACGCTAGAGTTAATTTTTTGTTTATCAGAGTTACTCATTAGTGCTATCGCAGTTACTCTCAGTGTCCTCGCAGTTACTCTCAGTGCGTATCAGAGTTACTCTTAGTGTTCTCTCAGTTACTCCTTAGTGCTGTCACAGTTACTCTCAGTGTTATCATAGTTACTCTCGGTGCTATCAGAGTTACTCGCAGTGCGTATCAGAGTTACTCTTAGTGTTCTCTCAGTTACTCCTTAGTGCTGTCACAGTTACTCTCATTGTTATCATAGTTACTCTCGGTGCTATCAGAGTTACTCTCAGTGCGTATCAGAGTTACTCTTAGTGTTCTCTCAGTTACTCCTTAGTGCTGTCACAGTTACTCTCAGTGTTATCATAGTTACTCTCGGTGCTATCAGAGTTACTCTGAGTGTTCTTTCAGTACTCATTAGTGCGTATCAGAGTTACTCTGAGTGCGTATCAGAGTTACTCTGAGTGCATATCAGAGTTACTCTTAGTGTTCTCTCAGTTACTTCTTAATGTTGTCAGAGTTACTCTGAGTGTGTATCAGAGTTACTCTTAGTGTTCTCTCAGTTACTCCTCAGTGCTGTCACAGTTACTCTCAGTGTCCTCGCAGTTACTCTCAGTGTCCTCGCAGTTACTCCTTAGTGATGTCACAGTTACTCTCAGTGCGTATCAGAGTTACTCTCAGTGCGTATCAGAGTTACTCTTAGTGGAGTCTCAATTATTTCTTAGTGTTGTCACAGATACTCTCAGAAGCAGACATATCTCGATACAGGTATGCTAGCACTGAGAGTAACTATGATATGCAAAACCAAAACAGTCTAACTCAAAGTATATATCTGCATACAAAATCACAACAGATTTACATTCAAGAACACAACATTCAAAGCACAAAACGCTATATATTATATCCAGAAATACTCGTATTTGCAATAAGATGTTCACAGCACACAAGTAATGTATCTCATAGTGGTTACACATCAATATTCCAGAAGCAAACTGTTCAAATTTTACATTTCAATTAATAATTCACTCTTTCAGCTTAAATCCAGCCATTTATCTAGGCTTGAAATAGCTTCTTCATCCGTTTTCTTCTCTTCAGCTGGTGCTTCTGTCTTCTCTTCTTCTTGTTGCTTTTGACATTCATCTATTCCTTCCTTGTTCTGCTCAGATGGACCTTCTTTGATGACGTCATTGTTATCTTTTTGATGTGTTTGTACAGGTTGCAACTCCCCCCTCGCCATCATTCTCTGAAAAATATCAGCCCTTATGGCTGGCATGTCGTTGCAGGTGAAGTCCATGGGTTTTCCATTTACCAGGCATTCTAGGTACTTCATGACGAAGATCCCACAATCAAGTGAGTCTTCTGCCTGTTGTGGACATAGCGGGTACTCCTGTCCCCATTGTGACAGTTGGTCACCTTTTTCTGCCCCCCTGAAGAATTCATGGACAATACCCACCTGCATTAAAAATTGACAACTCTTATTAATCATCTATCAACAAACATTAATCATATCAATCCACTACAAATAGAGTTTCTTTTTATAGATTGCTTACCCATCTAAGGAATTCCCTTTTTGACTTACTATTTCCACTCATTGAGTTATAAGACCGGTGTACTCCTTCGCTGAAACTTGCCTCGTACAAGTGCCAGTGGTTGTCCTTGTTCAATATGGTGAACACCGAGTCCATTGTGTCCCAATCCTTCATCGGGACATTGAATAGTGGAGATAGCATGTCGATTTGCTCCAAGGTTATGTTTTCAACGTCAAACGACAACTTCTGCTGCAAATGCAAATTAACATCTATAAGTTTCAGTTTTTTATATGTATTTTTGTATTTTTGATGTAATTTTGTATACCAATTTTGTTCTTCTTACCGGAGCATATGTGCTCAAGCAGTGCCATGACAGACCTTTCTTTCTCCTTTTACTTGTGGTAGCTTTGAGCATCTGTACAAAGCAGTCCATAACCTGAAAAAATAACCACAAGATTTCTTTGTTTAGAAAAAAAATGACAAGTTCTCGAAGAGTTACAGTACTATTTATTAGTTTCTTACTGGTGATTGTATCATTTGATCTTTGTACAGTAGGGTGGCGAGGTCCTTCCCTGTGCACCAAGTGTCATCACTGAATCTCCATTCTTGTTTTGACCTGTCAATCGTTTGTATAGATGTTATACATATTAGTTTTGGATATTGAATAAGCGATGTTTTATATGTGTACACTTGGCAAAATAACAAATTCTCTTACATTTCTTCTATATTGTCCATGAAGTGGTGGACAATTTCCCTGGATTGTTTTGTTTTGAAATGCTTAAAACCAATAAAGTTTGACAACTTGTGCTGTCAACAACAAAAGAGCACTTCATGTTACAATCAATATTAGTGTTCTATCAGTTACTCTCAGTGTTATCAGAGTTACTCTCAGTGCTATTTGAGTTACTCTCAGTGTTCTATCAGTTACTCTCGGTGCTATCAGAGTTACTCTCAGTTCTATTTGAGTTACTCTCAGTGTTCTACCAGTTACTCTCGGTGCTATCAGAGTTACTCTCAGTGCGTTCTGAGTTACTCTCAGTGTTCTACCAGTTACTTTCGGTGCTATCAGAGTTACTCTCAGTGCTATCAGAGTTACTCTCAGTGTTCTACCAGTTACTCTCGGTGCTATCAGAGTTATTCTCAGTGCGTTCTAAGTTACTCTTAGTGTTACTCTTTATATTACTACAGTTACTCTACTTCTATTACACAATTACTCTACTATATTTACACAGTTACTCAAGTATTCATATAATTTAAAGGAGATGCAACCTTACCTTTTCCTCCCTCCTCTTCTTCACGTTTTTCTCGATGTTGCCTATGATTTTCTGTTCTATCTTTGACAATTTTTTTTTGGGCTCCTCCTTTTGCCCTTCTTCATCGATTATATTCTTCTGCTTGTCCAAACCTTCAGCTGATTTTTCTTTCTTCTCCTCCTCCTCATCATTTTTCTTCCCATCATTTTCATCTTCTGAGTCATTCTGTTGCACATATCTTCTTTTGAGGCTCAGCCTGCCTCGCTTCATCGGCTTGTCGTCCTTATCCATACCCTCATTATATACTTTGCTCGTCGAAGCAACATCCTTATTGGGTTCTTGAACATTCCCCGACGAGAACCTTTCAGCAGATTGGTCTAATCCACCCACAGGTGACTGTGATTTGTCACCTTCATCTCCAAATTTTCTCATCAGTTTTTTATTCTCCTCTTCCAGCTTGGCTATTCTGTTTTCTAGCCGTTTATTCTCTCTCCGCAGCTCAACGAATGCTTCAACAGCAATTTTCGTGCATATCTCCTTCTGCATCTTTAGCTCGTCCTCGAGTATTTCTATTCTTCTCGCCAGGTTGGAGTCATCAGCAGGCACTCCTTCTTGGATTACTGGCTTTGTTGGTGCCTTGTCTGGCTTTTGTTTACTTTTCGCCCTTTTATCCGCAAGGTAGTAGGGCATGTCTTTCATTGTTCTTGCAGCTTGCCAGTTATCCCCCTGGTCTATATTTATACCTTCACAAACCTGTCCATAAGAAAATCAAAAATAGTATTTAACAATGCAAACTTTCAGGATTATGTTATATATTAGTTTTTTTAACAAATAATAAATATTCTTACATCCTTAGGGTTCACAGCCCCCAAATCCATCATCTTCTCAACCGGCGCAGCCCACTTCTTTATCCTTGGCTTTGCGTCAAGGAACGTTGGCTTTGCCATGTTTGTCATCTCATATGCCCAAACCTACATTTAAACAGAGTGAAAATTCAATGCATATGTAACTGCCCCTCATAGTCATTATTGTAACAATTTTGTAGATGAAGTTAATTTCGTTCACTTACACATAGGCACATCACACACCCTGTTGTGTAGAGGGTGGTTTTCCCTTTCTCCCCTTTCCTCCTCAGCTGGACATTTTGCTTCAGAATCTTCATATTCCTGAAGATGCTCCCATGCACCAGCTTTGCCCAATTCATCTGCGTCGTTTCAGTAACATCGTCTAGGTAGTGCAGTATGTAGATTGGTGTGCAATAGCTGGTGTCTGGGAGTAGGAATGTTGCCAGCAGGTATAACATCCATGCACGGCACATGTTCTGGTAGTCCGATGGATCGTCGGTATTGGCAAATTGTTGCCAAAGCTTTGCTAAGTTGTCCTTGTGCAGGACATCCTTTTCCCTTAACCTCTTACCGGTGTCCTCTTCATTTCCTTTTTTACATGTTGCGCTGGCAAATTGTTGCCATATTGATTTCACAATCTCAGAATTTTTCCTAGGTATGATGTCCATACCTTTGCTTGGGATACCTAGAATTACCCCTACATCCTCAACCGTCATCCTTCTTTCCACCCCTCTGGCCAGCAAAAACCTGTCATCATCTACATATCTGTCTATCAAATCTTCCAGGAGGCATACATCAACCATAAGATTTGGCATATTTATCATGTTTGCAAATGCCGTCGCCCTCATCATTCTTATCTGGTTACTTGTATACACCAGGCGCTTGCTGGCGGTGATGTAGCTCTTTAGGTAACACCTGTGGTATAGCCTCTTTATCCCCACTGCAAACATATGAAAAGTGTCATATGATAGTAACAGTAATTTAATAAGTTTACAAATCCATTCAATATTACCTTCAGCTGCCTTTTCCTTTCCCTTTTCTTTCTTCCTCCTTATTTCCTCTTCTTCTATCTCGTCAGCAGCCTTATCTGTATCATTAGTTTCTTTGGCCTTCCCTTTCCTTTCACTTTCTTTTCCTGCATAGGAATGAAGTTATTCTAGTTATCATGCACAGTTACTCCAATATTTACTCTAGTTACTCTAGGCTATCGTACAGTTACTCTTGGTATCATTCACAGTTACTCCAGCATTTACTCTAGTTACTCTAGGCTATCGTACAGTTACTCTAATGTTCTGTATCAGTTACTCTTGGTATCATGTAGTTACTCTTGGTATCGTGCACAGTTACTCCAGCACTTAATCTAGTTACTCCAGGCTATCGTACAGTTACTCTTGGTATCGTGCACAGTTACTCCAGCATTTACTCTAGTTACTCCAGGCTATCGTACAGTTACTCTAGGTATCGTGCACAGTTACTCCAGCATTTACTCTAGTTACTCTAGGCTATCATACAGTTACTCTAATGTTCTGTATCAGTTACTCTTGGTATCGTGCACAGTTACTCCAGCATTTACTCCAGTTACTCTAGGCTATCGTACAGTTACTCTAATGTTCTGTATCAGTTACTCTACTTCTTATAACAATTACTCTTTTACATGTTATCATAAATTACCTTGCCGTTCTTTGCTCTCCGCTTTGTCACTCCGAGGTTTTCCAGTATTGGTAGATCCTTTGCCATCTTTCTCAGCCGTAACTGGCTTACTTCGTTTTGCTCTTTTCTCGGATGGTTTGCTCGTCAGGGGATCTGCAGCCCCTCTTTTCTTCCTTTTCATTTCTGACAGAAGAGTCGCAAGAGCAACCTCATCCCTTTTCGCAGCTTCCTCTTGCCCTGTTTCACCGGTGTTCGCATCCCCTTTCGCAGAAGCAACCGATGTCCCTTTATCCTCCACATCTGTTGTCTTGGGCATCGTAGCCCATTCGGTATCCCCTTTCAGAGTAGCAGCTTCCTCGTGTCCCGTTTCACCGGCGTTCGCATCCCCTTTCTGGCTAGTATGTGATTCTGCGGCCGCCGCTTCTTCTGGTTCTTTGGCCATCTTCTCCTCGGCCTGATGGGGCTGCATTTCGAAGTCATCATCTTCTTCAATCACTGGTCGTTGACGCCTTAGCCACGGCGGCCCTGTCGAGGTCTTCCTTGACGCTTTCTTTGTTCTCGTCATATCGGAAGAGGTAACTGTCGGGATTGAGCGACGGCAGCGGGAAGGAAGAGCGACGGCAGCGGGAAGGCAGAGCGATGGCAGCGGGAAGGCAGAGCGACGGCAGCGGGAAGGAAGAGCGACGGAGTGAGCGAGGATTTTGGGCAGGTCGCGTTCGAACGCTGTCTGCTGTTTTTGTTTTTTGAAGTATTTACGGGGCTATGCCACCGTGTCTTCTGCCGGGTACTTTTATGTAAGTTACCCGCCGGGCAATGAATTATATCTCATATATATATATATATATATGAGTTAAAGATATCTATTAGATGAGTTGTCCGGTGTTCCTCTCCAATAGAGAGAGAGAGAGAGAGAGAGTTGATGTTCATCCTCCAAGTTGTGTTTGGGAAAAGAAGAGTGATTCTATAATGTTGTGTATGGTCTTTTGATGGTTGGGCAAGACCACTATTAAAGATAGATGGTTTTTTGATCAACATACATGTGTTACCGTGTTCCTTTAAGATAAACCTTGAATCAAAATATCAATGGATAAGAGTTAGAGTGGATGGCATAAGTTACATGACCATTATGAGTTTAGGTTTATTCCATTTAGACTAACCAATGTATCAATAGCATTCATAAATAGGAGGAATACAATAATCAAGGTATCTCTCATAAGTTGTTACAACATTTTAATGATGACATCTGAAAGTATTTTAGATATGGTCAATGACATGGTAAATATCTTTGCCGAATCTTAAGAATGTTGAAGAAACTATACTTATGTGTGACAAGTTCAACAAGAGTGAGTTGGGGGTTAACTAGAGTACCCTCTTGGAGTTATGGGACATCTCCTAAGTGGGTTGTGTGAATCCTGGTAAGATGAAGATAGTGTCATTGCCCTACCCCTAACAAGGTCAATCAGGATGTTATATTTGATTACAATTATAGACAAGTGCATGATTCTTCAACTAGACTGGTGTCTAGTCCATTATTGAGATGATTTAAAATTCTTCTAATAACATATCCCTTATAGTTCTTTACAATTAGGGGATATCCACCTGATTGATTGAGTTGCTAATTACAACAACCATCAAAGGAGCATAGAGATGAAACTTTCTAAAGTTACATATGGTAAGAGATACATGATATTTCATGTTTGGTAAAATCCATAAAGTATGGTCTTTGAGTGATAGAATACTTTAGGATGATAGTTAGACTCCCAAGTCGGGAAGGTACTACCAGACTTGTACATGTGGCACAATAATTCCTATGTTGAACCAAGGTGACACATGCAAGAGTTGAAGGAGAAGAACATAACTTTTACGAGAATGATGTGATATCACAATGAGATCAAAGTAACCATGAGAAATATTGTGTATGAGGTTCATGATAAATATCCATCTTTGTTTACCTTGGATTTCAGGGGCGAAATCCCTGTTAGGGGTTTATGGTTGTGAGATCCCTATCCTTTCTTAAAGTGTTAAACATGTTTAATTACCATAATTTAGTTCTTTAAACTTAATCTAACCTTGTGATATGTTTTTGTATCATGTGATAAGCTTAAGTTTCAAATTTTGTCCAATTCAGACACTATTGGTGCAAGTTATGCAATTGTGTGTACATTTTAGACTTTTATGCAATTGTGTCCTCTTCCTCCTACCTTCTTACTGGATAAAACCTTGATTTTCCATGGTAAAGTTTGCTCTAAAGCTTAAGGAACTTATCATTCTTGCTTCTTCTATCTAGGGTTTGCTCCTTTTATGAAGATCTATGCATATAAAAGCTATTCTTGCTTAGGATTTCGAATTTTATAGTGTTCCATGGTCAATTTCCTATTATATATGAACCTAAAATCATGTGCATGACCTTCATGAGGTATAGCAACACTTGTTCCT
The DNA here is from genome assembly GCA_963693085.1 of Alisma plantago-aquatica. Classification (NCBI taxonomy): domain Eukaryota; kingdom Viridiplantae; phylum Streptophyta; class Magnoliopsida; order Alismatales; family Alismataceae; genus Alisma; species Alisma plantago-aquatica. The sequence continues at coordinate 553,101,454 of OY856414.1, read as the reverse complement.
TGCTTACATACCAACCAATGATGCCAAGTACCTATCATACAATGTCATATACTTAGTGTTTTAGGCTGATTTTCAATTTTATACATGAACTGATGCATGACCTTATATTAGAACCGATGGAGATGCCTTTGTGGAAATTGATGGTGACGACCCATGATGAAATCTGATAATTTTAAACATTGTTCACACCTTACTTCATTTCTAGACTCTTTTGGAATCTTGATTGATGGTTTAGTGCCCTAAAGATGATATGGTCGAATTGTGATTTTAGCTCAACATCTGACAGTGTTCAATGATGGTAGTATTGACCTCATCAACTGATGGTGGCATAATGTGTCACAACTAATGGCGGTTCAGGTTACCACACGATGGTGTAACTATGTATGATGAGTTGCTTCAATTAAGTCGTAAATTGATGGTTTTGGTTATACGATCTAAGGGTTGAACCTACATATCAACTAATAGTCTTGAAATGTTAAACCTGATCCCATGGTTGTGAATGGATGCTTCAACAACCAATGGTTTAGAATGAAGTCTATAGTATAATATTTTGGTTCTAATGATTAGAATTCAATGGTCAATACCCTTAAATTTGTAGTTTTACCTTTGCCCTTGGGTGGATATAATTGATAATCACCATAATGTGTTAATGGGTAAATGTAATGAAGTATAGCTTGTTACACCTATTCCTAATGTATATAAGTGATGGTGATTGATTATGAATATACCCCTTGAATGGTTAATAAAATAATGGGTTAATCTCTTATGGTAGTTCAAAACCTAGTATACTATAAATTTGATGGTCTCACCTTGAGTTATGTTTGGATCCATACTTGAGGATAGTATGGAATTTGATGGTGATGCTTCACCTTGTGTATCCACGATCTGATGGGGATGCCATGTGTTATGGTTTGGGTATGAATGCTTATTTTTAGCATCTATGTGACTTATCTTGTTACTCCTAACCCTAATACCATTAGGTGATGGTGATTAAACATGATTAGCCTTCTGTGAATGATTAATAGAATAATGGAGTATTCTTTTATTATTGTTGAATCCCTGGTATGCTATAAATATGATGGTTATACCTTGAGTTATGCATGGATCCATACTTGCCAATGGTATGGAATGTGATGAAGATGATGTCTTATGCACTTAAGATTATATGGGGATGCTATGAGTGAGGGTTGTGAATAAATGCTAAACTATAACTTTAAAACTTACCTTGCTAAACCTAATATGATGTAGAGAATGGTGGTTAATCATATTATCCTTTCTTGAATGGTTAACATAATTATGGAATATACTTCCTAATGATTGATTGAAACTCGAATATGTTAACTAGTGGTCATCAAAACTTGATGACTTATGCTTTCATATGCTAAACTTGTACACTATTAGTGTGATGTTGGCTAGTCATATAGTTTCCTTATATGTTGATATAATAAAGGAATGCTCTTAATGCTAAGATATCCCTACAATGTTATCCAGTAAACAACTTTTAGTTATTTAATGCCATATCATGTTGGGCATGTGCATCACATGTGCAACGATGTTTGTTGAGCCTTGCTATAAGGCATGGAAATATAATGATGATCTTACAAGAAATGGTTTTATGGTCTTAAAGACCTTTGGGCATGGTTGAGCCTTGAATGAGGTGTAATCCACTTTCATGACAAGGGTTGATACCATGTGATATTGTAATAAGAATTTATATCCAGTGATAGTGTGTTGACAAGTGTAGTCTCATGAAAGGCAATGAATAGTACCATGTGATGATGATATGATGACAAGGATAGTCTCTTTACTGGAAGGTGAAAAGTGCCTTGTGATGTTGAGATGAGAAATTATGTCTCATACGTTTTATATCTTTTGAAGTTGTTATACTTATATTCTTGCTAGAATTGAATTAGGGTTTGTATGTACACTTGTTCGATGTAGCCTTAAATCACCCAACTGGCATAATTAATCAAGTAATACTTTAATCATGTAGTTGTCCTATGCTAGAGATCCATTCCAGTGTCAAAAATTGCTGGATGACAAATTAAGTATTGCTAAGGGAAGCTCAGAGTGTATGTTGTGAGTATGCAGGGTGCTAGTCATCCTGACACTAGGTGTTTATGGAGGATGGTTACAGTCATGCCTCAAAATTTGTGATGTGTGAAAGGAAGCAATATAACTGCATGATGCCTCTTATAGAACGACCATGCGAGAGCTATTCTATAGCGCTGCGACCTGTACCAAGGAGGGCTAGTTACATGACTATATGTCACTATTTTGCAGTTTGATTGATATGTCACTTCGGTACAGACTTGTAATGATTGGGTAGGGAGAAGATCTTGGAGTTTGGCCCTTCCTAGATCTTATATGACATTGATTTCAACTTATCAATGGTCAGTCTGATTTAGGTGGTACGACTCAATTCCTTAGGGCATAATAAAAGATGTAATACATCCGTGTAGCATATCTATTTAGGGTTATACATGATGCTTCATATTGGATGATAACCCTTATTTGGTCTCTTTACATAAAAATGATGATTAGTGGATAATAGATAGTATTGTAGAAATACTCATGATGTAGATGTCTACATACAATAGTCATGCTATTTTAATAGATATACTTCTACTGTTGATTATGCTAATGGTGATAGTTATCACATGCTATTAGCTGAGCTTATGTTGCTAGCCATGTCTGTATTATTAAAAATGCTTTAACTACTAATCATGTTTATGTAGATAATTGTTCTTTGATGTTAATTCTACTTATGATGTAGATATGTTCAACTTGATAGACATACTAACAAAGTTAACTATACTTATGCTTCTAGACATATTCATGATGTTAGAGATACTTATGCTACTAGACTGCTTACACTTTTAGAAAAGGATAAGATGACAATTAGACTAGTGATGGTCTTTATTATTTGATGCAATCTTATAAAATCCAAGATGATAGTCTGCATATACTCTAATAATTATACTTGTTTCTAAGCTTATTTGCTCAACTTGTTCAGTATGCTTGAACTATTTAATTTGCTCAATTGTCCATTAAATACTCCAACTGTTCAGTATACTTACTAGAAAAAATTTGTTGTAATTAATATCTATTGGAGATAGTTATATCTCTCGCTAGGACTGGGGTTCACCTATGGGTCACCACATCTTTTTAGGTGATAAGAAACAACAATAGTAGAACTATGGCAGTGAGGAAGAAATATGGTGATGGACCTTAGAGAAGGTTATTTAGTTTTCTAGTGTGTCCTAGAGTCATCCCTGTACTCTTAAGTCTAGGTGAAAAGTTTGTATATGATGTTTCGATTGAATCGAGCTTTCAATAGCATGCTGATGTGTGTATAAGTGGAATATGTGGATAGTGTTCATTTGTAAAGTTTATGTTGTAGCTGAGGCTACAAAGTAGTTGTAAAGGATATTGAGTATCATATGGAATGAAGCAAGTTGTGGGGCTTTTATGTAAATGATTTTGCGTATTATAAAAATGTTGAAATCGGTTTAAATTTACCCTATTTTCTGGATTTGTGTTTAATTAATGAGTAATCAAGTTTTGCGTTTTGAGTAATCTCATTTAGTGTAATAGCTTCTCACAAAGCGGAGAAGAGGTGAGTTTCTCTGGGACTTTGCCAGATCCTCTATTGGTCAAAGTTGTTACAGGAGGTAGCTTACAAACACATGAAAGAAGGTGAAAGAGTGTCTAGGGTTCTTGGGGGCTATTTATATAAAGAGATATATAAATAGTGAGGTCAGAGCGAAGAGGGATACATTCATCAAGATCCATTGTTTGTGTACCAGTTTCCGTAATGGATGTAAATCACCACGAGGAAAGGAGGGGGAACATAAATAATCACAAGTTTATAGGGTTAGCATATGTTGAGGGATAATGTGTAATAAGGATACCCATCAAATGGATTTGACACAATCATTTGATTAAGTTAACTAAAACTGTGTTAATTTATTTATTTCTCTCCTTTATTAAATGAGTAAGAAAATAACCCATGATTAATATAAAAATTGGTAGGTAGGTTAAATAGAGTGTGGATAAATTTATTTTCCAATCAATTTCTCCTTTCAAAAGGTTTAATATTTTATTTCCTTATCTAGTTGATAAGTATTCATTTCGTGTATTTATTTTCTCTTATTAGTCAACTTGATACATTCATTTGTGATTTGCATATTTCCTTTCATTAAGAGGCTTAGAAATGATTGAGAGTGTTAGAATAAGGTAATGACTCATTGGTTGATGAATTTGAATGATTAACCGCCAATTAGAACTCTATTTCAAAGAAAAAGGATTCTATTATAAAAATACTCAGAAAGGGGCCTAATATAGGGGGTCATTAAGATATGAACATGAACATGAGTATGTTACAACACCTTCTTCTCCTCAACTCTAATTCACACTTAAGGTTTAGTAATATCAAGATGGAGATTCCATGCTTGTCCAAGCTCTATAAAGATTCAAATATATTCATGACCTTTTGCTAATGGTATGTGATGTTTCCTGCAAGGGTTTAACTCACTCGTGGTCAAACTGTGGCCATATGAAGTGGTCTCAGGTTCATGTCCTAATGGGTACGAATAAACTGGGATTAATGTCTGACATGGCTTGTGTCAAAACTAATGGGTTGCACACTTGGTTTACAAAATCCTCTTGTGTCCTACCTGTGACATCCCCGGATTTTCTAAAAACTTAATCTCATGTGTGACGTCCAAATTGAAACCCTCACCTCAGTGAGAATCCCAATTTAAACATCCCACATAAGGCTAAGAAGAAGAAAATCAGAGGAAGTCAGAAGGAAACAATCAGTAGCACATGTACATGAACAATAATAAAACCATACACACATGTTCACCATTCAACATATAATTACAACATGAAAAGTTACATCATTTGATATTGAATAGCAAACTATACATATACATGTACTACATCTAGACAACATGATCTTAATACAACAGGTCCACCTGTACATCAGCTCGCCACACAACTGTCCTATCCTGGATCTTCAAGACCATAACCACAACCTCAACAAAAGATTACATGCGGTACACGTCAGCACAATATTTCAAGAATATTGTACTGAGTATGCCTACGTGTCTTTTTATATACCTCTCATCATATCTTGGCAATAAGATAAAACTAATACTTGGCAGGTATATAGAAATATAAGAAAAGTGTATACTTGCACAAAGATATTCAATAACAAAAGAGAACACATATTTTAAGCTTAGTTTCCATCATATATCTCGTACATCTGCCCCTAGGGCTTTGATGTTTTTAGGCCATGTCGTATAACTCGTACATCTGCCACCAAGGGCTTTGATGTTACATCTGCCACCAAGGGCTTTGATGTTTCTTTAATGCACTGTACTAACAAAGAGTTTAGTGCTATCATATGATGGATCAAATACTTTATGTTTCATGTGTTCATATCCATAAGTATGGAAAAGCTCAAGCAACATGACATACAGGGACAATCATTTCAACCAATATCATATGCCAAGTAATTTACCACACATATAACACAAGCATATTGTATAATAGGCCAAGTAAGAGGTAACGGCGTACCTTGATTAAGCGACATCCTAATCACACATATTCCTCATGTCATCTATATCTTGGTTAAACCTGATCAAGACAAGACCATATACTATCATCATGTTCTCATCTTCTTATATCTCATCTTAACCCTAATTGTATCCATTTTAGGGTTTACTTAACTTAGTAGGACAATCCCACTTTTACTTGTCTTATCTTCTTAGATTATCATACTGATGTCATATTCCAGATTACATCTCATTATCAAAGTTCATCATCTGAACATTAGGTTCCATATCCTTTTTATGCACATATTAACCCTAGGTTACATCATTAACCTAGATTTGGGTTTTATAACATGTATTAATATTCATCTTCATATAACATGGATTTTGTTCATCATTATGATCTCATAATTAAAACTGAGGTTCAATATACTGACATGAGTTTCTCTGCAAATTTCATCATTTGTAGAGCACGTATGTATTTATTGCATTTTATTAGGGTTATTAGCCCTAATTAGACATATCAAGCAAATTACATGATTTCGTGCATCATCATCATAATCACTGACATACACTGGATTATAAGCATGAATATTGATTTACTGACATATTCTCATAATTTTAGGCCAACGTTTGATATTTATTATCCATCAATTAAGCATTTCAAAACTAACAATATATCACTGATATTAATGCATCAAGAGCCAGATATTTTGCTTTAATTGTGTTCTACTCACTTTTCTGAGAAAAGCGGTACCTTGTTTGTATTTTTCTGACATTCATACTAATTTCTACAGATTATTGAAGTTCTGAACATTTTGTGAGATAATTACCTTTCTCGGCAAACCCAGCGTCGACACATGGCAAAGTGGGGGCGCAACTCCTTTCCTCTCTTAGCTGGGACCCGGTCCGGGTCTGGGGCAGGATCCGTGGACTTGAGGGTCCATTTTCCTGGTCGGGCTTCTCCCCCTTTCTCGCGATCTCGCACGCGAAGACTCTGTTTCCTCTGTGAAACAGAGCTCCTCCGCATGAGCTCTCCTCCGACGAGCAAACAACAGAGTTGGAGTGGTGCTCATCGTCTCCAAATGCCACCCTCACCTTCGACGTAGGCCTCCGCATCTCCACGACCACTCGACTCAGGTGCTCTGCCTCTGCAGTTCTAGATCGGCGGGATCTCCGGCCACCTCACCATCGTACGGGTGAAAATAAAGGACTCGGGGATCAACAACTCATCGTCAGCACCCTTGGCCATGATTAGTGTCGACGACATCAACTAGCTACTCACGACCTCTCAAGTCTTCCTATATGCCTTTAGAGCTCTGCCATCGCAGGCCTACTGCCGCTTGCAGCTGTTGCGGTGGAGCAAAAAGGGAAAAGGAACCCCTGACGATCTCACACCCATATGAGGAAACCAAGGCAATCGAAACCCTTCCACGAGCATCACAACACTTCTCGAAGACCAAGATTAGCACTCTTGAATAGTCCAGAGCTCCTCCTTCATTGGTTCCCTTCCTTCAAAACTTGTCTACCCCTTCAAGCCGCCACCTGCAGTTGCGGTGGAGAAGACAGGCAGGAGCAGAAGGTGGTGCTTCTTCCGTTGGGTGACATCGTATCCTAAATGAGGGGTCAAAAGAAAGCTTATGCCAGTGCAAAGCCAACTGCTGGGCCAAACCTCCCTCTCGTCCCACGATCAGTGAGCACCACGAAGTCATGGTCCCTGCTTGCGGTCAAGGAAGTAACCGCAAGGTTAGGGTCAACACAAGGACCCTTGATCTCGAATCCAAAGGCTTGAGTCAGTCCTCCAGATGAGTCTATCCACGGCTCACTTAAGTCAGCACTCCCAGCCACTAGATCAGATATGGACGGCCAAGATTGGCCGCGCAGGCCCAACCCAACCCAAAGGGGCGTGACACTCTCATTGCCCTTAAACTTTGGTCTAATAATCCTCAAAATGCACATTATTTCATGATATTCAAACCTAAATAACTTCGTCTAGGAACATCCAATTGCCACCAAATTTTAATCATAGCTTCCTCGCTACAAAAGGTACCTTGTACATGAATTTGGTGCCGAAACTGAATTGTTAGACCATCCAATTAAATTCCTCAAGATGGCATAAAAAGAGAAATCTTAATCATTATATAAATCTCAATCAACATTCCAACTTTACTAAAAAAATACTTGGAACTCTCATTATAACTCAAGATATGGATTATAATATGTTATTGGAGATTTATGGATTTCAAAAATCCACTCCATCACACCCTACACACCTTAAAAGATATTTCATCCTTGAAATTAAGCCAAAATCCACTTTGTCACATCATATACATCTTAAAAGAACTTTCGTCCTCGAAAGTAAACCATACTCATACTTTTAGAGAAAACTTTATCTTGCCTTCATCCACATGTAGGCACTATTCTATGTGTAACATATCCGCAAAGGTTACCTAGAACCATGTATCCAAAGCACTATTAGGGGTTTCTACAACCATCTTGGTGCACAAACACTCCATAGAAGGCTCAAAAAAGGGTTTAGAAGGTTAGGTTATGTCATGACATATCTCATATATCAGGGTTACATCCTTATCTTAACCAGTGCATTAGGGTTCCCACATCATATTACCATATTATAAAGGAGTTAACTAAATTAACCCATTATATCAAGGTGTTGTCAACATTTATTTTAGCTAATTTTTGGAACATGTTCAACATTAACATATGCCTTTTAGGAGGGAGTTAACTGTCATTAACTCACATTATCCATCTAGATCATATCAAGGTGTCATACATGTTATGTTGTGCTAACCTTCAAATTACTTTTTTTTATGCATTAAGATTAACACCTCATGTAACATATATCTCTCCTATGATCTTATCTCATTGCTCGTAATAAATTGCAACATTTACTAGTGATTTTATTACAAGATTAACCAACACTTTCACATTATCATCATTATTCATGTATATGGTTAACCATATATGTGTTAACTTCTATTAAACCATCTCTAGGTTTCCATCACATCATGTCTACATATCACATCTTGAGATTAGATCACATCCTTACATATATTAAATCATGGTTGTGCTAAACAAACTTATACAAGTGGCTAGTCAAACATATATCAAAACTTTATATAGTCCAAATGAGGTTCCTCTAACCCATACCATGAGGGTAGTATCATGCTCAGTCTCTTCGAGCCAACTCGACTCAATGAGTATCTCATATGCATATACTTTATCTTTCCTCTGTGATCTAGGGTTATCGGATTACCTCATTGGCACTAGTGATAGCTTCATAGCTCTAGCCACGTAAGCACAAACCAAAACATGCTATGATATTCTCATCATAGATCTCTACCTATGAAACATGCTTACCCAAAACTCTCTTATATACACCACTAGATTCCTATGTGGGAAACCACCATCCTGAGCATGAGGCTTCACCCAAACTAACATAGATACCTCCTCCAGGATCTTGGGCTCTCTCCCTCACCCAGATGGTAGGCACTCATATTGATGTTCACATATGCACATATATAACCAACCTCTCTCTGTCTCTAGGATTTGGTCTTCCCAAGGATATCTAGGGTCCTACAGGACTATAGGAATCATGCATTAAGCAACACAACTCATTCACTTGGGAGTATTCTAGTTTAGGACATATCATATCACATATCTCAGAATTCTCATATCTTGGAGTCTAGGTTCTCTAACCTTCTACCAATGGGTTTCACTCTCTTTGGAGTTAACCCTAAAATTGGTCCTAACACTAGAGGTCCTCCTTTGTAAAAGAGCTTGAGGCTCATGCTAACTCTCATCCTTGTCTTAGCTTAGCTTATCTTATCTCATAAAACCCTAGTTACTTCCATCATCAAAACTTATCTCAAAACCTCAAGGTTGAACTTTAATCCTTAAAGACAAACATAGATCATCATGACCATCTTATATCATCTCTATCAACTTACATCATATCATCAAAACTTATTTCATCTATTCCATCTATCATATATTCCAACAAGGCTCTAGACATCTAATCTAGAACTACACCCTCTTCTAGACTGATGTCATTCACTTTCACTTAGGTTGCATGACCACCTCCTACTCGTACATGTGTGGGAACAAATTTTTGTAATACATATACATATTAAAATATTATATAGTTTTTCTCCGATAAAACAATCATCAGAGAAAACTATCGAGGTTCTATTTGTTTGGAATCAAAAACCAAAACCAGAAACGAGTGTCCCACACATAGTAGAGAGTCCAGTGTCATGAAAACTAGTGAAAAGGGTGAGAACATGGTGTAGACTAGTGTAGCTACTCTAGACAACGTGCGCAATATGTCTAGGGTTTCTCTTCCCTTGATGCATGTCATTTTCAAATAGTGCAACGTCCCATACCGTTGTACTACAAGGAAAGAATGACATCTAAGTAGTTGCTACTCAACAAGCACCAGTCTAGACCTAGTTCTCAGACATCTAGGTGCTAACCTAGAGGCTAGGTCAGATCTAGTCTCTAAAAGATGACTAATCTAACCCTAAAGATTATTAAGTTCAAGGTTCTTTGGTTTTGAGTTGCATAATGAGAAAATGTCAGGCTTTGCTATTGTTCATGCTCTGATACCACCTGTGACGTCCCCATATTTTCTAAAAACTTAATATCATGTGTGACATCCAAATTGAAACCCTCACCTCAGCGAGAATCCCAATTTAAACATCCCACATAAGGCTAAGAAGAAGAAAATCAGAGGAAGTCGGAAGGAAACAATCAGTAGCACATGTACATGAACAATAATAAAACCATACACACATGTTCACCATTCAACATATAATTACAACATGAATTGTTACAACATTTGATATTACCTATTGAACATCAAACTATACATATACATGTACTACATCTAGACAACATGATCTTAAGACAACAGGTCCACCTGTACATCAGCTCGCCACACAACTGTCACTATCCTGGATCTTCAAGAGCATAACCACAACCTAAACAAAAGATTACATGCGGTACACGTCAACACAATATTTCAAGAATATTGTACTGAGTACGCCTACGTGTCTTTTTATATACCTCTCATCATATCTCGGAAATAAGATAAAACTAATACTTGGCAGGTATAAAGAAATATAAGAAAAGAGTATACTTGCAGAAAGATATTCAATAACAATAGAGAACACATATTTTAAGCTTAGTTTCCATCATATATCTCGTACATCTGCTCCTAGGGCTTTGATATTTTTAGGCCATGTCGTATAACTCGTACATCTGCCACCAAGGGCTTTGATGTTACATCTGCCACCAAGGGCTTTGATGTTTCTTCAATGCACTGTACTACCACAGAGTTTAGTGCTATCATATGATGGATTAGATACTTTATGTTTCTTGTGTTCATAGCCATAAGTATGGAAAAGCTCAAGCAACATGACATACAGGGACAATCATTTCAACCAATATCATATGCCAAATATTTTACCACACATATAACACAAGCATATTGTATAATAGGCCAAGTAAGAGGTAATGGCGTACCTTGATCAAGCGACATCCTAATCACACATATTCCTCATGTCATCTATATCTTAGTTAAACTTGATCAAGATAAGACCATATACTATCATCAGATTCTCATCTTCTTATATCTCATCTTAACCCTAATTGTATCCATTTTAGGGTTTACCTAACTTAGTAGGACAATCCCACTTTTACTTGTCTTATCTTCTTAGATTATCGTACTGATGTCATATTCTAGATTACATCTCATTATCAAAGTTCATCATCTGAACATTAGGTTCCATGTCCTTTTTTTGCACATATTAACCCTAGGTTACATCATTAACCTAGAATAGGGTTTTATAACATGTATTAATATTCATCTTCATATAACATGGATTTTGTTCATCATTATGATCTCATAATTAAAATTGAGGTTCAATATACTGACATGAGCTTTCTCTGCAAATTTCATCATTTATAGAGCACATATGTATTTATTGCATTTTATTAGGGTTATTAGCCCTAATTAGACATATTAAGCAAATTACATGATTTCTTGCATCATCATCATAATCATTGACATACACTGGATTATAAGCATGAATATTGATTTACTGACATATTCTCATAATTTTAGGCCAACGTTTGATATTTATTATCCATCAATTAAGCATTTCAAAACTAACAAGATATCACTGATATTAATGCATCAAGAGCCTGATATTTTGCTTTAATTGTGTTCTACTCACTTTTCTGAGAAAAGCAGTACCTTGTTTGTATTTTTCTGACATTCATACTAATTTCTACGGATTATTGAAGTTCTGAACATTTTGTGAGATAATTACCTTTCTCGGCAAACCCAGCGTCGACACATGGCAAAGTGGGGGCGCAACTCCTTTCCTCTCTTAGCTGGGACCCAGTCCGGGACTGGGGCAGGATCCGTGGACTTGAGGGTCCGTTTGCCCGGTCGGGCTTCTCCCCCTTTCTCGCGATGTCGCACGCGAGGACTCTGTTTCCTCTGTGAAACAGAGCTCCGCCGCATGAGCTCTCCTCCGGCGAGCAAACAACGGAGTTGGAGTGGTCCTCATCGTCTCCAATTGCCACCCTCACCTTCGACGCAGGCCTCCACATCTCCACGACCACTCGACTCAGGTGCTCTGCCTCTGCAGTTCTAGATCGGCGGGAGATCCGGCCACCTCACCGTCGTACGGGTGAAAATAAAGGACTCGGGGATCAACAACTCATTGTCAGCACCCTTGGCCATGATCAGTGTCGACGACCTCAGCTAGCTACTCACGACCTCTCAAGTCTTCCTATATGCCTTTAGAGCTCTGCCATCGCAGGCCTACTGCCGCTTGCAGCTGTTGCGGTGGAGCAAAAAGGGAAAAGGAACCCCTGACGATCTCACACCCATATGAGGCAACCAAGGCAATCGAAACCCTTCCATGAGCATCACAACACTTCTCGAAGACCAAGATTAGAACTCTTGAATAGTCCAGAGCTCCTCCTTCCTTGGTTCCCTTCCTTCAAAACTCGTCTACCCCTTCAAGCTGCCACCTGCAGTTGCGGTGGAGAAGACAGGCAGGAGCAGAAGGTGGTGCTTCTTCCGTTGGGTGACATTGTATCCTAAATGAGGGGTCAAAAGAAAGCTTAGGCCACTACAGAGCCAACTGCTGGGCCAAACCTCCCTCTCATCCCATGATCAGCGAGCACCACAAAGTCATAGTCCCTGCTTGCAGTCAAGGAAGTAACCGCAAGGTTAGGGACAACACAAGGACCCTTGATCTCGAATCCAAAGGCTTGAGTCAGTCCTCCAGATGAGTCTATCCGTGGCTCACTTAAGTCAGCACTCCCAGCCACTAGATCAGATATGGATGGCCAAGATTGGCCGCGCAGGCCCAGCCCAACCCAAAGGGGCGTGACACTCTCATTGCCCTTAAACTTTGGTCTAATAATCCTCAAAATGCACATTATTTCATGATATTCAAACCTAAATAACTTCATCTAGGAACATCCAATTGCCACCAAACTTTAACCATAGCTTCCTTGCTACAAAAGGTACCTTGTACATGAATTTGGTGCCGAAACTGAATTGTTAGACCATCCAATTAAATTCGTCAAGAAGGCATAAAAAGAGAAATCATAATCATTATATAAGTCTCAATCAACATTCCAACTTTACTAAAACAAATACTTGGAACTCTCATTATAACTCAAGATATGGATTCTAATATGTTATTGGAGATTTATGGATTTCAAAAATCCACTCCATCACACTATCTCTATAGGTTAATGATGGGCTAGGGAGAGGAAGTATCCTTGATGACTCCAAGGTATGTGATGTTTTAGTTTGGTTTACATTATCTTGTTTTCTATTTTCTATTTTCTTGTTTACTCTAGATTCCTTGATTTTGCAACGTCTATCTACACATCTTCTCCTCATCACACTATATTCCTAGTGTTTTGATCTTGCCATGACTCTAAGATGATTTTTGAAACTATATCAACTTTTGGCTTGCTTCGGTTTCTCTATGTTGGTGATGGTAGGAGACCTTCGACCTGCACCTTTCTTCTTGTCATGATAGAAGATGTGGTGGTTCCACATAAGGATTCTATTTGGGGTTCCCAAGTTTAATGAAGATCCAAGAATCTGAGGATAAACATTCTTCACATTGATCTCCCCTATATTAAGAGCTTGAGCTTGGCCTCTGAGCTCCGATTCCTAGGTAGCATGCTCCTCTAAGCAAGGAAGATGATTGCCTAACATTTTACACTTTAACCTTTTGTTAATTAAAATTTATATCACGTGTTACATGGGCAAATTTATATTTTCTCCCATAAATGTTATTTTACATCATGTGAATTTTAAGTAGGTCCATTGATTTTTTTTGGATAAGGTAATATATTAATCCCAAAAGAATATATAAGGGGTAGAAAAACCTGGGAACCCCCAATACAACTGTACAAAGGGGTGTACTCTACAAAATAGACCAAAGTGTGAGGACAATATGATCAAGACCCAAACATAGATGAGGTTTAACCTTACAAGAATCCTTCAGACTAATTACAAACTCATCAAAAATCTCTAAAAAGCTTCTTTCTCTGCCCCTGTGTAATATGCTATTCCTCTCCTTCTAGACAAAAACTAGTCAAAGCGATAATGCATAGCCCTGCAAAGCAACTCATGGTGTGGTTAGAACTAGTTTTTCCACGGGCCCAATAGATAACATCATCCAACAAAATCGAAGGTGATCCACCCCATCCCAATTTAAGGGCCACCCTACACCATATATATTTGGTGAAAGCGTATATCCACAAAATATGATCATGAGATTTGTCCTCATCTTTACATAGCAAGCATTTGGTATATGTAGCAAACCCCCACTCCTTCAGTTTGTCCAACATAGACAACCTCCTAAGCATTCCCTTGTAAAGGTAGCAAATCCACTTTAGAATGTGGAAGCTGTTCTATAGAAACTAGGACCAAGGAGCATGAGGACCAAAGAAAGGGTTAGACCAAGGGATGTCCCGGGTTCTGACCCACCGGTCACCAACCATGACTAACTAAATCATAGTGTTGTTCCATTTGTTTTCCATCATCTTCCATGTCCTCGAACATACAGTCGAAACAATATCAAGAGAGTTTCATATATTTTCTTCATCCACTTAACACATAGGCAATCCAAATGCTTAAGGAAAACATCAATCCTCTTGAGTGTGGCCTAAGCAACAATGCTCTAAGGACCATGAAGATTCAAGCCACCAAAATCATAAGGTTTAGACATAATTTCCCAAGTCACCGCATGCCCCTTGCCCCCTCCCCCAAAGAAATGTTCCATAGATTGATCTGGATTTATCAAGGATGAAGGAGGGCAGCCATCTTGTGTACACCAGAAAGAGATCTTTGTAGGCAAAATTATCCTAATGAGGACAACTCTACTAGCCAAAGAAAGGGATAGGCTAGTCCACTTATCCATCATCTCTTGAATATTGTCAATGATAGAGCTATATACCCTACTATATCCTCTCCCCACTCACAAGATAGGGATTCTAAGATACTTAGAATAGAGAACCATTCATCTCGTCAAGCATCAATTTTGCATACAAGTTCCCCAGAATAGAGAACCGGTTGCCAATAGTCAGGAAGGTCATCCTCTTTGTTGTTGGTATTCATAGGAACCTCAATATCCATAATAGGAGATTCACTCTGAGAGTGGTTTGTCGTATCTATCTTTTCCTCAATAATAGAAGTCACACTATGATGCACTTTAGCACCACCAGATCCCACGCTATGATTTTCTTAATTAGCATAAGCAATGTTGACCTTGACGGCCGAAGTCAATAGATTCCCTGCCCTACTTCCATTCTTCTATATCCTTCTTCTAGGCCTTCTACTGGTGGGTGTTCCACATTCTGTCAGTGGGTCAAAAATGGCCTTCCATGGGCTAGGGCAGTCTTCAGGAAAATTCCTGAACACCTTACATGCATGACATTTTCCCGGGTGCACATCGTACTCTACCCAAATTTCCATTCCTTTACCATCTAAAAATTCAATCATCACCACAAGAGGGATTTACGAGTTTTCATATCCACACATATATGGACAACATCAACATTCTTTCCTTTGTCCATAAAATCAATCAACTTTAGTGTCCCCAAACCATATCCGATGATGGTGATGGTGCGTTGGGTCCAGTGAGTCCCCACATTAGGGAGAGTCACCCACACTAGTGCGGAGGATAGGGACACCCACCTAACATCAGACTCAGGTGTCCATAATCATATAAGAACCACTTGGTTGTCAAAGAACCTTGGTCCCTCTTCTAGGGAGCACTTCACACCAGCTTCACTAGCAAACAGAGAAAGAAATGGGCCACCCTTAATCAAGGAGAGTTGGACTTCCCATTTAGGTCTCCAGGATCATATCTACCAATGATAAATTTGGGAAATATGGCACTTCCTCATCACCTGGATGGTCAGTCAAGTTTACTTCCATATCATGTCAACTAAGTTTGATGCATGGTTTTTGGGGGAATTTTGATTCCTGTATGATACTTGATTTACAAAAATTATTAGATCTATTTAACTTAATTAATTAATATATGATTTTAGAATTTTCATAAAATTTAAATAAATACTTGTTGGAACATAAAAATATTTTCTACCTCTATACATAATTGATAACAAAACAAAACTATAATAATAATTTATAATATAGTTTTGAAATTTACACATTTATTAATGGTATATATATTCAATGTTATAATTAGTGAAAGATATCCTAGTTGGACCGATAGTCGTGATGCTGAAAGTTGACCTATGTTTTGAGATATGTTGCATCTCTTTTTATTCATATTGGATAATGATTTATATTTTATCTCTCTCTTGATGTGATTGATATATCTATACTTTAAAGTCCCTTTGTTCTATTGAATTGATCTTCTTAGACTCCTATTTTCAAATCAATGTGATTCATATCTATATTACTCATAAGTGCAAGTTTAATCCTTAATTTGATGTTCCATGCTTATACATATGAAATTTTGCACCTAATTACATTGTTTTCAATACATTGTTCCATTCTATAAGGGAAAGCCTAACTTATTGGCATCATTTGGACTAAACTTATCGTGCCTACCCATTAAATGTATGTTTGAATTGTTAATATTTCTAGATGTACCTTACATGATGGGTGTCATAATAGTGTACACACTTTCCCTTATATGAGCTATTGGTGCTCTAACCTAGCCCCTACTGCTCTCACCTAATATTTATACCATTGCACAAAGGATTGCAGGTGCCCTCATGTTATAACCTTAATTTTCTAAATAATGTAATGAGGTGTATAATTCTCTTTTAATGATAAATGAAATTAATGATTGATTTGTTTGTGTGAATTGATGGATTTTGTATACGATGGTCTTATTTGGTTGTTAATGGGATTTGTTGGCCATTGAGCCCAATTGAAAAGAAAAGAGAAATAAAAGAAAAATGATTTATCTAATAAAAGGAGAAATATAAGAAAATGATAAATATAAAAAGAAAAGGCAAAAGGATATTTCCCAATGGGAGATTTCAAACCTTTAGGGTTCCTTGAGGACCAAGGGACTCGAGATAATAGGATATTGGAAAAGAAAAAAGAAATATTAATTAAAATTTGTTTAATTAATGGATAACTTGGATATGAAGGAAACACTCTCATCCGTTGGAATTTGACTTTAAAATTTAATATTTGGTTAGATAATGCCAAGATGGAGTTTCCTATAAATTTTGAGAGAAACATATTAATCAAGGAGAGAGAAACGAATTTTCCAAGTTATCTTTTTAAAACATCTTTTTAAATATTTTTTAAGATAATTGGATTTCAGGGAGCGATGATGGTCGTTGGATGACCCGCGTGGTCCAAGGGACCATAGGTACAAGGGAAGCCGATCATCGTCTACCCCTAATTACAGGAGGACTGGGAGAAGGATTGGGAATTCAATTTCCCAGAGTTTGAGATGATAATTCGAAGATCTAGCGAGTCCATCGACTTTGGGAGAATGTTCCGAAGCATCTAGACCCTAAGTTTACGTGTTATCGTCGATGAGGGGAGAAGTTCCCAATTCACTGGACTTCCAGACCCGACCCTATATGGGGGGGTATTTGTGGGGACTAGTAGACCTACGACTTACCCCAAACACTGCAGAGAGCGACGACGAGGAGAACGATAGGCTCAATTTCAAGTTTGATCCTAACCTACCCCGCTGCAACCTGTCGACCTCATTGGAGCTCCGGCGACTCATTCAAGGGGAAGGTCAAGTTTTATCGATCAATTGAGCGGCTCATTGAGTTCAGGTGGCAGTGGTGGAGATTCCAAGCACCTTTGTTTATTTGGTGGTGGCCTGGAGCTCAGAGTCAACCACACAGTTGACTGCGACCCTATGCGCGAGTGGAGGAAGATGATGACCGACGATCGTCCGATCGCAGTCCAGTGTGATCCCAGGTGGAGATCCAATGATCCAGAGTGAGAGCGGCTAATTTAGGCATGCACAATGGGAATCATCAGATCCAGGGAGCGGATCATTGGTCCACTGATCAGACGGCTATCGATTTTCCGGTAATTTCCCTCTCTGCTCAATTAATACTAAAAAAGGGTTTTCCTTGCTAAAATCATAGAAATTAATAGAAAACTCAGATGAATAAACTTTATACATGAAAGTTGATCAGAAAAATGCAAGGAATAGGATAAAAATAGTTTGAAGGCATGAATCCATATCTTTTTGGGTTGTGCACTTTGATTGGAAGATTGTAAACCATTACTTAGTTTTCTCACTATTAATGGAAAATCAAATCTATTTGAATAATGTTTCATTCTTTCATTCATATAACTTTCCTATTTCAAGAATGAATATCTCCCAAATCAAAACTCAAAATGACACAAGGTTTGGTATGTCTTGACAAATGTTTACATCAAAGGAGTCTATTTGATGTTACATAAAAATTATATATCACTACTTATTGTCAAACTGCAATTTCCTTAATAATTAATTACTATGACTCATCTAAGAAACTTCAATCTAGAACATGGCTATTAATATATCTTCTCAAACACCTCTATATTTATTTCACTACATTTTATAATAAGTTGATCAACAAAACATTAAGAAATCAATCAATTCACAATTCTCGCCATATAGTGTGGTTTTTCTTATATACATTACCAAATTACCTCAAGTAATATCATTGTCCATTATTTTTCAAATTGGAGTGTCAATATAATTTATGATTATGGAAATCATGAAATGGGGCCTAATGAAGCAAAACTAGATGTAAGGAAGGCTGAAAAGGTAATTAGATGAATGATATGAAAATACACTTTATCACATGACATTTTCTACTTAGAACATGTATACATATGTGCTCTCAGGAGTTGAATCACAATATGAAATATCAAAATTTTTATAATCATAAAACTGATTAATATATGGATCAAGATTATGTTATCATGAAATATGATATCCTCTTATGAATTAGGTTCCATGAACTTCTATGAAGATAGTCTTTAAGGTCCATCATTTATTACCCATAATTGATATATAATGTCTATAGGGTTATTGTCTCTAATCAAATATATTATACATAATCACATGTTCAAATATCATTATATGATACATCATATGAGTTCTATATTAAAAACATATTCTAATTAAACTAGGCATAATTCATAATCCAGAACTAGTGATAATAATAGTTGGTAATCAAGGGTTCAAAGTATACACTTTAATTAATGGTATATATACATATTCAATGTGATAATAGGTGAACGATACCCTAGTTGGACCCAAGGTTGTGACATGGATAGTTATCCTATGTTTTGAGGTATGTTGCTTCTCTCATGATTCAATTGGATAATGATTTATATTTGTTCTCTCTCTTGACATGATTGATGCATTTTTCCTTGAAAGTACCTTTGTTATATTTTATTGATCTTGATTGAGACACCTCTTTTTTTTGAAAACCAAGGCCTTTTATTTATTGATCCTGTGCCCTAGTACAGGAGGAAACGAAGGCAGTAGTTTCCTGAAGATTACAACTAAGCCAGATAGGCTGCAGTGAAGAGGAAAAGGAATGCCTAGTTCTTAAAACATTTTTTGCTATGCTATCCGCAATTACATTATGATTTCGAGGGATGTGGACAAGCTTTCCCGAGTCTTGTCTTCTGAGATCGCGGTATCTCCGGATCAGAGGAATGAATCTGCCTCCACCATTGCTGCTTCCAGTAAGGTGAGCTACAGCCAGTTGGGAGTCAGATAGGATGACATAGTCATCTATGTTTTTTGAGATACAGATATACACAGCATGTAGGATCGCGTGGATCTCGGCTTCTAAGCTGGAGCAGCTAGCTGAAGGAAGACCAACAAAGAGAGAATGTTGTCCCCTGGAGTCACTAATAAAAACGCCAAGCCCAGATTGACCAGAATGAGCCTGGTAAGCTGCATCGACCAGTGCCATGTGTTGATGAGGCGGGATAAGCGCAGCCTCTCTTGATTGCTTGAGAGTGGTCTGGATGGTCCCCGCTTTCCGGATCGAATTGGAACGTTCTTGGATGAACTTGACTCGAATAGCGATCGGGACAACAACATGTTCATGGATGAACTTGTTCCTCAGGGTCCAGTTGTGCCAGCAAGTAACAGCGAAGATAGGCGCATCTGGAGTGTCACGAGATGATGAAGAAATACAGAAAGCTATCCAGTCATTTTCAGACAAATCGAGGTGTGAGTTGTCCACAACAAGATCCATCCATGTCTGCTTGCATTGTGGGCAGTCGCGTAAGGCATGAAGAAGAGTTTCGTCCGCATTGTTGCATACCGGAAAGAGGGAGTCAACGTCCATATGGCTGCGAGTTCGTTCGACATTAGTCAGCAAAGCTTTATGTTGCAATAACCAAAGGAAAACACGAAGCCGTTCAGGGATTTTGGCTTTCCAAATCAGATTCCAGTTACCAGTGGTGTGATTGAGACACCTCTATTTAACTAATGTTGATTCATCTTTGAATTATTAGTAAGTTAAAATTGAATCCTTAATTTGATGTGCCATTCTTATTCTTATTTAATTTGCACCTAATTATATTGTTTTCAATATATTGATGCATTCTATATGGGAAACCCGAATTTATCTATTTGATTTGGACTGAAATTATCTTGACTCCCCATAAAATGTATTTTTAATTTGTTAAAACTATTATTATCTAGATGTACCTATACATTCTAGGACTGGGCCTGACTTACATTTTTTTCCCTTATATGGGTTGTTGGTGATATCACCTGATATATATACCATTACATGGAGGATTGTAGGTCCTATCACATCCTTACTAGGCATAGAATATAGAAGTGTTGTGCCCCTACTTTTATATGACTATAGTCTATTATATAATATGCATGCACTTGAACTGATTGATTCGACTCCATAATTGATGTCCATATCTGTTAATATAAGAATTTATGATTGTACTTTATTATTTCTTCATATAATCTTGGAAATTTACTATATCAAGATCCTTTTGACATCCAATTCAATATTCTATCCCTCTCTTTATTGGGAGTCTTGTTTACTTTAATTTGACGTACTTTATCCATTTATATTGTCCAATACATATTTCATTAGTATACCATGCTTTAATGATAGTTTGCATCTACTCTTCTCTTGTGTATCCAACCCCTTCGACAAAGAAGACCTTGGTAGATTTGAACATGAGCAATACTTTGCACAAGAGTAGCCCTTAGCTTGGAAATAGATTAAAGTATCCTGGTTTCCCTCTACAACCTATTAGATATAATTTACTTCCCATTATATTTCTTTGTATAAACCTTGCTTTACAAAGAACTATGTTTAGTTTGAGAAATGTAATAGTAAAGTATATTTATATTCCATTGCTGAACTTTTGTTTTGTTTTAAACAAACTAATTGAATAAATTGGCCCTTTAAAAAGTGTGTGATGGTGTTTAGAATAGGGTATATTTCCTTTTGTTAGGTTGAGTAAGTTATTGGACCCCCTATCTGGTCCCACTCTCACAAGTATAACATCATAGCCAATGGAGTAAATTAATATGACTATTTCAATCTTATCTCTCTTGGGTGGTTTATTTAGCATACATTCTATACATGAATTTTTACATCATGTGGAAACTCACTAGATGAAGTACATACCAACTTATGTCGTTCATGTTAGGATAGAAGAGTAATTAGAAACTTATGGGATGTAAGTGAGAATTTTAAGGTAATCCTCATGAGATTATACATGCGCTTGTCTCTGGCATCCTAGTGCCATCTGAAGGGGGCCTTGACATCAGTATGAAACAACTGCATTATAAAGTTCTTTACAAGTTTTTCACCCAGGTAATCATTGTCGAGTCTGCTACTATAGTTGCAGACTGCATCCAGTGGAGGAGCACCTGATAATCCACAAGATCTGATGCATTCAGTGTTGTTTAAGGATATTAGGTGAAGAAGTAATGAACCTGAGGTGTGGGAGGTTGCAAAAGCATATTGTCTCCTATATGTGTTTCAGTACTAGAGGAATTAGAGAAAAGGTTGGTCCTTTTAGGGTTTCAAGAGAAGAGGAAAATAGAGGCAAAGGAGTTTGCATGATGGTGGTGTAGGTTCCATTCAGGGTGTTTTAGGTTTCCATGTTGTAGAAAGGACTAATGATGGAGGTGTCTAGGAGGGAAAAGGGTGGCTGGTTAAAGATCCATGGATGGACATAGTTCCTTTGGTGGCAATAGACCTAGTGGGTAAGCACGAAGGTGAAACATGTGGTGGCTTGGGCTTATGGACTAAACTAAGGGAAGATGCAACTGACAACCCCTACTACACCTGGTGGTGATGCTTAGGGAGCATGGTATCAGGTTGATTGTAGGTGGAAGATGATGAGGAAATGTTTGACAAGCTTAAGTTTCAAATTTGGTCTGATTTGGACATTGTTTGTGCAAGTTATGCAATTTTATGCATATTTTGGACTTTTATGCAATTTACCCAATATGATGTTTAGTTGCAATTTGTCACATGCATTATAATCCTTATATGTTTCCTTATCATTATTGAGCTTTTTGGGCCATGGGGCGCCTAGTTGAACCTTGGTTTGGAGGTGTTTTCTTTAGGGGTATTTTAGGGTTTACCCCTTTATGGATGAGCTACCTTTAGGAGCTATCAACCACTAGTTTATTTGATTGGCTTGGAAATACAAAAAATGGTGGATAATCAAGTTTACATGAATGGTGTGGCAGCTTCTTATATATCCATAATAGTTTAAGTCCATAGACACATGGAGAGTTATTAGGACACCTCAAGCTTTTCTCTTTCTTTATCCGTAAGCCTTATATACTTATCCTTTAGCTAAAAAATGAAGCCTTTAGACTCTTATCTTTTCCTCCTCTCCAAAAATTCATCTATCACCTACTTGGGGGCGAATAGAGTGCCCAAGGTAGAAGAAGATAGCCAACCTTCTTATTGGAGCATCTAGGATTCAAATCTACCCTTATCTAGGGTTTGTAAAGCTTCCTTTTGGTGATCTTGACCTAAACTAGTAAGTATCTCCTTCTCTCCTTCATTTATTTTGCTATTCCTCTTCCTCCTATCTTCTTCCTAGACGAAACCTTGCTGTTCCATGGTAAAGTTTTCTCTAAAGCACAGGGAACTTATCTTTCTTGCTTCTTCTATCTAGGGTTTGCTCCTTTTCTGGAGAAAGGTGATACTTGGCCAAATTCAGACCTAAAGCTAGTGTTCTTCAACTTCTTTGCTAGAATTTTATTGTTTTTTGGACTTTTATCTTCTTCCTAGAGACAAATTGTATAACCGTATTCACTTTTATTTCATACTACAATCTTGATTACCAATGTTCTTGTTCTAAAATAGAGATCTATGCATATAAAAGCTATTCTTTCTTAGGATATCAAATTTTATGATGTTCCTTTATTAGTTTCCTATTCTATATGAACCTGAAATAATGTGCATGATCTTTGTGAGGTAGAGTAAGACTTAGTCCTTTCTTACATACCAACCAATGGTTCTAAGTACCTATCAAACGATCACAAATACTTAGTGTTTTAGGCTGATTTTCAATGTTATACATGAACCGATGCATGATCGTATGTTGGAACCAATGGAGATGCTTTGTGGCAACTGATGGTCATGACCCATGGTGACAACTGATAATGTTAATCATTGGTCACACCTTATTTCAGTTGTAGACTTTTTTGGAAGCTCAATGATTGATGGTTTAGTGCACTAAAGATGATATGATTCAATTACGATTTTAGCTCAACATCCGATGTAGTTCAATGATGGTAGTATTGAACTCATCAAATGATGGTGGCATAATGTGTCACAAATGATGGTGGTTCAGGTTACCACACAATGGTGTATCTAGGTATAATGATTTGCTTCAATTAAAATGTAAATCGATGGTTTCTTTGATTATATGATCTAAGGGTTAAACCTACATATCAACCGATAGTTTTGAAATGTTAAACCTAATGCAATGGTTGTGAAATGGATGATTCAACATCCAATGGTTTATAATGAAGTCTATAGTATAATCTTTTGGTTCTAATAATGACAATTCAATGGTCAATACCCTTAAATTTGTAGTTTTACCTTTTCCCTCTGGTGGATATAATTCATAATCACCATAATGAGTTAACATGTAAATCTAATGAAGTATAGCTTGTTACACCTAATCCTAATGTATCTAAGTAATGGTGATTGATTATGAATAGCCCCCTTGAATGGTCAATAAAATAATGGGATAATCTCTTATGGTAGTTGAAACCCTAGTATATTATAAATTTGATGGTCTCACCTTGAGTTATGTTTGGATCCATAATTGAGGATAGCATGGAATTTGATGGTGATGTTTCACCTTGTGTATCCATGATCCAAAGAGGATGCCATGTGTTAGGGTTTGGGTATAAATTCTGATTTGTAGCATCATTGTGACTTATCTTGTTACTCCTAACCCTAATACCATTATATGATGGTGATTAAACATGATTAGCCTCTCGTGAATGATTAATAGAATAATGGAGTACTCCTTTATTATTGTTGAAACCTTCATATGTGTAATATGATGGTTACACCTTGAGTTATGCATGGATCCATACTTGATAATGGTATGGAATGTTATGAAGATGCTTTGTCTTATGCACCCAAGATTATATGGGGATACTATGAGTGCGGGTTTGTGAATAAATGCTGAACTATAAATTTAATGAAATTTACCTTGATAAGCCTAACATTAATGCAAGTAGAGAATGGTGGTTAATCATATTACCCTTTCTTGAATGGTTAACATAATGATGGAATATCCTTCCTAATTATTGATCAAAACTCTAATGTGTTAACTAGTGGTCATCATAACATTATGAATTATGTTTTTGTATGCTAAACTTGTACACTATCAGTGTGATGTTGTCCATTCATATAGCTTCCTTATATGTTGATATAATAAAGGAATTCTCTTATTGCTAAGATAACCCTACAATGTTATCATGTAAACATCTTTTAGTTACTTAATGCCATATCATGTTGGGCATGTGCATCACATGTGCGTTGATGTTTGTTGAGCCTTATTATAAGGCATGGAAAGATAATGATGATCTTGAAGGAAATGATATTATGGTCTTAAGGACCTTTGGGTATGGTGTAGCCCCAAATGAGGTGTAATCCTATTTGATGACAAGGGTTGATACCATGTGATGTTGTGATAAGAATTTATATCCTATGATCGTGTGTTGACAAGTGTAGTCTCATGAAAGACAATGAATAGTACCATGTGATGATGACACGATGACCGGTTTAGTCTCTTTATTGGCAGGTGAATTGTGCCTTGTGATGTTGAGATGAGAATTTATGTCTCACACATTTTATATCTTTTGAAGTTGTTATACTATTATGCTTGCTAGGATTGCATTAGGGTTTGTATATCCACTTGTTTGATACAGCCTTAATTCACCCAATTGGCGTAATTAATCAAGTAAAACCTTTATAATATACTTTCCCTATGCCAGAGATCCATTCCAATGTCAGAACTTGTTGGATGGTGTAATGAGTATTCATAAGGGAAACTCGGAGCACATACTGTGAGTATGCGGGGTGCTTGTCATCCTGACACCAGGTATTTATGGAGGATGGATGTGGTCATGCCTCAGATATTGTGATGTGTGAAAGAAAACAATATAACTACAAGATGCCTCTTATAGAATGACCATACATGAGATGTTCTCTAGCGCCATGACATGTACCAAGGTGGTCTAGTTACAAGACTATATGTTGTTGTTTTGAAATTTGACTAATATGTCACTGCGGTGTAGACTCATACTGACCGAGTAGGGAGAAGATCTTCGAGTCTAATTCTTCCTAGATCTTGTATGGTTCTGATTTCGAATTAGCAATGGTCAGTTGGATTTGGGTGGTACAACTCAAATCCCCACGTCGTAATAAAAGATACAATATAGCCTTGTAGCATATTTGATTAAGGTTATATATGAAGCTTCATATTGGATGATAACCATTGTTTGTTCTCTTTACATAAAAATGATGGTTAATGCATTAACAGATAATAGATATGCTTATGTTGTAGAAATACTCATGATGTAGATGTGTACATACAATAGTCATGCTATGTTAATAGATATACTGCTACTGTTGATTATGATAATGGTGATAGTTATCACATGTTGTTAGCTATGCTTATATTGCTAGCCATGTCTCTATTATTTGAGATGCTTAAACTGCTAATCATGCTTATGTAGATAATTGTTCTTTGATGTTAGTTCTACTTGATAGACATGTTAACAATGTTATCTATACTTATTCTTCTATACATGTTCATGATGTTAGACATACTTATGCTACTAGATTGCTTACATTGTTAGAAAAGCATAAGATGATAATCAAACTAGTAATGACCTTTGTTATTTGATGCAATCTTATAAAATCCAAGATGATAGTATGCATATACTCTAATAATTATACTTGTTGCTAAGCTTATTTGCTTAAGTTTTATAGTTTGCTTGAACTATTTAATCTGGTCAATTATCCATTAAATACTCCATCTCCTCAGTTTACTTATTGAAAAATAATTTTTAGTAATCAATATCTGTTGGAGAGAGTTATATATCTCCCTGGGACTGGGCCTCACTCGTGGGTCATCACATCGTTTTAGGTGATCGGCAACAACGACAATAGAACTGTGGCAATGAGAAATAAATATGGTGATGGACCTTAGAGAAGATTATTTAGTTGTCTAGTGTGTCCTAGAGTCATCCCTGTACTCTCAGGTCTAGGTAAAAAGTTTGTATATGATGTTT
The DNA here is from genome assembly GCA_963693085.1 of Alisma plantago-aquatica. NCBI lineage: Eukaryota > Viridiplantae > Streptophyta > Magnoliopsida > Alismatales > Alismataceae > Alisma > Alisma plantago-aquatica. The sequence goes on along the minus strand of OY856414.1, from coordinate 553,074,534 downwards.
TGATTGAATAGAGCTTTTGATATCATGTTGATGCTTGTGTAAGTAAACTATGTGGATAGTGTTCCTTTACAAAGTTTATGTTGTAGCTAAGGCTTTAGAGTAGATGTAAAGGGTATTGAGTATTATATGGAATGAAGTAAGTTGTTGAACTTTTATGTAAATGTTTCTAGGTACTTGAGAAATGTTGAAATCGATTTCAATTTACCCTATTTCTCTATTTGTATTTAATTAATGAGTAATCATGTTTTGTGTTTTGAGTAATATCGTTTATTGTAATGGGTTCTCACAAGTTGGTATTAGATCTCTAGGTTTGCTAAGTCTACATGGACACTAGGACTTAGGACTATGGTGATGTCAAAGTTAGGAATATGACATAAAAATATGGTGCATACTGCCTAATCTTAGTATCTAGATGCCCTCGCCATGTATTCAACTATTTTTTAAAAGAACTCAAAAGGTAATCTTATTCATCCCGCCCTCCTCGTGTGAGAAAACTCAAACAACATGTTACATTCACAAATAAAACTGGAAATAGGAAACATGATAGTACTACTTTCATTAAAATCTTTAACTAAGAGGTGGAGGACCACCCTAGCAGGTTGGGCATATGTGCGCCTTATAATTCAAGTTGTTTTGAAGGTTGGACTTAGCAAGTTCATCAGCTACCATGTTGCACTCTCTTTGGGTGTACACAACTTCCTATCTAGGTTGCAATAGTTTGAAGATTTTGCATAAATGTTTTGCAAACATGGGGTGTTCCTTTTCATTTTGGGCAACCATGGTCACTACAGACTGAGAGTTTGACTCAATGGTGATTCTAGCTAAGAAGTTGGCCGTGGCCAATTCAGTTGCTCTCAAGATCCCTTCCAGTTCTGCCTCAATAACATCCATTATGTGTAGTTTGAACGATGTACCACCAACCCACCTTCCTAGTTCGTCTTTGGATACAATGGCATAGTAGGAGTTACGACCCTTGACAGCATCATCGGTATTGATCTTCATCACTCTAGGGTTTGGAAGCGTCTAAAGTACAGTGCCATGAATGAACGCAACTTGTGTCTTGTTATTATGCTTCTCTTGGGCATCCATATGGGCATAATATTCCCTGCAAATGAAGCTTGTGTACTGGGCAGTTCTGGGTATAACATTATTGAATGTCTGCCTATTCGTGTTGAACCAAACGTGCCAGTAGGTAACCAGAAACCAAGTGGCATACTCCCCTCCTTGTTGCACCCGTGTATGTACCCATTTCTTAATCTAGTCAACTACAAAGAAGTTTGGGCTTAAGAAACCAACAAAGGCCTCCTCCCAGACCCTGCGTGCAAACTGGCAATCCCTAATAGCATGAAGGATAGTTTCATTCCCATCATGGCATCTGGGGCACACCGCACTGGTGACCATTTGACGACAAACTCTCCTGTAGTTGGTAAGGAGGGCGTTGTGCATCATCAGCCAAGTGAAAAGCTTGATGCGGCTCAAAAATTTTCTTCTTCATATGTCCATCCAATATCGTGCAACCTTGTTCCCTTTATCGTCCCTCAGCTAGTGGTATGCCGACTTGGTTGTTTTTTTCCAGTATGTGTGTGAAGCCACACTCTGATGTCATTACCGTCCTCCACCGATGGAGGTTTGAGTTTCATAATTTCCTCCACAATAGGTTTTGGGAACCAATCATCAAGGAAACAGACATCCTAGTTTCTATCCATCACTGCCATGCTCGCTACTTATAGCTCGCTCAGGTCCTTAGGTATAGGCTTCAAGATGTGTTCTTTGAGAATATGGCCATTTCTCCACCAACGATCTTCCTAGACGTTAATATTGGTGCCCTCCATAGGTATACCGTATGAATTAGCCTCCATAAACTCTCCTCTAGCCAGCAAACCTTTGCTAAGTTTGGACCAATTCCCACCTCCCTGCAATGTGCGTCATGTCCGACATGACTTCATATAGTTGTTCCATATAGTATCTCTACCACTCATAAGATCTCATAAGTGTTTATAAATCAAAGCCAGGTTCCAGTCCCTCATACATTTTAGACCTAAGACCCCATCACATTTATTGCATGTCATTTTGTTCCATGCCACCAGTGCCAGCGGGTGGGTTTTGTGATTACCACCCCAAATAAAACTTTTGACAACACGATCGATTCTATCACAAAGTTGCATCACCAGCACATCCGTTTGCATGATGTAAGTAGGGATTGCCTTGGTGATGCACACTCTTCTTGTAAGAGACAGACTTCCGGCTGACCAGGAAGGTATTTTGCAATTCACTCTATCAAGGATCTCCCCATATGTGGTCTTGCTTACTTTCTTGTGGATGATCGGTACACCGAGATATTTCCCTAGACCTGAGGTGTTTTGATAGCAACTTAGGCTGGTTATGTGCCTCCTCAGTCTCCGATCCACATCTATGGAGAGGAAAATCCTCATTTTGGCTATAGGCATTGTTTATCTGGAGACTCTCTCAAAATCTCTAAAATAGTCTGATATAGTCTCCATTTGTGCCATCCCAACATGAGCAAAGAGGATTAAGTTGTCTGCTAAGCATACATGAGAGACCTTGGGACCTCTTAAGCCAATTTTCACAGGTTTGTAGCCTCATCCACCTTTTTCTATAACATCTGACTTAACCTATCGAGGCACAGAACAAAGAGGTAGGGTGACAGGGGGTCTCCCTGTCTCAGACCCCTACTAGACATATATGAGGTTTTACCGTTCCATGCAATCTTGGTTTCCCCCTTTGTGATGGAATCCAGGATATAATTTGTTAAATTTCTTGGCAAGCCCACTCTACTGATGGTATCCTGTATAAACTCCCATGCCATTTGATCATATGCTTTGGTGAGATTTATCTTGATCGCCATAGTTTTTGCATCCTTCTTGTATTTCATGGAGTGTATGATTTCTTGGACCAACATTATGTTGTCTGTTATGCGTCTTCCAGGAACAAAGATGCTTTGGTATTGAGATACCATTTAGGAATGTATGGCTTCATCCGTTCTAGTACTATCTTAAATATGATCTTAAGGACTATATTGTTTAATGAGACCGGTCTCAGATTCTCACATCTCTCTGGTACCTTGATTTTAGGAATAAGGACTATAGTAGAGTTGCACAACTCATCAGGTACCTGTCCAGAAACAATGGTGTGATGAACCCACCCCTCAGCAACCCCCATTTAAGGAAAGCTATGAAGTTGGTGCCGTTATTCCAAAACAGGATCAATGGTTTTGCAAATAATAAAATATAATTAATAAATTCTACCACAGACTAAGCTTAAAGTTGGATAAAAATTTACTTTTCACATAGCTTCCAAAAATAGGGGATTGGAACTTTACCCAATGTAGAGTTCTCTCTAACTAAATCCTCCTTTCTTTAATTAACTTTATTCTTTAAATATCACTTTACTGTTTATCCTTTTTCAAGTATTCCTAAAACCCCGACAAACAAAATGTCGGTCAGTATAAAGAATATACTAGTATGTGGTGGCAACCAATATCTTGTACATATTTCATAACAACCTAATTACATCAAATAGTTGTTAACAATCAAATATTACATTTTCAGTATAACTTCCCAACCTCTTTTACTCATCCTCTGGGATACACTCTCCTAGGGTTTAGTCCTTCTAAGGGACTTTGAGCTACCTTCTCCATCCTGAGCTTGGTACCTTATGGGCCACCTCTCTGGGTGCCTTGTGGTCTTCCCTCTGGGGCTTGACCCCCTTTTACCTTCCCTCTAGGTCTTGGTCCTCTTAAATCTTACATCTAGAGATGGTATGTCAGTTTGGGCAAGTCATATATATATTTACATGGTGATAATCATAGTCACATTATAGATTGTAGAAAATAAAGTCATCCAAGAAGTTATTTTCACACAATCGATGAAACCTCAAAAATCATCGTGAAACTAAAGTGAGTAATCATAAAATAACCACATACCTTGATCAAGAGTCTAGATGTCCAAGAAAGAGCAATCAATCAATCAACCAAGCAAAGTTCTCCCTCTTCATGCATTGTAACCTGTGGAGAGCCTTCACATATCTAGGTTTCTCTTTCAATGGTGCTTGTATCACGTTCACAGTGCCCTTGGAATCTGTTTAAAAAATTGCTATGTCTATGTTATTTTGGATCGCAATTTCCATAGCTAAACTGATAGCGTTAAGTTCGACTTCAAGCACGTCATCTGCGGTCGTCCTTGAGCTCTCCCCTCCCATCCATTTACATATTACATCTCTTATAGCCACTTCACAACACCTATTTTGAAGTTTGAAGGAGGCGTCACAATTGAATTTAATGGCCCCAGCCTCAGGTGCGGCCCACTTAATGTTCTTTCGGGGTCGGTCACCCTGGTCTTCCCTCCTGAGACTAGACAGCTGATCACGAGTTTCTTACCATATGTAATTTACCTACTGCCTAGTGATTATCTTCTCGTTATAGAATATCTGCCTATTTCGTGAATTCCACATGTTCCAGCTTTCTGTTAAGCAGGTTACATCTATTTCCTCGTCCTTCTATAGCAGGGAGTAAATCCACTGTTTGACGTTCATCTCACTAAAAAAATTGGGATAAGTCCTTGCCTTGGAGTAGCTCTTCCCAGACATCCTTCACTGACTGGAAATCTCAGATTGCATGCAGGGTTGTCTCTACTTCAATTCTACATCTTAGGCATAAGCTGCTTGTAGACATGTGCCTTTGAACCCTCCTCATATTAGTCAATATGGCCTCATGCATCAGTAGCCAGGTGAACATCTTGAATTGAGCAGATGTATTGGCTTGCCAAATCTCCGTTTATCTACCTGAGGTGGGGACCCCTTTTCCTTCTCTAAGTTTGTGGTATGCCGATTTGGTTGAGTAAGAGCCATTTTTGGTGTGCTCCCGGACTGGATTAGTTAAATTTAGAAATTGCATCTATATTCAACATCCTCTCCGTCACTGTCTAAGGGGGGTTTGAAATCTAGGATCTTATCAACAATATGTGTCGGGAGCCATTCCCGTATAAATCTTAATCCCGACCCCCATTTAGGTTAACCATACTACTGATCCATAGGTTTGCAATCTCCTCTGTCACCAATTTTTTTGGTAGTTGTTGTAGGATTGGGCCACCTCGCCACCACCTTTCCCCCCACACGTGTGTGTTCTGCCCATTCATAGGAATTTGGTAAGAGTTTTCCTATATGAACTTCTTTCCTTCCATGGCCATCCTTTCGATTCTAGATAAGTTGTGTAATTTTCCAAAGGATGTTCTATCATACATGTTCTTCATTCTGGCGCACCATAGAGAGTCACAATTGACAGTAATGTCCCAGGTATGCTTGTACAATAGAGCCTGGTTCCACTCTCTCATCCTCTTAATTCATAATCCACCTTTTTTGTTGGAGCTCGTCTTATCCCATGCTACCAAGGCCGTCAGGTGAGCCTTGTGGTTGCCTCCCCAGCAAAGTTCTCCCTGAAAGCTAATGCAATACACCCATGTATTATTACTGGATCCAAATCATCAGTAAGACTGACTTGGGTCTCAAGTAAGGGTTTCTAGGTCAACTTTGGGGTTTCATTTGGGTTTTGATTTCCTAAACCCTAATTTCCATTTTTCATGGACATTGGGTTTACAAACCCTAATTCTTCATTAAGTACACCTTTTATTCCAAGGAAACCCTAATTTATCAAATTATGGGTTTTGAATCTTAAATAACTTCCAAATTTCTCTTTTTACACATAAAAGATCAATATTTAAGCAACATTAACAATTAGACATATTAAGATCATCAAAACCTAAAACTTAGGATTCCTATACATTAACCTCATTAAAGATAGAAACTTTATGTGCGTTTTAAACTAGATACATAATCATGTCTTCATTATATTTTTATTACATTTCTTGCATTATACTAATCAAAACCATATATAATTTCAATATTATCCGAGCAAGGATCTATTTTCTAAATTATTTGCAAGGTATTCATCAATCTGGCCAATCACTTAATGACACGCCAACATTATAACTCTATTTCCTATTACCTGTATTTCATAAAGGATGTGGATCCTATCTGGGGTCCGTTCATTATTTTACCTGGGTCTGACACTCTTCTTCTCACGCATAGGTTCTCATTTTTGTGGAGTTGTAGGGTGCCGCTGTGCCACCCAACTTCGGTGGCCCTTCATGCTCGACGTGGTCAAATACGCCTTCTCTAGAAGGGGTCCATACCTTCAGTGTACCTTATGAATATTGTATGGCATCTTTTCCCTCGATGAGTTACATTGGAACTCAAAGTTCCTCCCCACGCCACCATGGGTGTTGATGGGTCTAAACTCCCTAGCGGGTACTACTAGTAACAGATGGGTTGGCAAATCGGATGACCACATATGGTTCTGAGCCCCAATCAGGATGCCTTTGTCATCCAAGAATCTATGCACATCCACATAACTCAATATCCCTATCATGAGTTAAAGTTTGTCTTTCCATCTATCGAATTTGTTCTCTAAGCCCAGGGAAATAATGAGCAGGAGACGAGGGTACATGATCATCAAGCACTTTGGGTGTTTTTCTCTGGTTTCATGATGTTGTCACACACCCTTTTATACCTTCTAGTGCTATGAGAATAGGGATTGATCCCCAAAGGATTTCCAACTTCTAATGGAAACAACCCAAAATGCATATTGAGGGAAGTCCTAATTCTCGTAGTTATGGCAAGAATTAAGGGTTGTTCAGTTTGATTTTCCCTCCTAATGCCAATGGGAATAATCGAGGGAGAGAGAATCAGGACCAGAGGGAACTTCCATTACTATTGCCCCGATTTCCTTTTTTATTATGATAGATGATGGTTTAGGTACCATTAATTTCCCAAATCAGACATTCAGGAGGCCACACAATTTAAGAAGGGTCAATCCCTAATTTCCCAAAATCATATTAATCATTACATTTAATACACTGCCCTAAAATCCTTCTCACTTTACGAAAACTTAAATACTTCATAACTCTCTCATCTTTAATCCTTTTTCTCTCAGATTTTAAGAAGTCCATAATGAATTAAACTACTTGTGTGCCAAGTGTGGGACTCAAATTTGAAAGTATGATAGACTTTTCTTCATATGTAAGTTATCACTTAAAAGGCATATTTTATTCATATTTTTTCACTCTTACTCTTTTATATCCTTTATTTGGATTCCTTTTACCATTGGAAACCATGTGGATTCGAAATCTAATCCATGATGATAAATCATACAACTTTGTAGAGAATTCCACATAGTTCTCATCTTCACTTTAATTTCTTTTCCTTTTTATGCATTATTTGATTTCATTCAACTTTTCTTTCCTTTTTATCATATCGGACTCACTAACTCATTATGATCCACGAAATCATACATTTAAAGGAAATATTATCAAAGAATCCATTCATTACACATAAATCATACGATGTCCATAATCATACATTTTATTGCAGAAAATGCATTTCAAACCATATAAGCCCAAAATTAGGATTGTAACAATTGTCTTCCTATGCGATCATGATGATGCTGGGACCAACAATCTCCCAACGCTTTTGCATGAATAGGCCACTAACCACATCTGACCCTACAACCTTCACTGGATCCATCTCCATGGTAATAGATTGAATTTCGGGGAATGAAGGGCAAGCACCCATTACCGATTCCTGATCACTATTTTGAACCTCAAACTCACCCGAGATAGATCTGCAGTGTAATTGGTGGCTATTATACAGATCTATGATGACCCCATGAAAGTGATTGACAACCAGATTCATTAGTTCTGTGTCTCCTGTAATCCATTCGCGAGATCTATTTTTCAATGTGGTGATGGTATTGGTTCTCCTTCTTTAGTTAATGACATTATGATAAAACTTGGTGTTGTTATCCCCCTCGATTAACTAGTTTATATGGCACCTGTGTCTCAAGTAGTCTTCCTCTTCCTTCAAGATAGCATCAAGTCCTGTTTGAAAATCATTGCATAAGGCATCAAAAATATCATTGAACTGAACTGCCAACTCAGTTTGTAGCTTGTTTATGATCTTAATCAAGAGGTCTTTGCTTTTCCTCTTCTCCTTCTTGGTGTGTCTGTCCCATTTAGATATAGGGTGTTGTACTTCCAAGAGGGCATCATTGAACCTCAGTTCATTGTTCCACTTCATCCCTAGCATCTCCGTGAAACTTGTCGTATGTTGCCATGATGCGCAAGTAATGAAATGATTATGAGATCTGTTGTTGGTGAGAAATCAGAATTGTAAATGGTAGTGGTCTAATCCTATTCTGGGTAGGTGCTTGACTACTTCATTTGGGTAATTGCTGATGGAAGTTTGTATTGGCGGTAGATCTGTCTAGCCTTTTCTATAGCTGCATGTGTCTATATGTGAAATTCATCCCCATGAACCTAAGATCGGTAAGGTCAACCTCCATCAGAGTGTTCTGAAAGGTAGTCACTTCTGCATTATTAAAGCATTCCATGTCGCTTTTTTCGAACGGGTCTAGAATTGTGTTGAAATCCCCTAGGGTTAGCCATGTTGATTCAAAGCTTTAGCCCATATGCACTATGTGTTCCTTATAAGTCACATTGCGGTTATTTGAGCGATAGCATATACAATTATAACCAAGAATTCTCCATTCACCCAACAAATAATGAATTATCTGTGACAACAAGTTATTTTGACAGAGCATAAACAACATAGCCAAATGCCCCCACCATAGCCCCTTACTTCAACCCTATAAGACTTTGTAAATCTGAGCTGAGTAATAATTTTTACTGCCTTTTCCACACTTATTCTTGGTTCTAGGATGACCGCTATTTTAGGGTTATGTAGAATCATGAGTTCCTTCAACGCTCTACGTCTAACATCACTCCCAATCCTTCTTGAGTTCCAACATAATAGGTCAACCATCATGGAGTTGGATAGGGTATAAGGTAGTTACATTTCACGTGTGTCCACAATAACTGCTTCTATATTCTCTGAGTTAGTTCGGGCTTCATCATCAACACCTTTCTCACTATGGGTTGTGAGTCGTGAGCTCTTCCTCTATTTCTCATACTAAGGGGTGATCCTTTGCTTCTTCAATTTGGGACCGTTGGCCTTCGTCTTTCTCCCTGGTGGAAGTGGCATCATAACTATGGTTCCTTGAGATGTATCATGCGTCTGTGCACCTCCATTGTCATTCGACGGTGTTGATCTAATTATCTCCCCCTGTACATCTGATGCAATGACTTTTGTGCCCATTATGGTATCAATTTCCTCCATATTTCTTTCATAGACTAAGTGTTGTCAGAATCTACAATACTTACAACCTTTTCCCTATTGCTTCCCTTTTTCCCGTGTCCTCCTCCATAATTTGGATGACCTCATCTATTCTTGGGTGAACTACCTTATGGTTGTGATCAACATTAACATCAGCGGTCTTGCCCTTCACTTCATCCTTATTGCCTTGATTAGTAATGTTCTTCAAGACTAATCTTTTCTACTTGGCTGTCTCTATTGGGTTCTAGGGTTTCCATACCTTAACTTCCTTCTCGTTGCTCCTGTCCTCTAGATGTATTTTTTTTGGTTCCTGTGCTTTCAGGATGACTCATAGAGGGGTCCTCAATCTCCAAGTCCTCAAGATTGGTGAACCTGTTCCCCTTGGTGGTAGCCCCCGGGCAGATTCTATATGTTCATCTATCTAGGCATTCTTTGCCTGCTTCCCTTTCCTTTTTGGTGCTGGAAACCATCTTCGTTGCAGTTTGTCTCCCTGGGAGGCTCATTGTTGGAGGTTCCAACTTCTTTATTGGTGGTGCTCACCTACTTGGTTCTACAATATTGTTCTTTGTGTCTGACTTTGCCACATAAGGAACAAGATTCAGGTTCCACCTCATATTCCACACAATAGTCGATTCCATTAATAAGAATTGAAGAGCATAAACTCTTTATGGTGTCTATCTCGATAACTAGGCAGGAAATTTTTCTTCATGTCCTGAACTTCATGTGGCTGTCGACTTTGACAAGCTTCCCTAGTGCCAGACTGATGTATTCAAAGATTGTTGAAACATAGAGGTGTAGTGGGAGATCTAAGATAATGGCCCACGTGACAAATAACTTGGGAATATCTTCTGAAGGTTTGAAAGTGGGTACCAGTCCCAGACTACTAGGCAACACCCAAATAATTTCCATGAACCACTAGTCATTATTGTATCATAATCCTATCTACATGACAATTGTATAATGTAGTGTCCTAGATCCAGTTCGAACATGTTGAAAAGACCTTTTGGATTCCAAAGGAGCTTTATTTTGTCGTGCATAGTCATGAAGCCCACATCTACACCCAACAACCTTAGGACAAAAACATACCTCTAAGGGCGATTCAAATCCTCCTCTGCCTCTAGTTCAATAAAGATTGTTGGTACTCAATCCACTTCCGTTAGGTTGATTGCCCTGTCATCCAGGTATTCCTCGAACAACTTCACGAGGAAGAAAGCATCAAAACCAATAGATATCCCCTTCTGGACACTGGAACCACTAACCACCATGCTAAATGATTATTTGTTTCTTCCTGGTCTATCCATGAAGTTCAAACTATTATCTATGGTGGCTGATCCATCCTTGCCAGATTTGTCTGTTGTTTGAGATTCCACATGTTCACCTGCCTTCTCGTATTCTTCCTATGTTGCTGAGCCCCTCATCCTGGCGAACTGGAATTCAATCCCAGTGAGTGGCACTGGAACCCCTAACCCTGCCGTCGGGGGGTTCTCCATCGATCCCATTCCCCTTATCTGGGTCCTTCCTCCTTCTCCATCTGATGAGGTCTGATCCCCTCCTGTACTCCCCTAATATGCAACTTCCATCCTCATTCCCCTGGCTTTGGCCACTCACACCGTTGCTGCCGCTTCATTCCCCTCTCCCCCCATTCACCATCTCCTAGATTTCTAGGTATTCAACTATCAAAGAAAAGGTAAGTATGAAACTCTTAGATTGTTATATTTCTAATTACTCTGATCAAGTAGTCATTTTGAGACAATCTAACGAGTATAATGAATAAGAAATCATAGTACAAATATCTCAATCTTACCCTAAAGAAGATGATAATTTCATCATAACCTATCAAAACTTAGATGTTTGGTAATTACAATAGAAAGATATGACACCAATAAACCTGAATTTGAATACCAATAAGCAAATGATTTCTCTTGAAGTTGTAATTAAAGAAGATAATAAAGTAAAAGACATATAAGTATGTGCTAATAAAGTGATTCAAGGAATGAAATTCACATAATATGGAAAGGACTCCTGTGATAAGTATAATATGAGAAGATGAATGAAAACAATGGCAAATTAATAAAGTGGAACCAGTGTTAATATTAGACCAACCTATGTGTATATGAAGTGTGAATGTAAAATCTTCATGACATATGAAAGAAATTAAGGGAGATGATCCCTATCAAATGAAGAAAATGTGGAATATGATGATCTATTCCTTGATAAGTGGTTGAGAAACATGATTACATGAAAGGACATACATATGAATGATGAAGGGTTAATGAGAAAAGAGCAGTGAGATGTGATAATCTTAATAATTCCTGTGATAATGGAAAGGAACCCAAGCTGTAAGAAGTAAGATAATACATAAAAAGTGTAACCTTCATGGGAAAATAGAATTGGTTACCTTTTTCCTGTGACTCTAGATACTGCTGTAGTGATGTGGGAAGTGTGTTTCCCTTTGTGTTTCTTCTTTTTGAAGCGTAGCCTTTAAGTGGATATTATGCCACTTGGTACGTGTGGATTCATTGAAATATTGGGGATGGATATCTTGATATGATGTGTGGATATCTTGTAATGATCATGCTTTTTTATCCCTCCAAGAGTTAAGGGGATTCCTCCAATATGTTATTAGCCAATTATGATGTTGAGGAAGTGGATGGGACCAAGGCATGAGTTCTTTATAGAACATGTAGTGGATACCAATGTAATGAATTCTAGTATCTAAAGTGTATAAGTTATATATATATATATATATATATATGAGCTATCCAATGTTCCTCTCCAATAGAGAGAGTGAGAGTTCATGTTCATCCTCCAAGTTGTGTTTGGGAAAAGAAGAGTGATTCTATAATGTTGTGTATGGTCTGTTGATGGTTGGGCAAGACCACTATCAAAGATAGATGGTTTTTTTTATCAACATACATGTGTTACCGTGTTTCTTTAAGATAAACCTTGAATCAAAAATATCGATGGATAAGAGTTAGAGTGGATGGCATAAGTTACATGACCATTATGAGTTTAGGTTTATGCCATTTAGACTAACCAATGTATCAATAGCATTCATAAATAGGAGGAATACAGTAATCAAGGTATCTCTCATATGTTGTGACAACATTTTAATGATGACATCTCAAAGTATTTTAGAGATGGTCAATGACATGGTAAATATCTTTGCCGAATCTTAAGAATGTTGAAGCAACTATACTTATGTGTGATAAGTTCAACAAGAGTGAGTTGGGGGTTAACTAGAGTACCCTCTTGGAGTTATGGGACATCTGCTAAGTGGGTTGTGTGAATCCTGGTAAGATGAAGATAGTGTCATTGCCCTACCCCTAACAAGGTCAATCAGGAAGTTATATTTGATTACAGTTATAGACAAGTGCATGATTCTTCAACTAGACTGATGTCTAGTCCATTATTGAGATGATTTAAAAATCTTCTAAGAACATATCCCTTATAGTTCTTTACAATTAGGGGATACCCACCTGATTGATTGAGTTGCTAATTACAAAAACCATCAAATGAGAATAGAGATGAAACTTTGTAAAGTTACATATGGTAAGAGATACATGATGTTTCATGTTTGGTAAAATCCAGAAAGTATGGTCTTTGAGTGATATAATAGTTTAGGATGACAGTTATAGTCCCAAGTCAAGAAGGTACTACCATACTTGTACATGTGGCACAACAATTCCTATGTTGAACCAAAGTGACACATGCAAGAGTTGAAGGAGAAGAACATAACTTTTACGAGAATGATGTGATATCACAATGAGATCAAAGTAACCATGAGAAATATTGAGTATGAGGTTCATGATAAATATCCATCTTTGTTTACCTTGGATTTCAGGGGCGAAATCCCTGTTAGGGGTTTATGGTTGTGAGATCCCTAACCTTAATTAAAGCGTTAAACATGTTTAATTACCATAATTAAGTTCTTTAAACTTAATCTAACCTTGTGATATGTTTTGTATCATGTGATAAGCTTAAGTTTCAAATTTGGTCCAATTCGGACACTATTGGTGCAAGTTATGCAATTGTGTGCACATTTTGGACTTTTATGCTATTTACCCAAATATGAGGTTTTACTTGCAATTTGTCCCATGTATTATAATCCTTAGATGTTTCCCTATCATTATTGAGCTTTTTGGGCTATGGGGTGCCTAGTTGAACCTTGGTTTGGAGGTGTTTTCTGCAAGGGTATTTTAGGGTTTACCCCTTTATGGATGGGCTACCTTTAAGAGCTATCAACCAATGGTTTAATTTATTGGCTTGGAAATCCAAAAAAAGGTGGCTAATAAGGTCTACATGAATGGTGGGGCATCTACTTGTGTGTCTTCTTGTATATTCATAATAATTTAAGGCCATGGACACATGAAGAGTTATTAGGACAACTCAAGCTTTTCTCTTTCTTTATCTATAAGCCTTATATACGTATCATTTAGATCAAAAATGAAACCTTTAGATTGTTATATTTTCCTACTCTCTATAAATTCATCTTTCACCTTCTTGGGGGTGAATAGAGTGCCCAAGGTGCCAACCTTCTTGTTGGAGCATCTAGGATTCAAATCTACCCTTATCTAGGGTTTGCAAAGCTTCCTTTTGGTGATCTTGATCTAAACTAGTAAGTATCTAATTCTCTCCTTCATTTATTTTTATTTTCCTCTTACTCCTACCTTCTTACTGGACAGAACATTGATTTTCCATGGTAAAGTTTGCTCTAAAGCTGAAGGAACATATCATTCTTGCTTCTTCTATCTAGGGTTTGCTCCTTTTATGGAGAAAGGTGATACTTGACCGAATTCAGACCTAAAGCTATGGTTCTTCACCTTCATTACTCGAATTTTCTTATTTCTTGGAATATGACCTTCTCCCTAGAGATGATTTTTATAACCCTCTTAATTTTTTTTGCTTACTACAAGCTTGATTACTCATGTTCTTGCTCTAAAATGAAGATCTATGCATATAAAAGCTATTCTTGCTTAGGATTTCGAATTTTATAGTGTTCCATGGTCAATTTCCTGTTATATATGAACCTAAAATCATGTGCATGACATTCATGAGGTATAGGAAGACTTGATCCTTGCTTACATACCAACCACTGATGCCAAGTACCTATCATACGGTGGCATATACTTAGTGTTTTAGGCTGATTTTCAATTTTATACATGAACTGATGCATGACCTTATATTAGAACCGATGGAGATGCCTTTGTGGAAACTGATGGTGACGACCCATGGCGAAATCTGATAATTTTAAACATTGTTCAAACCTTACTTCAGTTCTAGACTCTTTTGGAATCTTGATTGATGGTTTAGTGCCCTAAAGATGATATGGTCAAATTGTGATTTTAGCTCAACATCTGACAGTGTTAAATGATGGTAGTATTGACCTCATCAACTGATGGTGGCATAATGTGTCACAAATAATGGCATTTCAGGTTACCACACGATGGTGTAACTATGTATGATGAGTTTCTTCAATTAAGCCATAAATTGATGGTTTTGGTTATACGATCTAAGGGTTGAACCTACATATCAACTAATAGTCTTGAAATGTTAAACCTGATCCCATGGTTGTAAATGGATGCTTCAACAACCAATGGTTTAGAATGAATTCTATAGTATAATATTTTGGTTCTAATGATTAGAATTCAATTGTCAATACCCTTAAATTTGTAGTTTTACGTTTGCCCTTGGGTGGATATAATTGATAATCACCATAATAAGTTAATGGGTAAATGTAATGAAGTATAGCTTGTTACACCTATTCCTAATGTATATAAGTGATGGTGATTGATTATGAATATACCCCTTGAATGGATAATAAAATAATGGGGTAATCTCTTATGTTAGTTCAAACCCTAATATACTATAAATTTGATGGTCTCACCTTGAGTTATGTTTGGATCCATACTTGAGGATAGTATGGAATTTGATGGTGATGCTTCACCTTGTGTATCCACAATCTGATGGGGATGCCATGTGTTATGGTTTGGGTATGAATGCTTATTTTTAGCATCAATGTGACTTATCTTGTTACTCCTAACCCTAATACAATTAGGTGATGGTGATTAAACATGATTAGCCTTCTGTGAATGATTAATAGAATATTGGAGTATTCTTTTATTATTGTTGAATCCCTGGTATGCTATAAATATGATGGTTATACCTTGAGTTATGCATGGATCCATACTTGCCAATGGTATGGAATGTGATGAAGATGCTTTGTCTTATGCACTTAAGATTATATGGGGATGCTATGAGTGAGGGTTTGTGAATAAATGCTAAACTATAACTTTAAAACTGACCTTGCTAAACCTAACTCAGATGCAAGTAGAGAATGGTGGTTAATCATATTATCCTTTCTTGAATGGTTAACATAATTATGGAATATCCTTCCTAATGATTGATTGAAACTCGAATATGTTAACTAGTGGTCATCATAACTTGATGACTTATGCTTTCATATGCTAAAATTATACACTATTAGTGTGATGTTGGTGAATCATATAATTTCCTTATATCTTGATATAATAAAGGAATGCTCTTAATGCTAAGATATCCCTACAATGTTATCCAGTAAACATATTTTAGTTATTTAATGCCATATCATGTTGGGCCTGTGAATCACATGTGCATTGATGTTTGTTGAGCCTTGCTATAAGGCATGGAAAGATAATGATGATCTTACAGGAAATGGTTTTATGGTCTTAAAGACCTTTGGGTATGGTTGAGCATTGAATGGGGTGTAATCCACTTTCATGACAAGGGTTGATACCATGTGATATTGTGATAAGAATTTATATCCAGTGATAGTGTGTTGACAAGTGTAGTCTCATGAAAGGCAATGAATAGTACCATGTGATGATGATATGATGACAAGTATACTGGAAGGTGAATAGTGCCTTGTGATGCTGAGATGAGAAATTATGTCTCATACGTTTTATATATTTTGAAGTTGTTATACTTATATTCTTGCTAGAATTGAATTAGGGTTTGTATGTACACTTGTTTGATGAAACCTTAAATCACCCAACTGGCATAATTAATCAAGTAATACCTTAATCATGTAGTTGCCCTATGCTAGAGATCCATTCCTGTGTCAAAAATTGTTGGATGACAAAACAAGTATTGCTAAGGGAATCTCGGAGTGCATATTGTGAGTATGCAGGGTGCTAGTCATCTTGACACCAGGTGTTTATGGAGGATGGTTGCAGTCATACCTCAAAATTTGTGATGTGTGAAAGGAAGCAATATAACTGCATGATGCCTCTTATAGAACGGCCATGTGTGAGCTTTTCTGTAGCGCTATGACCTGTACCAAGGCAGGCTAGTTACATGACTATATGTCGCTATTTTGCAGTTTGACTGATATGTCACTTCGGTACAGACTTGTAATGATTGGGTAGAGAGAAGATCTTAGAGTTTGACCCTTCCTAGATCTTGTATGACACTGATTTCAACTTATCAATGGTCAGTCTGATTTGAGTGGTATGACTCAATTCCTTAGGGCATAATAAATGATGTAATACATCCGTGTAGCATATCTATTTAGGGTTATACATGATGCTTCATATTGGATGATAACCCTTATTTGGTCTCTTTACATAAAAATGATGATTAGTGCATGAAAAGATAATAGATATGCTTGTGTTGTAGAAATACTCATGATGTAGATGTCTACATACAATAGTCATGCTATTTTAATAGATATACTTCTACTATTGATTATGCTAATGGTGATAGTTATCACATATTATTAGCTATGCTTATGTTGCTAGCCATGTCTGTATTATTAAAAATGCTTTAACTGCTAATCATGTTTATGTAGATAATTGTTCTTTGATGTTAATTCTACTTATGATGTAGATATGTTCAACTTGATAGACATACTAACAAAGTTAACTATACTTATGCTACTAGAAATATTCATGATGTTAGAGATACTTATGTTACTAGACTGCTTACGCTATTAGAAAAGGATAAGATGACAATTAGACTAGTGATGGTCTTTATTATTTGATGCTATGTTATAAAATCCAAGATGATTGTCTGCATATACTCTAATAATTATACTTGTTTCTAAACTTATTTGCTCAACTTGTTCAGTATGCTTGAACTATTTGATTTGCTCAATTGTCCATTAAATACTCCAACTATTTAGTATACTTATTAGAAATAATTTGTTGTAAATAATATCTATTGGAGATAGTTATATCTCTCGCTAGGACTGGGTTTCACCCGTGGGTCACCACATCTTTTTAGGTGATCGGAAACAACGACAGTAGAACTATGGCAGTGAGGAAGAAATATGGTGATGGACCTTAGAGAAGGTTATTTAATTTTCTAGTGTGTCCTAGAGTCGTCCCTGTACTCTTAGGTCCAGGTGAAAAGTTTGCATATGATGTTTTGATTGAATCGATCTTTCGATAGCATGCTGATGCGTGTATAAGTGGAATATGTGGACAGTGTTCGTTTGTAAAGTTTATGTTGTAGCTGATGCTACAAAGTAGTTGTAAAGGATATTGAGTATTATATGGAACGCAGCAAGTTGCTGGGCTTTTATGTAAATCATTCTGAGTATTTGAAAAATGTTGAAATCAGTTTGAATTTACCCTATTTTCTAGATTTGTGTGTTTTTTTTAAAAAAAATTGGCCATTCATTCATCCCGTGGCCGGGGGGTTTCGAACTTGAGACCTCTCGGTCTTACATCAGTACTTTTACCATCTGGGTGCCATCTCTTTGGCAGATTTGTGTTTAATTAATGAGTAATCAAGTTTTGCATTTTGAGTAATCTCATTTAGTGTAACAGCTTCTCACAAAGAGGAGAAGAGGTGAGTTTCCCCGGGACTTTTCCAGATCCTCTATTGGTCAGAGTTGTTGCAGGAGGTAGCTTACAAACACATGAAAGAAGGTGAAAGAGTGGCTAGGGTTCTTGGGGGCTATTTATATAAAGAGATATATAAATAGTGAGGCCAGAGTGAAGAGGGATACATTCATCAAGATCCATTGTTTGTGTACCAGTTTCCGTAATGGATGTAAATCACCGTGAGGAAAGGAGGGGGAACATAAATAATCACAAGTTTATAGGGTTAGCATAAGCTGAGGGAGAATGTGTAATAAGGATACCCATCAAATGGATTTGACACAATCATTTGATTAAGTTAACTAAAACTATGTTAATTTATTTATTTCTCTCCTTTATTAAATGAGTAAGAAAATAACCCATGATTAATATAAAAATTGGTAGGTGGGTTAAATAGAGTGTGGAGAAATTTATTTTCCAATCAATTTCTCCTTTCAAAAGGTTTAATATTTTATTTCTTTATCTGGTTGATAAGTACTCATTTCGTGTATTTATTTTCTCTTATTAGTCAAGTTGATACATTCATTTGTGATTTGCATATTTCCTTTCATCAAGAGGCTTAGAAATGTTTGAGAGTGTTAGAATAAGGTAATGACTCGTTGGTTGATGAATTTGAATGATTAACCGCCAATTAGAACTCTATTTCAATGAAAAAGGATTCTATTATAAAAAAAACTCAGAAAGGGGCCTAATATAGGGGGTCGTTAAGATATGAACATGAACACGAGTATGTTACAACACCTTCTTCTCCTCAACTATAATTTACACTTAAGGTTTAGTAATATCAAGATGGAGATTCCATGTTTGTCCAAGCTCTATAAAGATTCAAATATATTCATGACCTTTTGCTAATGGTATTTGATGTTTCCCGTAAGGGTTTAACTCACTCGTGGTCTAACTGTGGCCATATACAGAGGTCTCAGGTTCATATCCTAATGGGGATGAATAAATTGGGATTAATGTCTGACATGGCTTGTGTCAAAACTGATGGGTTGCACACTTGGTCTACAAACTCCTCTTGTATCCTACCTCTATAGGTTAATGACGGGATAGGGAGAGGAAGTCTCCTTGATGACTCCAAGGTATGTGATGTTTTAGTTTGGTTTACATTATCTTGTTTTCTATTTTCTATTTTCTTGTTTACTCTAGATTCCTTGATTTTGCAACATCTATCTACACATCTTCTCCTCATCACACTATATTCCTAGTGTTTTGATCATACCATGACTCTAAGATGATTTTTGAAACTATATCAGCTTTTGGTTTTCTTGGGTTTCTCCATGTTGGTGATGGTAGGAGACCTTCGACCTTCACCTTTCTTCTTGTTGTGATTGAAGATGCGGTGGTTCCACATAAGGATTCTATTTGGGGTTCCCAAGTTTGATGAAGATCCAAGAATTTGAGGATAAACAATCTTCACATTGATCTCCCCTATATTAAGAGCTTGAGCTTGGCCTCTGATCTTCAATTCCTAGGTAGCAAGCTCCTCTAAGTGAGGAAGATGATTGCCTAACATTTTAGACTTTAACCTTTTGTTAATTAAAATTTATATCACGTGTTACATGGGAAAATCTATATTTTCTCCCATCAATGTTATTTTACATCATGTGAGTTTTAAGTAGGTCAGTTGATTTTTTTTGGATAAGGTAATATATTACTCCCAAAAGAATATATAAGGGGTAGAAAAACTTGGGAACCCCATATACAACTATACAAAGGGGTGTACTCTACAAAATAGACCAATGTGTGAGGACAACATGATCAAGACCCAAACAGAGATGAGGTTTGACCTTACAAGAATCCTTCAGACTAATTACAAACTCATCAAAAATCTCTAAAAAGCTTATTTCTCTGCCCCTGTGTAATCTGCTATTCCTCTCCTTCCAGACAAAAACTGGTCAAAGTGATAATGCATAGCCCTACAAAACAACTCATGGTGTGGTTAGAACCAGTTTTTCCATGGGCCCAATAGATAACATCATCCAACAAAACCAGAGGTGATCCACCCCATCCCAATTTAAGGGACACCCTACACCATATATATTTGGTAAAAGGGTATATCCACAAAATATGATCATGAGATTTGTCCTCATCTTTACATTGCAAACTTTTGGTATTTATAGCCAACATAGACAACCTCCTAAGCATTCCCTTGTAAAGGTAGCAAATCCACTTTAGAATGTGGAAGCTATTCTATAGAAACTAGGACCAAGGAGCATGAGGTCCAAAGAAAGGGTTAGACCAAGGGATGTCCCGGGTTCTGACCCATCGATCACCAACCATGACATACTAAATCCTAGTGTTGTTCCATTTGTTTGCCATCATCTTCCATGTCTTCGAACATACAGTCGAAACAATATCAAGAGAGTTTCATATATTTTCTTCATCCACTTAACCCATAGGCAATCCAAATGTTTAAGAAAAACATCAATCCTCAGTGTGGCCTAAGAAACAATGCTCTAAGGACTAGGAAGATTCAAGCCACCAAACTCATAAGGTTTAGACATGATTTCCCAAGTCACCGCATGCCCCTTGCCCCCTCCCCCATAGAAAGGTTCCATAGATCGATATGGATTTATCAAGGATGACACCAGAAAGAGATCTTTGTAGGAAAAATTATCCTAATGAGGACAACTCTACTAGCCAAAGAAAGGGATAGGCCAATCCACTTATCCATCGTCTCTTGAATATTGTCAATGATAGAGCTATATACCCTACTATATCCTCTCCCCACTCCCAAGATAGGGATTCTAAGATACTTAGAATAGAGAACCATTCATCTCGTCTAGCACCAGTTCTGCATACAAGTTCCCCAGAATACAAAACCGGTTGCCAATAATCGGGAAGGTCATCCTCTTTATTGTTGGTATTCATAGGAACCTCAATATCCACAATAGGAGATTCACTCTGAGAGCGGTTTGTCGTATCTATCTTTTCCTCAATAATAGAAGTCACACTATGATGCGCTTCAGTAGCACCAGATCCCACACTATGATTTTCTTCATTAGCATCAACAATGTTGACCTCGACGACTGAAGTCAATAGATTCCCTCTCCTACTTCCATTCTTCTATATCCTTCTTCTAGGCCTTTTACTGGTGGGTGTTCCACATTCTGTCAGTGGGTCAAAAATGGCCTTCCATGGGCAAGGGCAGTCTTTGGGCAAATGCCCGAACACCTTACATGCATGGCATTTTCCTGGGTACACATCGTACTCTACCCAAATTTCCATTCCCTTACTATCCGAAAATTCAATCATCACCACAAGAGGGATTTACCAGTTTTCATACCCACACATATATGGACAACATCAACATTATTTCCTTTGTCCATAAAGTCAATCACCTTTAGTGTACCCAAAACATATCTGACGATGGTTATGGTGCGTTGGGTCCAGTGAGTCCCCACATTAGGGAGAGTCACCCACACTAGTGTAGAGGATAGGGACACCCGCCTAACATCAGACTTAGGTGTCCATAATCATATAAGGACCACTTGGTTGTCAAAGAACCTTGGTCCCTCTTCTAGGGAGCACTTCACACCAGCTTCACTAGAGAACCGAGAAAGAAATGTGCCACCCTTAATCAAGGAGAGTTGGACTTCCCATTTAGGTCTCCAGGATCATATCAGCCAACCATAAAGTTGGGCAATATGACACTTCCTAATCACCTGGATGGTCAGTCAAGTTTACTTCCATATCATGTCAACTAAGTTTGATGCATGATTTTTGGGGGAATTTTGATTCATGTATGATACTTGATTTACAAAAATTATTAGATCTATTTAACTTAATTAATTCATATATGATTATAGAATTTTCATAAAATTTAAATCAATACTTGTTGGATCATAAAAATATTTTCTACCTCTATACATAATTGATAACAAAAACAAAACTATAATAATAATTTATAATATAGTTTTGAAATTTACACATTTATTAATTGTATATATATTCAATGTTATAATTAGTGAAAGATATCCTAGTTGGACCCATAGTTGTGATGCTGAAAGTTGACCTATGTTTTGAGATATGTTGCATCTCTTTTTATTCATATTGGATAATGATTTATATTTTATCTCTCTCTTGATGTGATTGATATATCTATACTTTAAAGTCCCTTTGTTATATTGAATTGATCTTCTTAGACTCCTCTATTCAAATCAATGTGATTCATATCTATATTACTCATAAGTGCAAGTTTAATCTTTAATTTGATGTTCCATGCTTATACATATGAAATTTTGCACCTAATTACATTGTTTTCAATACATTGTTCCATTCTATAACGGAAACCCTAACTTATTGGCATAATTTGGACTAAACTAATCGTGCCTACCCATTAAATGTATGTTTGAATTGTTAATATTTCTAGATGTACCTTACATGATGGGTGTCATAATAGTGTACACACTTTCCCTTATATGAGCTATTGGTGCTCTAACCTAGCCCCTACTGCTCTCACCTAATATTTATACCATTGCACAAAGGATTGCAGGTGCCCTCATGTTATAACCTCAATTTTCTAAATAATGTAATGAGGTGTATAATTCGTTTTTAATGATAAATGAAGTCAATGATTGATTTGTTTGTGTGAATTGATGGATTTTGTATATGATGGTCATGTTTGGTTGTTAATGGTATTTGTTGACCATTGAGCCCAATTGAAAAGAAAAGAGAAATAAAAAGAAAAAGGATTTATCTAATAAAAGGAGAAATATAAGAAAATGATAAATATAAAAGGAAAAGGCAAAAGGATATTTCCCAATGGGAGATTTCATACCTTTAGGGTTCCTTGAGGACCAAGGGACTCAAGATAATAGGATATTGGCAAAGGAAAAAGAAATATTAATTAAAATTGGTTTAATTAATGGATAACTTGGATATGAAGGAAACACTCTCATCCATTGGAATTTGACTTTAAAATTTAATACTTGGTTAGATAATACCAAGATGGAGTTTCCTCTAAATTTTGAGAGAAAAATATTAATCAAGGAGAGAGAAACGAACTGTCTAAGTTATCTTGTTAAAACACCTTTTTAAATATTTTTTAAGATAATTGGATTTCGGGGAGCGATGACGGCCGTTGGATGACCCGCGTGGTCCAAGGGACCACGGATCCAAGGGAAATCGATCATCGTCTACCCCTAATTATAGGAGGATTGGGAGAAGAATTGGGAATTTGATTTCCCAGAGTTTGAGATGATAATTCAAATATCTAGCGAGTCCATCGACTTCGGGAGAATGTTCCGAAGCATCTAGACCCTACGTTTACGTATTATCGCCGATGAGGGGAGAAGTTCCCAATTCGCCGGACTTACAGACCCTCCCCTATATATGGGGGGGGGGGGTATTTGAGGGGACTAGTAGACCTATGACTTACCCCAAACACTACGGAGAGCGATGATGAGGAGAACGACATCCTCATTTTCAAGTTTGATCCTAACCTACCCCGCTGCAACCTGCCAACCTCGTCGGAGCTCCGACAACTCATTCAAGGGGAAGGTCAAGTTTGATCGAGCAATTAAGAGGCTCATTGAGTTTGGGTGGTAGCAGTGGAGCTTCCGAGCACCTTTGTCTCTTTGATGGTGGCCTGGAGCTCAGAGTCAACCATGCAGTTGACCGCGACCCTATGCGCGAGCAGAGGAAGACGATGATCGACGATCATCTGATCGCAGTCCAGCGTGATCCTAGGCGAAGATCCAATGATCTAGAGTGAGAGCGGCTAATTTAGGTATGCACAATGGGAATCGTCAAATCCAGGGAGCGGATCACTGGTCCACTGATCAGACGGTTATCAATTTTCTGATAATTTGCCTCTCTACTCAATTAATACTGAAAAAGGGGTTTCTTTGCTAAAATTGTAGAAATTAATAGAAAACTCAGATGAATAAACTTTATTCATGAAAGTTGATCAGAAAAATGCAAGGAATAAGATAAAAATAGTTTCAAGGCATGAATCCATATCTTTTCGCAAAAGTATATTATTTTGATAGAAAGTGTATTAAAATTAGGTTAAAAACCCTAATTGATGGTAATGGATGAATTTATGAGGAATAATAGGTTAATTCGAGTATCATTAACCTGTTATATGATAATGTTAAGTCTTAATCTGTTTTTGAAGGATAATTGCATGATTTTGGGTTTTAAACCTAATATGATGGTTAATACACTTAGAAACCCTAACTTGGGGTAAAAGAAAAGAAAATTGTATTTAATCCAAAAATATGAAAATATTTGGTTAAAAGATGATCTTAGGATCTTTTGTGAGAGATATATGATAAAATTAGGGTTTATGAGTAATTTTGTATAATTAGGGTTTAAGGGTGTTAAAAGTATGACAAAACCCTAATTGCTTATGAAACCCTAAAATAGGTAGAAAACCTAAAAAGCAGATAGAAACCCGAAGAAGAAAGAAGGTTTGGGTGAATATTAATAAAAATGAAATTGTATGTTATTTCAAGAATCTTGCTTGCTTTCTTGGATTGGATTTCTCTTCTTATTGGTTGATTCTATCTCAAAGATATGCAAAATAGGTATGTGGTTATTTATGGTTAACTGATTTAGTTTCATAGAGATTTCTTAGGTGTTTAATCGAATTGAATGCAACCTATCTATTTGGATGTTCATATATGCAAATCATAAATTCAATATGATTATCACAATTAAGATATAAGTGTGTATTCTTGCACCTACATGCCACCCTGATGTAAGATGCAATGAGGTCAAACCCATGAGGGAAGACCCATGGACACTATGAGAGGTGACCCCAGGCACCAAGCTCAGGATAGAGAAGGTGGCCTTATGATATTGGATGTCTAATGGGCACCATGAGAGGTGACCCCAGGCACCAAGATCAGGCTGGAGAAGGTGGCCTTAAGTCAATGGAAAAAGAGAAATCCTAAAGAGGGTATTCCAGGGTTAGGGCAAAAGCGGTGGAGAATGTCACATTGAAGATGTAAATTGGCTTGTTAGTTAACTTGATTGTGATATTTAGATTGTTAGCCATATATGTGAAATTTTGGTTGTCCCCACATACAAACATATTCATTTATGTTGATTGACATTTTGTTTGTCGGCATTTTAGGTACAATATGAAAAGGACAAATAGTAAAGTGATACATTGTGAATATATGAATTAAAGTACAAGGTTGATTAGTTAGAATAGACTCCAGTTGTGGATAGAAGTCTAAAAATCCAAGATTTTAAAAAGGTATGCAAAGTTTTATTTTATTCCAACTTTTCAGTATAGTTTTGGTAGAATTTAGTAATTATTATTGATTATTTGTCGAACCATTGATCCGGATAATTGGGATAATGACTCTGAAATTTTGGTCTCCCTTAATTGGGGGTTACCCAGGGGTGGGGTCGTTACATTTGGTATCCGAGCATTGATTACCCATTTAATCTCTAATAATTATTAAATTTTGCAAACTCTTTAGAACCCAAGGGAGTTATTAGAGGATTTTCCGATGATGGAGGTGTATAGAAAAGGATCATGGTCCAGGGGTTGGCAATATTTTCCTCCACACCGTTAGTCGGAATACGAGGATTCCCAGATCTGTGTGACTGCCTAGACAATGTATTAGGATCTGAATCGAAATAAGATACCTTTAGGACTCTCTCATCTATTTTCATCCCTTCTCAACCCTAATTTTGTTAAGATTATAAGGTTTAGAATTTTTCTCTCTCTTCCTCACCCTCTTAAGAATAGGGTATATATGATAAGGTTAAGGAATCCTCCACCAAATTAATGAAAAGCATGTAAACAAGATGTCATGGACATAAGCTTAATGGTTTAAGCGTAAACTAAAGATTAGTTGCATTCTTAAGTCGTATGACATGTGTTTTCGTACCCTCAGGAGAGACCTGAGGTTAGATCTTCTTGATAGGAGGATGAGTTGAGAGTGGGTCTTGGAGGTAGAGATCTCCATTAAAGGTAGAGACCTGGCACATCCTCTGAGGATGATGCTAACCCTAACCCTAAGCGGTGGTTAGAGAGAGATGGCATGATGAGATGGATGTCATGTTCGACCATGTGTGGGGGTTGACTTGCTTTTGGTTTTGGATACCTATGATAGTATGATCCATGTGAGGTCGGCTGACCTAGTACCTTTGGTGACTCAACCCTGGGAAGGGTCATGTATGTTAGGGTGAAGGATAATGTGACAAAGTGGTTTTTGCTTTAATTTCGAGGACGAAATTTCTTTTAAGATGTGGAAGATGTGATGGAGTGGACTTTTAGAATCCTAAATGTTCAATGACTTAAGTGAAAGCATATGTTTCAGTTAGATTGAGAGTTTAAAGCTTTTGATAAAGTAAGTGTGGATGTGAGGTTGATATCATGATTAAGATCCATCTTTTAATGCCTTTTTGAGGAATTTAATTGGATGTTCCTAGAAGAGGACTTTGAAGTTACCAAATGATAAGTTTACGTGTCTTTGATGTATAGTTAAACAATGAGTAGTAATTGGAAAGTTAGGCTTGAATCAACATAGATGTCACGATGCCCTTTCTTATGTGCTTGGGCTAGGCGCCCCTTTTGGAAACACGGATCGGTTGGGAGAGTTGATATTGACCATTCTTTTTGAGCCGATGGTGAACTTCACCCTCTATGTCATGTCTGGCTGGAGATCATGCTGTTAATAATGACCACGAACCCAACCCATCCTCCCACGTCGTGGTGGTGGTGGACAAATAGTGGAAACTGAAGGAGCAGTTGTCTTCGACTCAACAAAGAAGTGGAAAGACCCCGCCCCCATTCAGAACGTACACAGCAACTGAAGGAGGAGCCACGCTGGTGGACGTCTGATCGGGCTCTCGGAAGTAAGAGAGAAGGCGAGTTACACTGGATCTAGTTCACATAACCGAGCCAACCATTGGATACCCAGCCGTAGAGGTGAGCAGCGCAGCCGAAGCATGGAGTCCACCATGGCAGCGAGGAGGCAGGTCCTTGATCGCACTCCAGGAGCAAGTGCGTCGACAAACTCCCCAAGCCATTGAGAGACGACGGTGGTGTTGGCAATCATCCACAAGTTGCCGCAAGCCTGATCTATGCCAGAGGAGGGCCCTGGAGGCAGCAAGATCAGTGGCAAGGAGAGGCAAGTGAGCTCGAGAAGCCGGATCTGAGAAGGAGGAAAGATACAACATCGCACGCCGGAGCAGAGTCCCAGGCGGCGGCTGGGAAAGCCCTGCTGCGGACTCGACGCGAGGAGGGAGAGAGTCCATCGCGAGCCGGACCAGAGCTTCCTTGTAGCGGTTGCTTTCACTGTAGAATAGGGAGTCGATCAACGGAAGTGGGAGCATGAGAGAAGGCACACACATAAGGGCTTTGAAGAGGAAACACTACTGCGACATCAGCCTGGAGCTTGGCAGCGATGGCGGACGAAGAGGGGCATGGCTACGCTATGGAACAATAGGATAACAACGCTGTTGGTGAACCCAACGGAGTGTCAGTGCATCGCGGAGAACTAGAGTCCCGTTTGGGACTGTGGCTGCTGAACAAGCGGTCACTGAAGGAGACCGGTGCGGCAACGCCTCCGTGCGATGAAGACCACGGATCACAGACTCGCAACCGTGAGAGAAGTGAAAGAAGGACGGACCGGGCCCAACTACCCAAACCCAAACCAGACCAGGCGGGTCCAGGACAGCCACGTGGCTCCCTCCTATTGGCCATTCAAGGTAATTATTTTTAGTAATTCACCAGATCTTGCATAAATCCTAGAAAATAGCTCGCTTATCAGAAAAATACCATTAAGATGCCAAAATGTTCAAAAAAATGCATAGAACAAGATGGAAGCATAATATCCTGCTTTTAATGCATGAATATCAGTGATATTTTATTAGTTGTGAAATGCTTAATTGATGGATATTAAATACCAAATGATGACTTAAAATTATGGAAAAATGTCAGTAACTCCATAATAATGTTTAGAATGCACATGATGTCAGAAATTATGATGTTGTTGCACAAAATTATGTAATTTGCTTAATGATACCATTTAGGGCTTTTAACACTAAATGAAATGTAATAAATGCATGCATACTCAATAAATGATAAGTTTTACTGAAAACCCTCATATCAGTATCTGGAAGATAATATGTAAATATGAGATCAGTTTCATATACAAAATTCAAGTTATATGAAGATGGCCATTAATACATGTTACGAAACCATAATCTTGGTTAATGATGCAACCTAGGGCTAATATGTGCAAATTAAGGATATGAAACCTAATGTTCAGATAATGAACCACAATGTGGAAAATGACATCAGTAAGATAAATATAAGACAAGAATGCAAGTAATGATGAGAATATCCTAATGAGTTAAGTAAACCCTAATATGGACCTAACTAGGGTTGATATGATAAGAACCTGATGATAGTGTATGATCTTGTCTTAATCAGGTTTAATAAAGTTATAGATGACATGAGGATATGTGATGATTAGGTTGTCTCTTTGGAAGGCACGCCATTACCTCTTACTTGGCTTATTATACAATATGCTTGTGTTATATGAGTAGTAAAATACTTGGCATATGGTATTGATTGAAATGATTGTTCTTGTATGATATGTTGCATGATTTTCCATGATTACTGCTATGAACACATCAAACATAATATATCTGTTCCATTATATGAAAGCACTAACTCTTTGGTAGTGTGCTTGGAAGTGACCTAACTCTTTGGTAGTGGTCACATTGTACATATGACCTAACTCTTTGGTAGTGGTCTGACCTAACTCTTTGGTAGTGGTCACCTTGTACAAATGATCTAACTCTTTGGTAGTGATCATAAAGGCCTTGGTATATAATGGAAAATAAGCTTAAAATACGTGTTCTCTTTTGTTAATGAATATCCTTGTGCAAGTATACGCTTTTCTTATATTCTTCTGTTATTGCCAAGTATTAGTTTTATCTTATTGCCAAGATATGATGAGAGGTAAATAAAAGACACGTAGGCGTACTCAGTACAATATTCTTGAAATATTGTGCTGACGTGTACCGCATGTAATCTTTTGTTTAGGTTGTGGCTATGCTCTTGAAGATGCAGGATAGATGAGAGTTGTGTAGCGAGCTGATGTACAGGTGGACCTGTTGTCTTAAGATCCTGTAGTTTAGTGGTAGTACATGTATATGTATAGTTTGCTGTTCAATATGTAATATCAAATGTTGTAACAATTCATGTTGTAATTATATGTTGAATGGTGAACATGTGTTGTGGTTTGTTTATTGTTCATGTGCATGTGCTACTGTGTTTCCTTCTGACTTCCTCTGATTTTCTTCTTCTTAGCCTTATGTGGGATGTTTAAATTGGGATTCTCGCTGAGGTGAGGGTTTCAATTTGGACGTCACACATCAGATTAAGTTTTAGAATATCCGGGGACGTCACAGATAACTCCTTCATTGATGAGGTTAGTGAAGAACATATAGAAACCCTATGGGCTTATATGAGCATGGCATAGTATGCACCCATAGTACGCTAGTAATGCTGGAAGTAGGATAAAACCTAGGCCAGAAGTTCATGTTGGATAGCTTATGAGCTAGGCATAAAAGATCTATGGATAATCTTGAGAGAGCATAGGTTTAATCATTTGTTTCACCCTGTAGGTGTATGCATGTGAGCTTGATCCATCTTAAAGAGAGAACCTCTAGTAGTGGGGTTGTTTTAGGGTTAGCTCTGGAGAGAAAGAGAGCAAGATCCGAGCAAGAAGGTTGGAAGCTTAGACTTTGGGATAGGAGGAACCCTGAGAAGTTGAGTATGTTACGACCTAAGTGGATGGTTGTGGTTGCCTCATGCATGATCCTTGTGGTCTCTTAGTTGCATTTAGAGGAACCAAACCCTATAAGAAGGATGAGGTTGTGGGTACCTATGTGCAGATGATATAGGTTCTTAGCTTATAGGGATAGGAAGAATAGTTCCTTAGACCCTGAGGAGGCATAGTAACAAGTCGTGATGCCTTATACCTAGTTGGTCATCCTTGAGGAGGACTCGACTCGGAGTTGTTGTTCAAGTGGAAGGATTATAGGACATGCATGATGCACATCATACATGCTTGGTTTATTGTTAGAAGGTTGAGCATGCAGTTAGACGACTGATGCATAAAAGTGAACCTAGGGTTCCTAGACCTATAAGAGGGGAAGTTGTAGTACCAGGTGCACCTGATGCTCATGATGAGATTTGAGTTTCTATAGATTCGAGCATGTCACTCCTCATGTTTAGAGTCACAGGAGATCCCTGAGACTAAGGTCTATGTTTGATGAACCTCCTACATATAGGTTGGTGACATGGGCATGTATGATGATCGTCCAATCTTGAGGATTGAAGACAAGTATGACCTACGAAGGAGACCTAGCATGGTTTAGTAGTGGCTATTTGTTAGAAATGTGCCTCAGTAGCTTGCTAAGGATAAGCATTCTCATGTGGATGCAAACCCTAGACATAAGGATGTTTGTGGCCTTTGCTGCAATCAAGAGATAGTTTCCTCCCATCCTGGGAGAGTGACCCTTTTGTAGGGTATGGATCAACTTTTGTTGGGTTTGAGGTAACCTTAAGAGGTCTCATAGAGTCTTGAGAAGCTAAGTGGAGAGTACATAGTGTAACGACCCTGACCTCCGTTAAGGGTTTATCCTATTTGCTTTGCTTAACCTTGATGCTTTGATGCTTGTTAATCACCTTTGGTGGTGATTAGGGTTTGTTTGTGTTTTGTTGAGAGTTGGAGGCTCTATTTGCAATTAACCCAAGTCTAGGGTTTGTGGGCAAGTTTGTCACCTTGTGTGGTGTTCCTCCCTCTCCTTGCTTCCTCTAGTGTTGAGAGGAAGGTTTGGGCTCATTGCTTGGGTTCCTTTGGGCTTGGTTGAGCTTGTTGGGCCTTGAGGTGTCTTTCCTTTGTTTGGTTGAACCTTGTGTCGGGCATGAGGGTGCTTGTGTTGCCTAGGCTGTGTCACCCAGGGCTGTGTCGCCCATGGTGGTGGTGTGTCACCCATGGACCTTTGACCATCTTTGACCTCGTTTGTGTCACCACTAGTGGACACTTGGTGCTTGGTGTGTGCATGTGGCAAGGGCCTTAGACATGTGTTTAGGGCTTGCTAGAATGGTGGTTTTTGCACATGGACAAGTGGCCCTATGTGGGCGTCACCTTGATTTGCCTTGCTTTGGTTTCTCCTCCATCCCCTTCTATATATGTGTTCCCTTTCCCTTGCTAAGGATCCCTTTAGTTCCTTATTTTCTCCTCTACCTTGGTGCACAACATACTCTCTTCTCTTGCAAGCTTGGTGGTCGATACCCTTGGAGGAGCTAGCTTGGTGGCCGATCCTTGCCTTGGAGTCTCCTTCTTCCTCTAGTGGTGGCCGAACCCTAGAGTGCCTTGCTCTCCTTCTTCCTTGATGGTGCGTGGAGCTTGGAGCTTGCTTAAGGCGGGTTACATAACTCCTAACTCTAAATATATTACCTTCCCTCTATGTTCTTATAAGTTGCTATGATCATATCGGCCATGTATGTCACTAGCTTTGTTTCTTGCTTAGTTGTTCTTATTGGCCGAACCATGTATTCTAGGGTTTCTTAGTGAGCAATACTCCCTTCTCTCCTAGCTCTTGAGGAGTGAGCTTGAGTTCTAGTATCATGAGCAACACTCCTCTCTCGTTTAAGTTGAGAGGTGAGCTTGTGTTTTAGTAGCTTGAGCAATACCCTCCTCTCACCATGGACTTGGAGGGTGAGCTTGGTGGTAGTTGTAGACCTCGTTTAGGGTTGTTCCTTGTGTTGCCCGATACCTCTTGACCTAGAGCCTTGGATGACATGTTGGGGTGGCTGTGATGGACGATACCTTAGTCCCTGACCTTGTGATGAGTGTCACCATATCGGTCCTTATTTGTGACGGCTTGGTATCGTTATAGCCTGTTATGGTAGAAATGTTGCTAGCCAGTTCTGTGATGGGCATCACACTAGTTCCGTGTGTGTCGGCCGACAGCACTACACCTGACGGGCGTCGCGCGACACTTCAGTGCCCGACACAGATTGTTGCCTGATAGGTTTGGGTGCACGACATCTGACGCACTGTTGCACGATGCACCGTTTGCTGAGCTACACGCCTGAGCGCACGTTACGCCCTGCACGACGTCGCATTCCATAACACAGATGTGCACGGCATGCGTTGCACGTTACACTTGAGCGCATGGGATGGTCTGGTTTCTTTGTTGCCTGATACCACCTCTAGTGAGAGTAGTGGATGCTTTTAGTGAGGGTCCCATCCCTTATGGAATTGATATGCTGTCCTTGCATAACGTTTAGTTTTGATAGTAACCCTAGATGTGCACGATATAGTAGACCACATCTATGCTAAACCTTGTGCATGTATCACGTTTGGTCATGATGGTGGCCTTTGATATACTTAATGGTAATCGTTATGGTATAACTTATTTATGTAATTTACATGACTTTACCTATGTATGTGATCATATTGGTATTAGGAATAATGCTGAGAAAATGATAAGCATGTAGAATGATTTGCTTAATGATGTAACCTATGCTCATGATCATAAGGGGAGGCATGAATGATAAAGCATATAATCATCAATGTCGCCCTATGTTGATAATATGAAATTCTAAGCTATTCATGATGATTATGTATACTAATCATGCAGGTCTCATACAGATGCATAGCCAGGTAAAGGGCTATGAGGTATATATGTAGAGTAACTCTGTTGTGATGGTTACTCTTGATAATGAGATAACTTGTACGATGTATTTGGCTAAAGTGATTGGGATTGCTATCCCATGTTGATGATGTAATCCTTGAGAGGCAGTGGCACTATGTGATGAGGGATTGAGATCCCATGGAAATGTGATGATCCTTGAGAATGGATAGATGATTGGCAAGAGGCCAAGTGATAACATGTAGTGATGGATCCTTGTGATGGATCAGGATGATGTTGATTACAATAAAAGTATAATATTGGGTTTCATGTTGTTTATTCTTGTTATAGTTTGCATGTTATATAACTTGGTTGAATCTTGCAATCCACATAAAATATACTAATTAATCACAGTGGAATATATCATGTAGTTGCCCTGGCCATAGATCCATCATCGTCAGGAGCTGGTGATGGTGAAATGGGTTCTCTTGCGGGTTAACCCAGAGCACATATTGTTGAATATGTGAGGTTTCTCCTAGCCTAAAATAGAGAGGGAATCGAGTGCAGCTACGGTTGCAGACTCGGATATATAAATATGGAGCATGGTGAACAGGCCCATGGCTCCGAGTTGATAGAGCATGAATGCGTTCATGGCTCAGAGTACGGTGAACAGGCCAGTGGCTCAGATATACTAGCGTCGTGACCGGTACTAAGGTGGGCTAGGAAGAGGGTAGCCTACGGGAGCTCACCCTGTGGCTGAGGCCACTTAAGAAAGAGACTGCGGTCCTGCTTGTGTTTTACTCATTCACTGATCACGAGGCGGAGAGGTCGTGGAGTCCGACTCTTCCATTTGACCTTGTATGGCATCGGCTATGGGTTTTGCAGCCGTCGGTTGGATATGAGCGGTACGACTCACTTCCTCAGGGCATAATAATACGTAATTCAGCTGTATAGTATTTACTGCTTAAGACAAAACACGAAACATTGATTGAGGCCTTGCTTGCGTAGTTAATCTTGTTATACTTGTAGTTACTTATACGTTCCTGGTATTACTTGGTTAGATCTTATAATTCTTATCTTGACATTCATGTTCCATAAAGAGATATTTGGTGATATGCCTTCCGTACACTTGGTAAGCTTGATGGTATGAATAGATTTACTTTATAAACTGCTCCTGTTATACCTGTCACCAGTTATCTTCTGCTATTACTTTAATCTTCCTTTGGTTTTATAGTTTCGGTAGGGAGTTATGTTTCTTGCTGGGACTGTGTGTCTCACCCCGCTGCTTTACACCCTTTTAAGGAGTTCGCGCTAGACGTGGTGGTGGTCACGGAGTTGCGGCCGTGCAGCAAGAAGAACAGTAGGAGGTAAGTGATGGATATGCTGCTGTTTTGGTTGTTTTGTAGTATAGTCTAGAGTCATCCATGTACTCTCAGGTCCTTGGGAGAGTTTTGACATTGTTTCATGATGTATAGCTGTTGATCCTTTGTATATCCTACTGATGGTCGGATGTGGGCTTTTATGTACATATAAATAGGTGATGAACTCCTGTGATGGCAAGACATCTATTCTTCTAAGCTGTGGACACGAATCAAGGCTTGTAAATGTTTGTATAACCTGTTCCTTTGTAGGATGTGGACTTAAAAGTAATAGTTTTCTCAGTTTACCAGCCTTCCGCAATCGGTTTTAATTAACCTGTGTTTTTGGTAATCTGTGGTTATGGTGATTTCCGCACATTTTCGCGTAACACCTCACTGTCTGTGTGATAGTGGGATGTTTTGCCACAAGTTTTGGTATCAGAGCTCTGGGTTCGCTGAGTCTATAGGGATTTAGGACTAGGTTGTGTCTGTTCTTGTATGTTTTCTAGATTTTCTCACAATCATCTTCTGCCCTCAGCTGAAGAAAAGACAAGATGTCTGGAAACCATGAAGAACATGCTGCTGAGAATAGCGATGCTGCATCAGTTGATGGAGCTATAGGGCAGGCACATGAAGATCGGGTGCCTGAGGTCCCCCAACCTGACCCAGCCATTCTTGAACACCCTTCCTATCAATACCTTATGGGGTATACAATGGCTACGATGAATCTCATGGTATAGATACTGCCAGTGCCTCCGCCGAGAGCACAGGCTCCCCATGATGAAACATCGGGTATTGGGAAGACCTTTGAGCGGCTTCACTGAGTCGGAGCTTCGGATTATTCTGGAACAGCTGGTCCAGCGGATGCAAATATGTGGCTGACAAGTCTTGAGAAGGCTTTCCAGATCCTTGACATCCATGAAGCGGATAAAGTAAAGCATGTTGTCTACCTTCTGAAAGGTAGTGCTGGTCACTGGTGGACCATCGAGGAGGAGAAGCGACCTGATAAGGTGATCTATTGGGAGGTTTTTCGGTGCAAGTTCGTTAGCAGATACTTCCCGAAGACGTATATGGATGAGAAGATCAGTCAGTTTGAGAGCCTGTGACAAGGAACGATGAACATCACCGAGTACGAGGCCAAGTTCATGGATTTGTTGAGGTTTTGTCCTCACATGGCGGAAACAGATGAAGAGCAGATTAGACGCTTTGAGAAAGGTCTGAGTTCTGAGCTGACAACACTAGTTTCTGCATTGGAGAACAGAGAGCGGTTTGCTACGTTTGTGGAATCCTTCTGGAGGATCGTACGATCAGTAAGGTAGAAAAGAGAGTCTATGTCTAAGAAGAGGCCTGCTCAGTTTCAGGGATAGAGGTTTGGTAGCTTCCAGAAGCCAAGGTTTTCAACACTGTCAGTGATGAGAGGTTCCAGTGCACCGTCTCAGTGGTTTCTGAGAAAGGGAAGAGGTTATGTTTCCTCACCGTCAAAGGCACATAGTACAACTTCTGTGGCAGTGACAGGGCCAGCTAGGCCACTGTTTGAGGACTGGTCAAGCCATCTTTGTGGACAAATCGAGCATTTCAAACTCAACTGCCCAAACAAAGATGTTGAAGTGACACAACAACCGAGGTAGAATCAACGAGGATCAGATAGATGACAACCAAGTGGTAGTAGAGGGTGAGGACATGGTCAAACGTCGCAAGTAGGATCGTCTTCTCAAGGAAGCAGAGGACGTGGACAGCAAGCAACGACCCGATTCTATGCTATGAGTCAGTCAGAGGCGATAGTCAACCCGCGAGTAGTGATAGGTCAGATGGAGTTATTTCATTATGATATGTCTTCTTCTTTCTTTATATATGTTTTGGTTGACCTGGGTGCTACACACTCTTTTATCGCCTATAGTATGCTGGAGGACTGTCGTTTACCTGTTAGTTGTAAGAAAGATAGTTTGTTGTTAGAAACCCCTCTTGCTGGTTCCTCGATGCTTCGAGAAGAGTATCCATCTTGTGTCTTGTCTATTTCGGGACATTGTATACAAGTGGATCTTATACCACTTGATATGCATAGTTTTGATGTTATCCTTGTGATGGATACCTTAGAGAAGTATAAGGTGGTTTTGGACTGTGGTTCCAAACAGGCAGTGTTCGATGATGGTGGAGAAAAGTGGATCTTCCAAGGAGATAGGAAGATTCTTCCGACGTGTCTAGTATCCACTATGATAGAAGATAGGTTGTTACGACAAGGATGTGAGGCGTTCTTAGCTCACGTTGTGGATACCGTTGTGGATACCAAGGCGAAGGGCCCTAGCCTGGAGGAGGTGTCCGTTGTCCGAGAGTTTGTAGATGTGTTTCCTGAAGAGTTCCCTGGTGTTCCTCCACCACGAGAGATTGATTTTGAGATCAATCTGATTCTAGGAACACAACCAGTTGCACATACACCGTATAGGATGGCTCCAGTAGAGATGGTAGAGCTTAAGAAGCAGTTGCAAGAGTTGTCGGAGAAAGGTTTCATCCGACTGAGCACATCTCCTTGGGGTGCTCCAGTGTTGTTCGTCATGAAGAAGGATGGATCGATGCAGTTATGTATAGATTACCGACAGTTGAACAAAGTCATGATCAAGAACAAGTACCCATTGCCGAT
Source organism: Alisma plantago-aquatica (assembly GCA_963693085.1). NCBI lineage: Eukaryota > Viridiplantae > Streptophyta > Magnoliopsida > Alismatales > Alismataceae > Alisma > Alisma plantago-aquatica. Next base: position 553,037,803 of record OY856414.1, on the reverse strand, counting down.
GATAGATGATCTGTTCGATCAGTTGTGTGGTGCTACAGTGTTTTCAAAGATCGATCTACGGTATGGATATCATCAATTGAGGATTAAGGTGGATGACATACTGAAGTCAGCTTTTAGGACGAGGTATGGTCACTTAGAGTTTGTGGTTATGCCGTTTGGGCTAACCAATGCACCTGCTACTTTCATGGACTTGATGAATAGAGTGTTCTGTCCATTCCTAGATCAGTTTGTTGTAGTCTTTATAGATGACATCCTGATCTACAGTGTGGACATGCAAGAGCATGAGCAATATCTTCGACGAGCGTTGACTCTTCTTCGCCAACATCAACTATATGCCAAGTTCAGTAAGTGTGAGTTCTGGTTAGAAGAAGTAACTTTCTTGGGTCATGTGATATCTACAAAAGGAGTCAAAGTAGACCCGAAGAAGGTGGAGTCCGTTGTAGAATGGGAACAGCTGAAGATGCCGACAGTAGTTTGTAGTTTCTCAGGTTTAGTAGGATACTACGGGAGGTTTATCAAGGACTTCAGTGCGATTGCGTTGCCGATGACGAAGTTGACTAGAAAGGATGTACCTTTTGTATGGAATGATCGTTGCCAACAAACTTTCCAGAGTTAGAAGGAAAAGTTGACAAGTGCTCCAGTGTTAATCCTGCCAGAGCCTGGAAAGGGCTATGTTGTTTTCTGTGATGCTTCCAAGAAAGGTTTAGGTTGTGTGCTGATGCAGGAATATCATGTGGTTTCTTTTGCTTCACGACAACTTAAGAAACACGAGGAGAACTATCTGACTCATGACTTGGAGTTGGCGGTAGTGGTGCATGCATTAAAGATTTGGAGACACTATCTTTATGGGGAAGTGTGTTAGATCTTTACGGATCATAAGAATCTGAAGTACATCTTCTCGCAGCTTGAGTTGAACATGTGACAATGTCAATGGATGGAGCTAATCAATTATTATGACTGCACCATCGAGTATTATCCTGGTAAGGTGAATGTGGTAGCTGATGCGCTTAGCCGAAAGTCTTCTTCTTTTTCTTCAAAGAAGGCACAGTTGAGTTCTCTAGTATGTCATAGACGGGATATGCTTGTCTCCCTGCGGCAGATGAATGTGTAGATGGAGGCTTCCTTGTTAGCTGGACTTTTAGCACAGATGCAAGTTAAGCCTACGCTGAGATAATAGATCAAAGATGCACAACAGACAGATGATACGATACAGTTGATTAGATCAGAGTTTGGCAGTGAAAAGTGTGATGGGTTCCATGAGTCCGAGGATGGACTAGTTTGCTATCGTAATAGGATGGTGGTCCCCGATGCTGATGATTTGAGGAAGTTAGTGCTCAAGGAAGCACACACATCGATGTATGCTATGCATCCAGGAGTCACCAAGATGTATCATAGTCTGAAGGACTTGTATTGGTGGCCCGACTTGAAAAAGGATGTAGCCGAGTTCGTGGCTAGGTGTGCAGTATGTCAACAAGTCAAGGTTGAACATCAAAAGCCGGCAGGTACGTTGCAACCCTTGCCAATACCGCAGTGGAAATGGGATCATATAACCATGGATTTCGTAGCTGGTCTACCCAGGACAACTAGGAATCATGATTCCATTTGGGTTATTGTGGACAGATTGACAAAGTCTGTCCATTTCATACGGGTGAAGATAATGTATACAGCTGAGAAGATCGCTCGAGTATATGTAGATGAGATAGTGCGGTTGCATGGTGTGCCAACGACGATAGTTTCTGACAGAGGTCCTCAGTTCACAAGTCGTTTCTGGGAACAGTTGCACAAAGCATTGGGAACGCAGTTGAGGTTCAGTACCGCCTTCCACCCACAGACAGATGACAGTCTGAGAGGACTATTCAGATTTTGGAGGATCTCCTTCGAGCTTTTGTTTTGCAGTTCCTAGGTAGTTGGGACATACATCTTAGTTTGATAGAGTTTTCCTACAACAACAATTATCAGCAGAGCATTGATACGGCTCCCTCTGAGGCCTTGTATGGAAGGAAGTGCAGATCGCCTTTGTGCTGGTATGAGTCTGGTGAATATCAGCTTTTGGGTCCTGAGTTAGTACAACAGACGACAGAAAAGATCAAGGTGATACAACAATAGTTGAAAGCAGAACAGGACAGGCAGAAGTCTTACGCAGACAATCGCTGATGACCTTTGGAGTTCCAGGTAGGACACAAAGTGTATCTTAAAGTTTCGCCGTGGAAGGGTGTGCTGAGGTTTGGCTGGAAGGGTAAGCTAGCACCCAGATATATGGGGCCATACCCGGTCATAGCACATGTTGGTAAGGTAGCTTACGAGTTAGAGCTGCCTCCAGAGTTACACCGGTTACATCCAGTGTTCCATGCTAGTATGTTGAAGAAAAGTCATCCGGATACAGGAACATTGATACAACCAGAAGAAGTTGAGCTTGATGAAGATGTGACCTATGAGGAAGGTCCTGTGATGATCCTGGATAGAAGAGTTAAGAAGCTGAAGAGGAAAGATCTGGTTCTCGTGAAGGTTCTTTGGCATCATCGTGGCATGGAGGAAGCCACGTGGGAGCTTGAGGAAGAGATGAGGAGGAAGTATCCCTCACTTTTCCATTCGGATTTCGGGGGAAAAATCCCTTTGTAGGGGGTTAGCTTGTAAGGACCCTGACCTCCGTTTAGGGTTTATCCTATTTGCTTTGCTTAACCTTGATTCTTTGATGCTTGTTAATCACCTTTGGTGGTGATTAGTGTTTGTTTGTGCTTTGTTGAGAGTTGGAGGCGCTACTTGCAATTAACCCAAGTCTAAGGTTTGTGGGCAAGTTTGTCACCTTGTGTGGTGTTCCTCCCTCTCCTTGCTTCCTCTAGTGTTGAGAGGAAGGTTTGGGCTCATTGCTTGGGTTCCTTTGAGCTTGGTTGAGCTTGTTGGGCCTTGAGGTGCCTTGCCTTTGTTTGGTTGAACCGTGTGTCGGGCATGAGGGTGCTTGTGTCGCCTAGGCTATGTCACCCATGGTGGTGGTGTGTCGACCATGGACCTTTGACCATCTTTGACCTCGTTTGTGTCACCACTAGTGGACACTTGGTGCTTGGTGTGTGCATGTGGCAAGGGCCTTAGACATGTGTTTAGGGCTTGCTAGAATGGTGGTTTTTGCACATGTACAAGTGTCCCTAGGTGGGCGACACCTTGCTTTGCCTTGTTGTGGTTTCTCCTCCATCCCCTTCTATATATGTGTTCCCTTTCCCTTGCTAATGATCCCTTTAGTTCCTTATTTTCTCCTCTACCTTGGTGCATGACATACTCTCTTCTCTTGCAAGCTTGGTGGTCGATACCCTTGGAGGAGCTAGCTTGGTGGCCGATCCTTTCCTTGGAGTCTCCTTCTTCCTCTAGTGGTGGTCGAACCCTAGAGTGCCTTGCTCTCCTTCTTCCTTGATGGTGCGTGGAGCTTGGAGCTTGCTTAAGGTGGGTTACATAACTCCTAACTCTAACTATATTACCTTCCCTCTATGTTCTTATATGTTGCTATGATCATATCGGCCATGTATGTCACTAGCTTTGTTTCTTGCTTAGTTGTTCTTGTTGGCCGAACCATGTGTTCTAGGGTTTCTTGGTGAGCAATACTCCCTTCTCTCCTAGCTCTTGAGGAGTGAGCTTGAGTTCTAGTATCATGAGCAACACTCCTCTCTTGTTTAAGTTGAGAGGTGAGCTTGTGTTTTAGTAGCTTGAGCAATACCCTCCTCTCACCACGGACTTGGAGGGTGAGCTTGGTGGTAGTTGTGGACCTCGTTTAGGGTTTTTCCTTGTGTTGCCAGATACCTCTTGACCTAGAGACTTGGATGACATGTTGGGGTGGCTGTGATGGACAATACCTTAGTCCCTGACCTTGTGACGAGTGTCACCATACCTGTCCTTGTTTGTGACGGCTTGGTATCGTTATAGCCTGTTATGGTAGAAACGTTGCTAGCCAGTTCTGTGATGGGCATCACACTAGTTTTGTGTGTGTCGGCCGACAGCACTACACCTGACGGGCGTCGCGCGACACTCCAGTGCCCGACACAGACTGTTGCCCGATAGGTTTGGGTGCACGACATCTGACGCACCGTTGCACGATGCACCGTTTGCTGAGCTACACGCCTGAGCGCACGTTACGCCCTGCACAACGTCGCGTTGCATGACACAGATGTGCACGGCATGCGTTGCACGTTACACTTGAGCACATGGGATAGTCTGGTTTCTTTGTTGCCCGATACCACCTCTAGTGAGAGTAGTGGATGCTTTTAGTGAGGGTCCCGTCCCTTATGGAACCGATATGATGTCCTTGCATAACGTTTAGTTTTGATAGTAACCCTGGATGTGCACGATATAGTAGACCACATCTATGCTAAACCTTGTGCATGTATCACGTCTGTTCATGATGGTGGCCTTTGATATACTTAATGGTAATCGTTATGGTATAACTTATTTATGTAATTTACATGACTTTACCTATGTATGTGATCATCTTGGTATTAGGATTAATGTTGAGAAAATGATAAGCATGTAGAATGCTTTGCTTAATGATGTAACCTATGCTCATGATCACAAGGGGATGCATGAATGATAAAGCATATAATCATAAATGTCACCCTATGTTGATAATATGAACTTCTAAGCTATTCATGATGATTATGTATACTAACCATGCAGGTCTCATACAGATGCATAGCCAGGTAAAGGGCTATGAGGTATATATGTAGAGTAACTCTGTTGTGATGGTTACTCTTGATAATGAGATAACTTGTACGATGTATTTGGCTAAAGTGATTGGGATTGCTATCCCATGTTGATGATGTAAGCCTTGAGAGGCAGTGGCACTATGTGATGAGGAATTGAGATCCCATGGCAATGTGATGATCCTTGAGATTGGATCTAGATGATTGGCAAGAGGCCAAGTGATAACATGTAGTGATGGATCCTTGTGATGGATCAGGATGATGTTGATTACAATAAAAGTATAATATTGGGTTTCATGTTGTTTATTCTTGTTATAGTTTGCATGTTATATAACTTGGTTGAATCTTGCAATCCACATAAAATATACTAATTAATCACAGTGGAATATATCATGTAGTTGCCCTGGCCATAGATCCATCATCGTCAGGAGCTGGTGATGGTGAAATGGGTTCTCCTGCGAGTTAACCCAGAGCACATATTGTTGAATATGTGAGGTTTCTCCTAGTCTAAAATAGAGAGGGAATCGAGTGCAGCTACGGTTGCAGACTCGGATATATAAATATGGAGCATGGTGAACAGGCCCATGGCTCAGAGTTGATAGAGCATGAATGCGTTCATGGCTCAGAGCACGGTGAACAGGCCCGTGGCTCAGATATACTAGTGCCGTGACCGGTACCAAGGTGGGCTAGGTAGAGGGTAGCCTGCGGGAGCTCACCCTGTGGCTGAGGCCACTTAAGAAAGAGACTGTGGTCCTGCTTGTGTTTTACTCATGCACTGATCACGAGGCGGAGAGGTCGTGGAGTCCGACTCTTCCAGTTGACCTTGTATGGCACCGGCTCTGGGTTTTGCAGCCGTCGGTTGGATCTGAGCAGTACGACTCACTTCCTCAGGGCATAATAAGACGTAATCCCGCTGTATAATATTTACTGCTTAAGACAAAACACGAAACATTGATTGAGGCCTTGCTTGCGTAGTTAATATTGTTATACATGTAGTTACTTATACGTTCCTGGTATTACTTGGTTAGATCTTATAATTCTTATCTTGACATTCATGTTCCATAAAGAGATATTTGGTGATATGCCTTCCGTACACTTGGTAAGCTTGATGGTATGAATAGCTTTACTTTATAAACTGCTCCTGTTATACCTGTCACCAGTTATCTTCTGCTATTGCTTTAATCTTCCTTTGGTTTTATAGTTTTGGTAGGGAGTTATGTTTCTCGCTGGGACTGTGTGTCTCACCCCACTGCTTTACACCCTTTTTAGGTGTTCACACTAGACGTGGTGGTGGTCGCAGAGTTGCGGCCGTGCAGCAAGAAGAACAGTAGGAGGCAAGTGATGGATATGCTGCTGTTTTGGTTGTTTTGTAGTATAGTCTAGAGTCATCCATGTACTCTCAGGTCCTTGGGAGCGTTTTGACGTTGTTTCACGATGTATAGCTGTTGATCCTTTGTATATCCTGCTGATGGTCAGATGTGGGCTTTTATGTACATATAAACAGGTGATGAACTCATGTGATGGCAAGACATCTATTCTTCTAAGCTGTGGACATGAATCAAGGCTTGTAAATGTTTGTATAACCTATTCCTTTGTAGGATGTGGACTTAAAAGTAATAGTTTTCTCAGTTTACCAGCCTTCCGCAATCGGTTTTAATTAACCTGTGTTTTTGGTAATCTGTGGTTATGGTGATTTCCGCACGTTTTTGCGTAACACCTCGCTGTCTGTGTGATAGTGGGATGTGTTGCCACAAGTTTTGGTATCAGAGCTCTAGGTTCGCTGAGTCTATAGGGATTTAGGACTAGGTTGTGTCTGTTCTTGTGAGTTTTCTAGATTTTCTCACAATCATCTTCTGCCCTCAGCAGAAGAAAAGCCAAGATGTCTGGAAACCATGAAGAACATGATGTTGAGAATAGCGATGCTGCATCAGTTGATGGAGCTATAGGGCAGGCACATGAAGATCGGGTGCCTGAGGTCCCCCAACCTGACCCAGCCATTCTTGAACACCCTGCCTATCAATAGCTTATGGGGCATACAATGGCTACGATTAATCTCATGGTAGAGATACTGCCAGTGCCTCCGCCGAGAGCACAGGCTCCCCATGATGAAACATCGGGTATTGGGAAGACCTTTGAGCGGCTTCGCTGAGTCGGAGCTTCGGATTATGCTGGAACGGCCGATCCAGCGGATGCAAATCTGTGGCTGACAAGTCTTGAGAAGGCTTTCCAGATCCTCGACATCCATGAAGCGGACAAAGTAAAGCATGTTGTCTACCTTCTGAAAGGTAGTGTTGGTCACTGGTGGACCATCGAGGAGGAGAAGCGACCTGGTGAGGTGATCTATTGGGAGGTTTTTCAGTGCAAGTTCATCAGCAGATACTTCCCGAAGACGTATATGGATGAGAAGATCAGTCAGTTTGAGAGCCTGTGACAAGGAACGATGAACATCACCGAGTACGAGGCCAAGTTCATGGATTTGTTGAGGTTTTGTCCTCACATGGCGGCAACAGACGAAGAGCGGATTAGACGCTTTGAGAAAGGTCTGAGTTCTGAGCTGACAACACTAGTTTCTGCATTGGAGAACAGAGAGCGGTTTTCTACGTTTGTGGAATCCTTCTAGAGGATCGTATGATCAGTAAGGTAGAAAAGAGAGTCTATGTCTAAGAAGAGGCCTGCTTAGTTTCAGGGACATAGGTTTGGTAGCTTCCAGAAGCCAAGGTTTTCAACACTGTCAGTGATGAGAGGTTCCAGTGCACCATCTCAGTGGTCTCTGAGTAAGGGAAGAGGTTATGTTTCCTCACCATCAAAGGCACATAGTACAACTTCTGTGGCAGTGACAGGGCCAGCTAGGCCACTGTTTGAGGACAGGTCATGCCATCTTTGTGGACAAATCGGGCATTTCAAACTCAACTGCCCAAACAAAGATGTTGAAGTGACACAACAGCCAAGGCAGAATCAACAAGGATCAGATAGATGACAACTAAGTGGTAGCAGAGGGCGAGGACATGGTCAAATGTCACAAGCATGACCGTCTTCTCAAGGAAGCAGAGGACGTGGACAACAAGCAATGACCCGATTCTATGCTATGAGTCAGTCAGAGGCGATAGTCAACCCGTGAGTAGTGATAGGTCAGATGGAGTTATTTCATTACGATATGTCTTCTTCTTTCTTTATATATGTTCTGGTTGACCTGGGTGCTACACACTCTTTTATCGCCTATAGTATGCTAGAGGACTGTCGTTTACCTGGTAGTTGTAAGAAAGATAGTTTGTTGTTAGAAACCCCTCTTGCTGGTTCCTCGATGCTTCGAGAAGAGTATCCATCTTGTGTCTTGTCTATTTTGGGACACTGTATACAAGTGGATCTTATACCACTTGATATGCATAGTTTTGATGTTATCCTTGGGATGGATACCTTAGAGAAGTATAAGGTGGTTTTGGACTGTGGTTCCAAACAGGCAGTGTTCGATGATGGTGGAGAAAAGTGGATCTTCCAAGGAGATAGGAAGATTCTTCCGACGTGTCTAGTATCCGCTATGATAGCAGATAGGTTGTTACGACAAGGATCTGAGGCGTTCTTAGCTCACATTGTGGATACCGTTGTGGATACCAAGGCGAAGGGCCCTAGCCTGGAGGAGGTGTCCGTTGTCCGAGAGTTTGCAGATGTGTTTCCTGAAGAGTTCCCTGGTGTTCCTCCACCCCGAGAGATTGATTTTGAGATCAATCTGATTCTAGGAACACAACCAGTTGCACATACACCGTATAGAATGGCTCCAGTAGAGATGGTAGAGCTTAAGAAGCAGTTGCAAGAGTTGTCGGAGAAAGGTTTCATCCGACCGAGCACATCTCCTTGGGGTGCTCCAGTGTTGTTCGTCATGAAGAAGGATGGATCGATGCGGTTATGTATAGATTACCGACAGTTGAAAAAGTCATGATCAAGAACAAGTACCCATTGCCGAGGATAGATGATATGTTCGATCAGTTGCGTGGTGCTACAGTGTTTTCAAAGATCGATCTACGGTCCGGATATCATCAATTGAGGATTAAGGTGGATGACATACTGAAGTCAGCTTTTAGGATGAGGTATGGTCACTTAGAGTTTGTGGTTATGCCGTTTGGGCTAACCAATGCACCTGCTACTTTCATGGACTTGATGAATAGAGTGTTCTTTCCATTCCTAGATCAGTTTGTTGTAGTCTTTATAGATGACATCCTGATCTACAGTGGGGACAGGCAAGAGCATGAGCAACATCTTCGACGAGCGTTGACTCTTCTTCGCCAACATCAACTATATGCCAAGTTCAGTAAGTGTGAGTTCTGGTTAGAAGAAGTAACTTTCTTGGGTCATGTGATATCTACAAAAGGAGTCAAAGTAGACCCGAAGAAGGTGGAGTCCGTTGTAGAATGGGAACAGCCGAAGACGCCGACAGTAGTTTGTAGTTTCTCAGGTTTAGCAGGATACTACGGGAGGTTTATCAAGGACTTCAGTGCGATTGCGTTGCCGATGACGAAGTTGACTAGAAAGGATGTACCTTTTGTATGGAATGATCGTTGCCAACAAACTTTCCAGAGTTAGAAGGAAAAGTTGACAAGTGCTCCAGTGTTAATCCTGCCAGAGCCTGGAAAGGGCTATGTTGTTTTCTGTGATGCTTCCAAGAAAGGTTTAGGTTGTGTGCTGATGTAGGAAGATCATGTGGTTTCTTTTTCTTCACGACAACTTAAGAAACACGAGGAGAACTATCCGACTAATGACTTGGATTTGGTGGCAGTGGTGCATGCATTAAATATTTAGAGACACTATCTTTATGGGGAAGTGTGTCAGATCTTTACGGATCATAAGAATCTGAAGTACATCTTCTCGCAGCTTGAGTTGAACATGCGACAATGTCAATGGATGGAGCTAATCAATTATTATGACCGCACCATCGAGTATTATCCTGGTAAGGCGAATGTGGTAGCTGATGCGCTTAGCCGAAAGTCTTCTTCTTTTTCTTCAAAGAAGGCACAGTTGAGTTCTCTAGTATGTCATAGACGGGATATGCTTGTCTCCCTACAGCAGATGAATGTGTAGATGGAGGTTTCCTTGTTAGCTGGACTTTTAGCACAGTTTCAAGTTAAGCCTACACTGAGACAATAGATCAAAGATGCACAACAGACAGATGATACGATACAGTTGATTAGATCAGAGTTTGGCAGTGAAAAGTGTGATGGGTTCCATGAGTCCGAGGATGGACTAGTTTGTTATCGTAATAGGATGGTGGTCCCCGATGCTGATGATTTGAGGAAGTTAGTGCTCAAGGAAGCACACACATCGATGTATACTATGCATCCAGGAGTCACCAAGATGTATCATAGTCTGAAGGACTTCTATTGGTGGCCCGGCTTGAAAAAGGATGTAGCCGAGTTCGTGGCTAGGTGTGCAGTATGTCAACAAGTCAAGGTTGAACATCAAAAGCCAGCAGGTACGTTGCAACCCTTGCCAATACCGCAGTGGAAATGGGATCATATAACCATGGATTTCGTAGCTGGTCTACCCAGGACAGCTAGGAATCATAATTCCATTTGGGTTATTGTGGACAGATTCCATTTCATACGGGTGAAGACAATGTATACAGCTGAGAAGATCGCTCGAGTATATGTAGATGAGATAGTGCGGTTGCATGGTGTGCCAACGACGATAGTTTCTGACAGAGGTCCTCAGTTCACAAGTCATTTCTGGGAACAGTTGCACAAAGCATTGGGAACGCAGTTGAGGTTCAGTACCGCCTTCCACCCACAGACAGATGACAGTCTGAGAGGAATATTCAGATTTTGGAGGATCTCCTTCGAGCTTTTGTTTTGCAGTTCCTAGGCAGTTGGAACATACATCTTAGTTTGATAGAGTTTGCCTACAACAACAATTATCAGTAGAGCATTGATACGGCTCCCTCTGAGGCCTTGTATGGAAGGAAGTGCAGATCTCCTTTGTGCTGGTATGAGTCTGGTGAATATCAGCTTTTGGGTCCTGAGTTAGTACAACAGACGATAGAAAAGATCAAGGTGATACAACAATAGTTGAAAGCAGAACAGGACAGGTAGAAGTCTTACGCAGACAATCGTCGATGACCTTTGGAGTTCCAGGTAGGACACAAAGTGTATCTTAAAGTTTTGCCGTGGAAGGGTGTGCTGAGGTTTGGCTGGAAGGGTAAGCTAGCACCCAGATATATGGGGCCATACCCGGTCATAGCACGTGTTGGTAAGGTAGCTTACGAGTTAGAGATGCCTCCAGAGTTGCATCGGTTACATCCAGTGTTCCATGTTAGTATGCTGAAGAAAAGTCATCCGGATACAGGAACATAGATACAACCATAAGAAGTTGAGCTTGACGAAGATGTGACCTATGAGGAAGGTCCTGTGATGATCCTGGACAGAAGAGTTAAGAAGCTGAAGAGGAAAGATCTGGTTCTCATGAAGGTTCTTTGGCATCATCGTGGCATGGAGGAAGCCACGTGGGAGCTTGAGGAAGAGATGAGGAGGAAGTATCCCTCACTTTTCCCTTCGGATTTCGGGGGCGAAATCCCTTTGTAGGGGGTTAGCTTGTAAGGACCCTGACCTCCGTTTAGGGTTTATCCTATTTGCTTTGCTTAACCTTGATTCTTTGATGCTTGTTAATCACCTTTGGTGGTGATTAGTGTTTGTTTGTGCTTTGTTGAGAGTTGGAGGCGCTACTTGCAATTAACCCAAGTCTAAGGTTTGTGGGCAAGTTTGTCACCTTGTGTGGTGTTCCTCCCTCTCCTTTCTTCCTCTAGTATTAAGAGGAAGGTTTGGGCTCATTGTTTGGGGTCCTTTGAGCTTGGTTGAGCTTGTTGGGCCTTGAGGTGCCTTGCCTTTGTTTGGTTGAACCTTGTGTCGGGCATGAGGGTGCTTGTGTCGCCCAGGCTATGTCGCCCATGGTGGTGGTGTGTCGCCCATGGACCTTTGACCTCGTTTGTGTCACCACTAGTGGACACTTGGTGCTTGGTGTGTGCATGTGGCAAGGGCCTTAGACATGTGTTTAGGGCTTGCTAGAATGGTGGTTTTTGCACATGCACAAGTGTCCCTAGGTGGGCGACACCTTGCTTTGCCTTGCTTTGGTTTCTCCTCGATCCCCTTCTATATATGTGTTCCCTTTCCCTTGCTAATGATCCCTTTAGTTCCTTAGTTTCTCCTCTACCTTGGTGCACGACATACTCTCTTCTCTTGCAAGCTTGGTGGTCGATACCCTTGGAGGAGCTAGCTTGGTGGCCGATCCTTGCCTTGGAGTCTCCTTCTTCCTCTAGTGGTGGCCGAACCCTAGAGTGCCTTGCTCTCCTTCTTCCTTGATGGTGCGTGGAGCTTGGAGCTTGCTTAAGGCGGGTTACATAACTCCTAACTCTAACTATATTACCTTCCCTCTATGTTCTTATATGTTATTATGATCATATCGACCATGTATGTCACTAGCTTTGTTTCTTGCTTAGTTGTTCTTATTGGCCGAACCATGTGTTCTAGGGTTTCTTGGTGAGCAATACTCCCTTCTCTCCTAGGTCTTGAGGAGTGAGCTTGAGTTCTAGTATCATGAGCAACGCTCCTCTCTCATTTAAGTTGAGAGGTGAGCTTGTGTTTTAGTAGCTTGAGAAATACCCTCCTCTCACCATGGACTTGGAGGGTGAGCTTGGTGGTAGTTGTGGACCTCATTTAGGGTTGTTCCTTGTGTTGCCTAATACCTCTTGACCTAGAGCCTTGGATGACATGTTGGGGTGGTTGTTGATGCGATGATTTTGAGTCGCATTTATAGACTTGTTTTAATTGTGTTTTATGCATTTATTGGTCATTTTGGTGGTTAATATTGCATGATTCAATTACTTTGGTTTATGATCCTTCTTAGTGTCAAATCTCCCTTATTTTGGTATTTGAGCATAAATGATTACAATAATATATTTTATTTCGACTTATGTGGTTTTGTGTTGAAATTTCAGGAAAAATGAATATCTGATGCTGTCGATACCATTGACAGTGGTAAATACCATCAACGAGACCACAGGTAGCCAGCCACAAGGAGCATCACAGAATCGATACTATCGATGGGAGAGTCGATGGTATCGATATACCATCAGGTTGCTGGCAAGAAGACAGTCGATACTATCGACAAGTGGAGCTACAGTGACGGAAATGGACAAAAACTGATGCCTTAGGATGTCGATACCATTGACCCTCGTCGATGGTATCGAATTAGCATCAGTCACGACAAAGAAAAGAAAAGAAGACCACCGGATACCATGTAGAGTCGATACCATCGACTCACGTCGATAGTATCGACCCCGTCAAATACAAGTTTGCTTCAGATCGATCTAAATCCGACGACTATGATATTTTTGCAACCTAACTCAGTGATTATACCTAATGATGGTGACCAAGAGCAATCTATCATGTCATTAGCCGCTGCACACGTCCCGAGAAGGTGTGGAGAGAAGAACGGATCCCAGAAGCATGACCCAACCATTTCGGACACTGAAGAAGACGTTTTCCACCACCGAAAGGCCAGAGATCGCACATTCTACGCCTAGGAACGCTTGGATCTTCTCCGTTCAGGGGTTTTATAGCTTATTCATATTTTTCTCCATGTTTCCCCTTTTCTCTACCATGTTTTGCTCTGAGATGAACATGCGGGGCTAATCCCCTTTGTCTTTAGGACCGGGAGTAGCCCGGGGAAGCATTGTATGATGTTTTTACCATAGTAATTCATCATTTATCTCTTAAATCCGTGGTATGAATTTGTTTTCTCAATTATATTGTTATGCTTGATCACCATAATAATAATCTAATGCCCTTAATTGCTTTGAAAGAAGAATTAATGGTTGAAAAGAGACAAAATTTACATTAATTAACAAATCCCTTGAACAAGGTGGTGTAAGGTTAATGGTGGATACCCAGAGGTCAATTCTAATGTGCCTAGTTTAGGGTATAGGTTACTACGACGGTGGAACCGACCTAGACATAGGTAGTGAATTGTACCACGACAATGGGCAATTCTGACTTCAGGACACTACTCAGAAAGAGAGATAAATCTGAGTTTCTATATAGAAATTCATACAATGATAACCCGCGGTGAAACCCCAATCCTAAAGATCTCCACCTGAATAGATTAAATTAAACCTTTAATCGATTGTTTTGTTTTATTTCATTTTCTTTTAATTTTACAACAACTTCCAACTTTTTAACCGGTATAGCCGATTGCGAGTAGTTAGTAGTAGTCTCCGATAATTCGGTGTCCCTGAGTTCGACTCGGGCCTCACAAAGGCCTATATTACATTGACGCGTACACTTGCGTTCGACGCACGGAAAATTCGTATCAAGTTTTTGGCGCCGTTGCCGGGGATACGGCAATTGTCGGCACTACGAGTGCTGCAAGCAGCCATTCTAGGCCACCATTTTATTTCTATTATTTTGAATTCATTTCTAAAATTCATAGTCTATCTTTCAAATATTTGTAATCGTCTGGCACGGTACTGATCTCAATTTTCCATTTTGCAGGTATTATGCATGGTGCAGACACGTAGCACCGACTACACACAAAAGGCACCAGGGGTTCCACAGCCGGGACCTTACAACGAGGAGGATTACAATCAAGACCACTTGGAAGAAACAGATTCAGAATACGAACAAGAAGAAATGGTAGAGGAACAAACAATATGGGAGAAGATCAAGGCTTCTTCTTCATCTGCATCAAAGGGGCCAATAAAGAAGCAGGCGATCAACATTCCGACTTACCAGATTGATCCTGCATTAATCAACTTGGTCAAGTCAAATGCATTCCATGGGCTAAAGCATGAAGACCCAGTCACTCATATAAGCCAATTCATGGAGAATTGTGACATGATTAAAATTGACAGATTTCCATAGGATACGCTCTACCTGAAGCTATTCCCAAGTTATCTGGCAGGAAATGCACGAGAATGGTTGCACAATCTTGATGATGAATATGTAGAATCATGGAACCACATGGTGGATGTATTCTATGAAAGGTTCTTTCCGCCCGAGAAGACAAACGACAAGATCAGGAAAATCCACAATTTTACTCAGAAGGCAGGAGAGACCTACTCTGAGACTTGGGAAAGGTTTCAGATCATGCTTAGGAGGTGCCCGCATCATGGGCTTGACAAAGAGACACATGTCAAAATCTTCTATTTTGCTCTCTCCGAGCATGATAGAAGTAACTTAGATTCCGCAGGCTCAGGATTCTTTTTGAACAACGCAGACACGAGGTGTTGGAAAATTCTGAAGAACATGGCCAAGAAGCAATCCTGGGGTGACAGAGACACTGTAGAGCACGTTCGAGTTGTGGGGGAGTCAAAGGCCATCAAGGAGCTGAATGAGAAGATGGACCTTCTAGCAAAGAAACTACTTGCAAAAGAAGATACTGAATCTGAGGATAAAGCTCAAGTCAAATTTATGCGCCAGTAGCAGGGTTACAGAAATAACGATTACTCATGGAGGAAGGACAAGAAATTCTCATGGAAGGATCCGAATAACTTCTTGCAGGACCCTGATGCAAAACCCCAGCCGACGGCGGAAGATAAGAGCACGGAGTTTTTCAACCAAGTGATAAAGTAGAACTAAGAACTTATGAACACTTTTGGTCAGCAGATCAAGCAACATGGGGAATTTATGAATCAATTTGGATAGACATTGCAGAGCCATGGAGCTCAGATGAGAACAATAGAGACGTCGATGGCGCAAATGGCAGCTGAGATAGCCAATCTGAAGAAGCCAGTGCAGCAAGGTTTTCTGGGTAACACAAACGTTCTAGGAGGAAACCAACAGGCAAAGGCAATCTTGCTAAGGAGTGGCAAGAAGCTTTTAAACCCCAACGCTGATGAACCAAGAAAACCCCAGTCAGAACCCGAATGTGAGGCCACTGAGGAGGTGCCAATCTCAGTCATAGATCCGGTAGAGGAAATAGCAGAAGATGTCACTGCGGACCCCATTGTTGTTGAGGAGGAGACACAGAAAAGGACACCATATGTGCCGCCTCATAAAAGGGCACAGGCTGTCCTGGTCCCATATCCAAATAGTGTGAAAGCAAAGAAGGTGGATGCCCAGTTCAAGAAGTTTTTGGACAGTTTCAGAAAGCTCTCAGTCAACATCCCATTATTTGAGGCAATAGAGCAAATTCCCTCTTACGGCAAGTTTTTGAAAGACATCATTACTAATAAGAGGAAGATCCCTGACACGGAGGTTGTAGTTCTCAAGGAGAAGGTGAATGCCTTCATAATGGGCACATTTCCACCTAAGAGGCAGGATCCAGGCTACTTCAACATTTCATGTTACATTGGTAAGGTGAAATTCGGAGAAGCATTGTGTGATTCCGGAGCAAGAATAAACTTGATGCCTCTCTCTACATTCGGGAAATTGGGATTAAAAGAATGAAGGCCGAGCAATATGACAATTCAGCTGGCAGACAATTCAGTGGTGAAGCCTTATGGTATTGTGAAGATGTGTTGGTGAAAGTAGATCGGTTTGTATTTACAGCAGACTTTGTTGTAATGGAGATGCAAGATGGACAAGGCAATGAGTTACTAATTGGACGACCCTTCCAAGCTACAGCTGACATGATACTTGAGATGGGGAGAGGTCGTTTGACCTTGGGTATTGCCGATGATCAGTTCAAGATGGTCATGCCTTCCATCACTACGTCCTCTAAAGCTAAGGAGCAATGCCGCATGGCGAAGTATTTTGATCACAATATCTCACTTTGTTTAGGGAAGCCATTTTTAGATATGGCTCATGTAATGACTAAGGTGGAGAAAGGGACATTGGCTGTTGACATCATGGAGCAAACCAAGGTTGTGTCCCTTAGCAAAGTTGTGGGTTTTCCTAATGATGAAGAGGAGGACATCCCTCCCTCTAGTGAGGATGAGGCAATAGCAAGTTCTGTTTTTGATGCATATCCAGAATTACCATTAGAAGCCTATTTGGTCAATGTAACACATGATTGGATGAGAAGTAAGTCAGTACAGGAGTGTGCCAAGATGCTTAAGGTGTTTCCATGCTTTTATGCTAGGTACTATGAAGACCTTGGCGAACTCCCACCACCACTTCAGTCATCCTTAATCAGCCCTCCTTATTTAGAATTGAAGCCATTGCCACCACATTTGAAATATGCTTTTCTAGCTGAGGCAGAGAAGCTGCCTGTGATTATTTCAGCATATCTGAGTGTTGAGGAGGAAGATCAACTGCTGATTGTGTTGAAGAACCACCGAGGTGCATTCGGGTGGTCGTTCGCAGACATCAAGGGGATCTCCCCTACATTGTGCCAGCACAACATTCGGCTCGAGGAGGGAGCCAAGCCGTTGATTCAGCCACATCGTCGACTAAATCCTAGCATGATGGAGGTCATCAAGAAGGAGGTGATCAAGCTCCTTTCTGCAGGCATCATCTATGCTATATCCGATTCAACGTGGGTGAGTCCTACACAGGTAGTCCCTAAAAAGGGGGGAATTACTGTCACACATAATCTGTTAAATGAACCGGTCACGACCCGCTTGGTAACCGGGTGGTGTGTATGTATAGACTACCGTCGATTGAATGCTGCTACACTTAAGGATCATTTATCTCTTCCATTCATTGATCATATTTTAGAGCGTTTAGTCGGCCGATCGCATTTTTGTTTTCTTGATGGTTATTCGGGGTACAATCAAATTTCAATTGATCCTAAGGACCAAGAGAAGTCCTCCTTCACTTGTCCTTACGGATCATTTGTATACCGCCGTATGCCATTTGGGTTGTGTAACGCACCGACAACCTTTCAGCGTTGCATGCTTGCCATCTTGTCTGATATGGTTGAACGCTGTTTAGAGGTTTTTATGGATGATTTCTCCATCTATGGTGTGTCCTTTGACGAGTGCTTATATAATTTGGATAACGTTATGAGGACACACATTTGGTCCTCAATTGGGAGAAATGTCACATGATGGTAAGAGAAGGAATTGTGCTTGGACATAAAGTATCTAGCAAAGGGTTGGAGGTAGACCCAGTAAAGATCGAAGTTATTTACAAATTGCCCCCACCAAATTCGGTTAAAGGGGTTCGGAGTTTTCTAGGTCACGCCGGTTTTTATCGCCGCTTTATAAAAGATTTCTCTAAAATCGCCAAACCATTATCTGAGTTGTTGGAAAAGGATGCTGTTTTTTATTTTAATGACAAATGTTTACATGTGTTCAACGTGCTTAAAGAAAAATTGATTTCTGCACCGGTTGTGCAAACACCGGACTGGACTAAGCTGTGTGAATTAATGTGTGACGCATCTAATTTCGCAGTTGGGGCTGTTTTGGGACAACGTGTGGACAATAAACCCACTGTGATTTTCTATGCATCCAAAACCTTGAATGATGCTCAACTGAATTACACAAAAACCGAAAAAGAACTTCTCGCCGTTGTTTTTGCTTTCAAAAAATTTCGGCAATATCTTGTTGGATCAAAAGTCATGGTATGGACGGACCACGCCTCTATTAAGTATTTGATGGAGAAAAAGGATGCCAAACCTAGATTGATTAGGTGGATCTTACTTTTACAGGAATTTGATATTGAAATCAAAGATAAGGAGGGCATTGAAAATGTGGTCGCGGACCATTTGTCTAGGTTGGAAAGGGTAGATGAAAAAGATTTACATATACCCATTACTGAGACATTTCCTGATGAACAACTTTTAAAAGTGAAATCGAAAGACCCTTGGTTTTCTTACATTGTTAATTATCTTGCCTGCAAAATTATCCTGGATGACTGGACATACCAAGAGAAGAAGAAAATTTTCCATTCTTTGCGTTATTATTTCTGGGATGACCCTATTCTATTGAAGCAATGCAGGGATGGTGTCTTACGCAAGTGTGTACCGGAGGTGGAATACGAAAGTGTTCTTCATCATTGCCATACACTACCGACGGGTGGCCACCATGCAAGTTCTCGGACTGCCGCCAAAGTGCTTGAAAGTGGCCTGTACTGGCCTACTTTGTTCCGGGATGCTTATGATTTTGTGCGGCAATGTGATTCCTGCCAAAGGGCAGGTAACATTTCAAAAAGACAAGAGATGCCTCTCAATGTATTTCAAGAGGTTGAGGTGTTCGACTTGTGGGGTATTGATTTTATGGGACCCTTTGTGTCCTCAAATTCTAACTTGTACATTCTTTTAGTTGTTGATTATGTGTCGAGTGGGTATAGGCAATACCCACAAGGACTAATGATGTCGTTGTAGTGTGCAGGTTTGTCAAAGAATATATTTTATGCAGGTTTGGTGTACCAAGAATGATCATTAGTGATGGAGGTACGCACTTCAGGAATCAGAAGTTTGCGGCACTGTTGAGAAAGTACGGGGTAAAGCACAACATTGGTACCCCGTACCACCCGCAAACTCAAGGGCAAGTGGAGGTCTCCAATCGGGAGATTAAGAAGATCTTGGAGCGTACTGTGGCTTCCACGAGAAAGAATTGGAGTACCCTGCTACTGGATGCTTTGTGGGCATACAGGACGGCGTTTAAGACACCTATAGGCACTACGTCTTTTAGGTTGGCTTATGGTCGGGCTTGCCACTTTCCGGTAGAATTAGAACATAAAGTGCATTGGGCGCTGAGCAAGCTAAATTTGAGCTATGATGAAGTAAGAAAGAAAAGGTTGCTTGAGCTCAATGAACTTGACAAGCTGCGGATGAATGCATATGAAACCTCGCGGATCAACAAGGAGAGAACAAAGTTGCTG
This sequence comes from Alisma plantago-aquatica, assembly GCA_963693085.1. Taxonomy (NCBI): domain Eukaryota; kingdom Viridiplantae; phylum Streptophyta; class Magnoliopsida; order Alismatales; family Alismataceae; genus Alisma; species Alisma plantago-aquatica. Next base: position 553,018,374 of record OY856414.1, on the reverse strand, counting down.
CATGATCGCATATTCAAATGCGTGTCTTCAAGAAAGGAGATCGTGTACTCTTGTTCAACTCCAGGCTGAAACTGCATCCCAGGAAATTGAAATCCCGATGGAGTGGACTGTTCACAGTAAAGGAGGTCAGGCCACATGGCGCAATCATGGTGCATGATGGTGAGACTACATTCTTGGTCAACGGACAACGAATGAAATTGTACTTCGGTGAAGATTTCACAAGGAAAGTGAATGAGGTCAAACTCATTGTGCTTCCAGATGCATGATGAGCTTCATGTCGTCTAGCCTAAGACGTTAAATAAGGGCGTTTGTTGGGAGGCAACCCAGCCATCGGTAGCTTAGGTAGTTTCTTTCACATTTGTACTTTGATTTGGTTTGATTTCATTTTTAGTGTAAAAAAGATACCGTGATTGTTTGCTTTATGTGCAGGATTGAGGCAGAGTCGATACCATCGACCCTTGTGTCGATGGTATCGAGATGGGTACAGGCTTGCGGCTGCAAAAATCGCTCTGTGTCGATACTATCGATGGCCTCGTCGATGATATCGACACACCAATAGGTTGATCACAAAGTCGAGGTCGATAGTATCGACATGCATGTCGATACTATCGAGATCTCTGGAGATATTCAGACGCAAATTGTCTCAGTGAAGTCGATACCATCGACGGGCCGGTCGATGGTATCGACCCAGTTACATGCAAGGCGGCGGTCGGGCCTCGCGAGGGTGTTGCCCTAACCAGAAGTCGATACGCGACACGTCACCGATCCGTGAGAGGGAACACAACGATCATTGCATCTAGAGAGTCGATCCGTGGGACGGGTCGATACCATCGATACCTGTCGATATGACACGCCATCGATCCAGGCCCCCACATCAAGCCATCGACAACCGTAGATACCAATGGCGGATAGATTGTTCTACAGGAGTCGATACCATCGACTCGCGTTGATGGTATCGACGGGCATACAACATCGCCGACCACGGTTATATAAGGGATGGATTGTCGGCATATGACGTCACGACTTCAGAGCAATCCTTCTCCACTTGTGTCGTGCATCTTTGTGAGCAATCAGACCCTGCCTATGAGCATCCACGGCGCACGTTCTTCACTGAGCCTTCATTGAGCGGAGATTGTCTTCTTCGACCTTCTCCGACCTTCTCCGAGCTTCATCTTCTAATCCTTCTTCTTTCTCGATAATGGTGCATGTTGTCGGCACATCCTCTTCCCGAGCAAATCCAATGGAGATCTCGGAGTTCGTTCCTCCACTAACTACTTCTATTCTGCGTCCGTGGATCGTTCATCCTTCCGCAGAGGTTCGGAAGGTCTACGAGGAGATTGAGCCGACCCATTACGTCGACCGCGACATGATCCGTAATCTGGGGTTCGAGGCTAATTTGGCCTATGTGCTCAAGTGGCAGGCAAGGCATATGGGCAGGAGGCCCAATGAGATCGAATTCCACATGGATGACCAGCCATTCTTCGGTGAATGGCCCACGTACACGGAGCTGGTGGCGGAATTCATGGTGTCATTGGACATATGTGTCGTGCCAAACGACATCATCGCCATAGATCACAAATGGATCAAGGGCCGTGTTTCTTTCCGACTGTATAACAATGACTACAATCTCACTCTCAAGTAGTTCAATGAAATCTATAACTGGAATCACGGGAGAGACCAGTACCGGCGGCCAGATAATAGAACAGATTACAACGCTATCTTTGCCGAGCTAGTGACTGTGCCGCCGGGCAAATCTATAAGCTACAACAATGCGGTGGTAGCGGATTTCAAGCATCCGTTCGTGCGGATTCTTCATCGCATGCTTTGCTCCACCCTGTTTGCTAGGGGTGATCTGTCTCTTAGCAAGTTCCAGGAGACAAACCTATTTTTCCTGCACAACTTACTGAAGCGGGAAGAGTGTAACTGGGGAACATTTTTCTTACAGCGTGTGTTGGCTATAAAGAGGAGTACGCGGAAGGCTCCAATTCACTTTGGAGGGCTCATCACACCGCTGGACCACTATCTTGGGTTGAATTTCTCCCAGTTGACTCCTCTCTTCAATAGAAGCAAGGTCAATTTGCAGCATCTGCACTGTTCCAACCTCATCCTGCTGCGTGATGGATTAGCGTATGCACACTGCCACGTTAATCACGCTTATCACGAGTGTTCGCTCCCCGACCCTATCTTCCACATCGAGGGTGCTCAACATTTTCGATGGCCAGTTATCGCCATCGAGAGCTCGGATGAAGACGGTGGGAACGACGACGACGACAATGACAGCGACGAGAATGAAGAGGAAGAGGAGGCCTTCACTCCTCTTCATGCACGAGTGGCATCTCGGAAGCGTCCCCACATGCATCCGGGTGCATCTTCTTCTTACCAGCCTCCACAAACCACCATAGCCCTCGCAGCAAAGCGAGGATGTCTACTCCATGCAAGGAATGTATGCAATGCTATAGGATATTCATCAGACGCAGCAACAACACACAGCCTCATATGCCAGTATTCAGGATACGACGAACCGGTTGCTTGACAACCAGAGGGCTATCTTTGAAAATGAGTGCCTCCTCCTCGACAACCAACAACACATTCACGACATGTTGCATAGGATGGAGATGCAGCAGCAGCCCTTCTATGATCATTACTGGAGCCAGAACTACTTTGGGGGCTATCCACAACCTCCGCCCATGCCCCAGTATGATCTGCGCTTTCAGGGGCAGTATCCGTCTTGGGACTCCACGACCCCGCAGTACCCGCCTCCTTCGGAAGAATGATCGGTATCACTTTTCCACCTTTTAAGTTTGTTTTTGACTATGAGGCCACAGTCGAATTCAAGCTTAGGGGGGGGAGTTGGAACAACTCGATCCTTTAGTTTTCTCAGGTTTTAGTTTTTATTATTTTGTCTTTTGTCATTTGTTGTTTTTCTTAATTCTTAGTTTGGTTGTAGGATCCACACTCTATCTAGTGTACTTGTGGATGTCTTAAGTCATGTGTCATCTCATTTGCTTGTACATGGGAATTAAGGGAAAACTTAAAATTTTTAGTGTTTGTAAGCTTGTGTTGTTCAACTTTGAGCACATAAGTTAAGAAAATGATTGTGTTTGTCAACTTTAAAACAGAAAATCACAACTATACATGCCTAGGATTCATGAAAAGTGAAAGGAATTGGTTGTTTGAGCCTAAACTGACCAAATGATAATGAGACTTTAATTTGAATTAAGAGAGAGAAACCTCTTAATTACCACATAGGTCAATAAGGAGGGACACATAATGATTTACAAAGGTTCAGTCAATTAGTCTTGTGATCTATCCACCCAATTATTTTCATATTCCACCATAGGAATTGGAAGTACATTACGGTTTTAATCTCTTTGATTGCATTCCATGTAGATAGGTCTCGCATTGCAAGTATTTTCACATGTTTTGCATGAAAATAAAAAATTATAGTAGTTATACATGCACATTATCCTTAGGTGCGTGTCATTTAACTGCATTCATATTTTTTTATGCATATAGATCACATCATGCATCTTATTTCTTCTGAAACATTAAAGGTGATAAACTTGTTCCATACCTTTTGAATGCTTCAAGTATATAGTTATGCAACAAAAAGTGAGCCCGACAAATACGTCATTGTCATTATTGGATATAAGGGTTAATATATATATATATATATATATATATATATATATATGAAAATGAAAAATAAAGAATTGAGAAGTAAATAGGAATGAGAGGGAGAAAGGAACATGCTTTTCACTACACATTAAGAAGAATAAGAACATGATGTTGTTCTCTTAGATATTCCATCTCACTTTGAGACGGAATGATAGTGCATGCATCATTCCACCCAAATGTAGGCATTAGGGCATTTACACTGCATATGCATCATTTAGCTCATTTTTGGCTTTGTGCATGTTGAAACCGTATAATGCTTCCGTTTCTTCCATGAGCCACCCATTCCATCCACTCGTTGCTCGAATTGGTAGGCCACCGTGATTTTCTCCTCACTCATGAATATCAGGAGAGTTGCTTCCATGTAGATGGTAGTTAGGGCGAGCAAGATAGAATAGGAGATCACAGGATGCACCGAGTCTGAACTGGTGAATTTTATTATGTTAACTGCCTTATATGATAGTGTTCATCAATTTTGAGGTAGATATCTTTTATGGATGATTACTGTCGCCTTTAGGGTAATTATCATTCCGTGGTAAGTGAGGGCCAGAATGTGAATGTCCGGTGGGGATCATATGGTGATGTTTGTTGTGATGATTTGTTCTTTAGTTGACCCTCGCAACTCTATTCTAAGGTTTTGTTGCTCGAGGGCGAGCAATGTTTAATCTTAGGGGAGTTTGATGTGATGATTTTGAGTCGCATTTGTAGACTTGTTTTACTTGTGTTTTATGCATTTATTGATCATTTTGGTGGTTAATATTGCATGATTCATTTACTTTGGTCTATGATCCTTCTTAGTGTCAAATCTCCCTTATTTTGGTATTTTGAGCATAAATGATTACAATAATATGTTTTATTTCGACTTATGTGATTTTGTGTTGAAATTTCAGGAAAAATGAATATCTGCTGTTGTCGATACCATCGACAGTGGTCGATACCATCGACGAGACCACAGGAAGCTAGCCGAAAGGAGCATCGCAGAATCGATACTATCGACGGGAAAGTCGATGGTATCGATATACCATCAGGTTGCTGGTGAGAAGATAGTCGATACCATCGACTCCAAAGTCGATACTATCGGCAAGTGGAGCTACAGTGACGGAAAAGGAAAAAAACCGACGCCTTAGGATGTCGATACCATCGACCTCGTCGATGGTATCGAGTTAGCATCAGTCGCGACAAAGAAAAGAAAACAAGACCAGCCGATACCGTTTAGAGTCGATACCATCGACTCGCGTTGATGGTATCAACCCCGTCAGATACAAGTTTGCTTCAAATCAATCTAAATCCGACGGCTATGATATTTTTGCAACCTAACTCGGTGATTATACCTAATACCGGCGGCCAAGAGCAATCAATCACGTCATTAGCCACTGCACACGTCCCGAGAAGGTGTGGAGAGAAGAACGGAGCCCAGAAGCACGCCCCAGCCATTCCGGACGCCGAAGAAGACGTTTTCCACCACCGAAAGGCCGGATATCGCGCATTCTACGCCTAGGAACGCTTGGATCTTCTCCGTTCAGGGGTTTTATAGCTTATTCACATTTTTCTCCATGTTTCCCCTTTTCTCTACCATGTTTTGCTCTGAGATGAACATGCGGGGCTAATCCCCTTTGTCTTTAGGACCGGGAGTAGCCCGGGGAAGCATTGTATGATGTTTTTACCATAGTAATTCATCATTTATCTCTTAAATCCGTGGTATGAATTTATTTTCTCAATTATATTGTTATGCTTGATCACCATAATAATAATATAATGCCCTTAATTGCTTTGAAAGAAGAATTAATGGTTGAAAAGAGACGAAATTCACATTAATTAACAAATCCCTTAAACAAGGTGGTGTAAGGTTAATGGTGGATACCCAGAGGTCAATTCTAATGCGCTTAGTTTAGGGTATAGGTTACTATGACGGTGGAACCGACCTAGACATAGGTAGTGAATTGTACCACGACAGAGGGCAATTCTGACTACAGGACACTACCCGGAAAGAGAGATAAATCTGAGTTGCTATATAGAAATTCATACAATGATAACCCGCGGTGAAATCACAATCCTAAAGATCTCCACCTGAATTGATTAAATTAAACCTTTAATCGATTGTTTTTTTTTATTTCATTTTCTTTTAATTTTACAACAACTTCCAACTGTTGAACCGGTCTAGCTGATTGCGAGTAGTTAGTAGTAGTCTCTGATAATTTAGTGTCCCTGAGTTCGACTCGGGCCTCACAAAGGCCTATATTACGTTGACGCGTACACTTGCGTTCGACACACGGAAAAATGTATCAGCTGTGATGGACGTTACCTTGGTCCCTGACCTTGTGACGAGCGTCACCATACCAGTCCTTGTTTGTGATGGCTTGGTATCATTATAGCCTGTTGTGGTAGAAATGTTGCTAGCCAGTTATGTGACGGGCGTCACACTAGTTCCGTGTGTGTCGGCCGACATCCCTACACCTGACGGGTGTCGCGCGACACTCCAGTGCCCGACACAGACTGTTGCCCGATAGGTTTGGGTGCACGACATCTGACGCATCATTGCACGATGCGCCGTTTACTGAGCTGCATGCCTGAGCGTGCGTTACGCCCTGCACGACGATGCGTTGTGTGACATAGATGTGCACGACATGCGTTGCACGTTACACTTGAGCGCATGGGATGGTCTGGTTTCTTTTTTGCCCGATACCACCTCTAGTGATAGTAGTGGATGCTTTTAGTGAAGGTCCCGTCCCTTATGGAACCGATATGTTGTCCTTGCATAACATTTAGTTTTGATAGTAACCCTAGATGTGCACGATATAGTAGGCCACATCTATGCTAAACCTTGTGCATGTATCACGTTTAGTCATGATGGTGGCCTTTGATATACTTAATGGTAATCGTTATGGTATAACTCATTTATGTAATTTACATGACTTTACCTATGTATGTGATCATCTTGATATTAGGAATAATGATGAGCAAATGATAAGAATGTAGAATGCTTTGCTTAATGATGTAACCTATGCTCATGATCACAAGGGGAGGCATGAATGATAAAGCATATAATCATCAATGTCACCCTATGTTGATAATATGAACTTCTAAGTTATTCATGATGATTATGTATACTAACCATGCAGGTCTCATACAGATGCATAGCCAGGTAAAGGGCTATGAGGTATATATGTTGAGTAACTCTGCTGTGATGGTTACTCTTGATAATGAGATAACTTGTACGATGTATTTGGCTAAAGTGATTGGGATTGTCATCCCATGTTGATGATGTAAGACTTGAGAGGCAGTGGCAATATGTGATGAGGGACTGAGATCCCATGGCAATGTGATGATCCTTGAGAATGGATCTAGATGATTGTCAAGAGGCCAAGTGATAACATGTAGTGATGGATCCTTGTGATGGATCAGGATGATGTTGATTACAATAAAATTATAATATTGGGTTTCATGTTGTTTATTCTTGTTATAGTTTGCATGTTATATAACTTGGTTGAATCTTGCAATCCACATAAAAGATACTAATTAATCATAGTGGAAAATATCATGTAGTTGCCCTGGCCATAGATCCATCATCGTCAGTAGCTGGTGATGGTGAAACGGGTTAACCCAGAGCGCATATTGTTGAATATGAGAGGTTTCTCCTAGCCTAAAATAGAGAGGGAATCGAGTGCCGCTACGGTTGTAGACTCAGATATATAAATATGGAGCATGGTGAATAGGCCCATGGCTCAGAGTTTATAGAGCATGAATGCGTTCATGGCTCAGAGCACGGTGAACAGGATCGTGGCTCAGATATACTAGCGTCGTGACCTGTAATAAGGTGGGCTAGGCAGAGGGTATCCTGTGGGAGCTGACCCTATGGCTGAGGCCACTTAAGCAAGAGACTGCAGTGCTACTTGTGTTTTACTCATGCACTGACCACGGGGCGGAGAGGTCGTGGAGTCCGGCTCTTCCATTTGACCTTGTATGGCACCGGCTCCGGGTTTCGCAGCTATCAGTTGGATCGGAGCGGTACGGCTCACTTCCTCAGGGAATAATAATATGTAATCCAGCTCTATAGTATTTACTGCTTAAGACAAAACACGAAACATTGATTGAGGCCTTGCTTGCGCAGTTAATCTTGTTATATTTGTCATTACTTATACGTTCCTGGTATTAATTGGTTAGATCTTATAATTCTTATCTTGACATTCATGTTCCATAAAGAGATATTTGGTGATATGCCTTCCGTACACTTGGTAAGATTGATGGTATGAATAGCTTTACTTTATAAACTGCTCCTGTTATACCTGTCACCAGTTATCTTCTGCTATTGCTTTAATCTTCCTTTGGTTTTATAGTTTCAGCGGGGAGTTATGTTTCTCACCGGGACTGTGTGTCTCACCCCGCTGGTTTACACCCTTTTTAGGTGTTCACGCTAGACGTGGTGGTGGTCGCAGAGTTGCGGCCGAGTAGCAAGAAGAATAGTAGGAGGCAAGTGATGGATATGCTACTATTTTGGTTGTTTTATAGTAGAGTTTAGAGTCATCCCTGTACTCTCAGGTCCTTGGGAGTGTTTTGACGTTGTTTCACGATGTATAGCTGTTGATCCTTTGTATATCCTGCTGCTGGCCGGATGTGGGCTTTTATGTACATATAAACAGGTGATGAACTCATGTGATGGAAAGACAGTTGTTCTTCAAAGTTGTGGACATGAATCAAGGTTTGTAAATGTTTGTATAACCTATTCCTTTGCATGATGTGGACTTAAAAGTAATAGTTTTCTCAGTTTACCTGCCTTCCGCAATCGGTTTTAATTAACCCGTGTTTTTGGTAATATGTGGTTATGGTGATTTCTGCACGTTTTTGCGTAACACCTCACTGTCTGTGTGATAGTGAGATGTGTTTCCACACATAGTATGAGAATGAACCTACAGACCCATAGATAATCATCTCTAAGTGCATGTGGATATGGCCTGACTGAGGCAGGTAGGTCACCATGCTCTGTATGAAAGGATGTAAGTCAGACCACGAATGCTAAGAGAGATGATGAGACTTGGGAAAGGTTTCAAGTTGAATATGTACTATGTTAGAATCCTAAGTCTATCCTAGGGTCAAATAGGGATCAGACCGATGGGAGTAGGAGTTTCCTAATTCCCTATTTGCACATGACCATAGGGTCGGGGGGTAACAACTATCATTGTCTAAGGGCCATGGGTTAGGAGATTGATCACCTTCATGAACTCATGGGACCCAAAGGGAAGATGAAGAGGGCATTCTCTGGATGCATAAGGGAAGAGGGATGACCCCAAAAGTGCCGACACCCTATAGAGATAGAGGATATGACTAAGGATCGTGTGGTGACCCAAGTGTGTTTGAGACTAGTTCTCCATGAAAGAAAACATGATATCGAGATGTTCATGATGTAGAGACATGTGATGCATGTTTCCAGTTAGATTTGAAGGTGTACTGGCGATGTGGGATGTACCATATCTACTCTTGGAATGGGAAGAACTCTATATTTGGACTGCAGCCAAATGCTTATTTCCTCTTGTTATGGGAGTGAGAGATCGGACGGTACACATGCCATACACCAAGGATAAAGATGATGTGAGTGGAAATGTTGCTATGATGTATGAGGATAGAGGTAATAACGTACCCTTGTGGAGTGTACACTGTGTGGATGGTTTAAAAACACCAAGAGAACTAAGGTAGTCATATTATAAGGATGTTCTTATCATGAGTTGTATGGAATTTATGAGTTATATATGTTTGAGTTTGATAACCAAGGAGATGAGCTCTGAGTTTTCTTGATGAAGATAGACCTAAAGTCCTATATGAGATAATAAGTGGAATACATGGAGGTGTATGTCTTCAACATTACCTAACACATAAAGATGAAAGGTGGTAATGGATGCTCTTGTTGAGATGCAGCTTCCTAGACTAGGTAGTTAGGTGAACCCTAAGTGGTGAGATATGTTTGGCTAGCACTCAGATGTAACAAGATCGAGGGATCGAGTTAGTGGTTGCTTGGTTAGCCAGCCAAGGGCTTGTTGTGATAGAAGGATGGTTGTAGAACCTCAGATGCACTTCTTTGGAAAAGAAGGTGATGAAACCCACAACTAGAGTGTTTTAGGGTTTCTGAGGAATCAACCTTGAGGAATCATGACATATAGGAGATCATGATTTTAAGTTCATCATACACTGTGGTACTACTAAGATAGTAAGTTATAGTAGTACTTTGGATGCCTAAGATGAAATTGCATGTGACTTGTCACCATGCATGCTAGGAGGTGAAGGGAGAATACCAGTAACCCCATGAGTTGATATAGAGGATAAAAGTCCCTAATAGGGAATGGGAGTCATCACTACAGTTGTGGTGGTAAGTCTCCCCTGGATCGAGGAAGGTCAGGATGCATTATGGGTTATGGTAGATTGCCTTACCTAGATGACATAATCTAAGAGAAAGAGGGAGTATTGTCAAGGGATAAATCTAGTTGAACTACATGTAAGAGAGAGAGGTGGTTCAACTACACCATGATGCAAGTTTAAAGGTTCTTGAGTATGACCTAAAGACTCACTTCCATGACGTGGAAGTAGATACATTAAGAACTCGATGTTAGTACAACATATCACCCCTATCTTATGGTTAGCATGATCCAGACTAGAGGGTCTAATGAGAGCATGTGTGCTCGTTCAGGGTGATATTTAGGGATGGTTCTCATCCTATGAAAGTGGTGATGATAGCCACCATAGCCAGTATCAGGATGTAAGAAGATCTGTAAGGGAGGTTGCGTCGGTCACCACTTCATGAAGATGATGTCAGTGGAAAGACCTTGTGAAGGTCAGAGAGACCATAGTGGGTGCAGATGAAGTCTCTTTGATCATGCGATGGCTGAGAAAGCTCAGGGGTGACATGAGTCGTGAGCTGATGCGAAGAAAACTAACATGTAGTTCACTGTGGGAGAATATGTGATATGATAATCCGACCCCTCTGAGCTATAGCTGAGAAAGTTGAGTCCCCAATACATGGGTTCATTCAAGATGGATTGGTGGAGATGCTTGTATGTAGCCTTACCCCTTAGGATAACATGATGTATGATGTGTTCCACGAGTTTGATCTAGAGCACTATGTGAGGTACCTAAGACATGTGCTGAGCCATGAACCTATTAAGCTTTGTGAGAGGCTGAAATGTCCTGAGTCACCTATGAGGGTACGAGATACCAAGGTGAGAGAGAATTAAGATGTAAGAATATAAGATGAGGAAGGTTCTTGGGAAGTACCATGGAGAGGGTAAAGCCACATGGGAGCCTTGATGGACATGAGGAAGTTTTCTCCTGCTTGTTTGTATGTTGGATGGAATTTTGAGGGCAAAATTCCTATAAGGAGGGGAGGATGTTATAACCTCAATTTTCTAAATAATGTAATGAGGTGTATAATTCTCTTTTAATGATAAACGAAATCAATGATTGATTTGTTAGTGTGAATTGATGGATTTTGTGTACGATGGTCTTGTTTGGTTGTTAATGGGCTTTGAAGACCATTGAGCCCAATTGAAAAGAAAAGAGAAATAAAAAGAAAAAGGATTTATCTAATAAAAGGAGAAATATAAAAGGAAAAGGCAAAAGGATATTTCCCAATGGGAGATTTCATACCTTTAGGATTCCTTGAGGACCAAGGGACTCAAGATAATAGGATAATGGCAAAGGAAAAAGAAATATTAATTAAAATTGATTTAATTAATGGATAACTTGGATATGAAGGAAACACTCCCATCCATTAGAATTTGACTTTAAAACTTAATACTCGGTTAGATAATGCCAAGATGGAGTTTCCTCTAAATTTTTAGAGAAAAATATTAATTGAGGAGAGAGAAATGAATTTTCCAAGTTTTCTTGTTAAAACACCTTTTTAAATCAATTTTAAGATAATTGGATTTTGGGGAGTGATGACGGTCGTTGGATGACCCGTGTGGTACAAGGGACCATGGATCCAAGGGCGGTCGATCAGCATCTACCCCGAATCACAGGAGGATTGGGAGAAGAATTCAGAATTCTATTTCCCAGAGTTTGAGACGATAATTCAAAGATCTAGCGAGTCCATCTACTTCGGGAGAATGTTCCAAAGCATCTAGACCCTAAGTTTACGTGTTATCGTCGATGAGGGGAGAAGTTTCGGATTTGTCGAATATCCAGACCCAACCCTATATATAGGAGGGGTATTCAAGGGTACTAGTAGACCTAAGAGTTACCCCAAACACTGTGGAGAGCGATGACGAGGAGAACGACATGCTCAATTTGAAGTTTGATCCTAACCTACCCCTCTACAACCTGTCGACCTCGTCGGAGCTCCGGTGACTCATTTAAGGGGAAGGTCAAGTTCGATCAAGAAATTGAGCGGCTCGTTGAGTTCGGGCGGAAGCGGCAGAGCTTCTGAGCACCTTTGTTTCTTTGCTGGTGGCCTGGAGCTCGGAGTCAACCACAGAGCTGACCGCGACCCTATGCACGAGCAGAGGAAGACGACGACCGAAGATCGTTCGATCGCGGTCTAGCATGATCCCAGGTGGAGATCCAATGATACAGAGCGAGAGAGACTAATTTAGGTGCCCGCAATGGGAATCGTCAGATCCGGGGAGTGGATCACCGATCCACTGATCAGATGGCTATCGATTTTCCGATAATTTCCCTCTCTGCTCAATTAATACTAAAAAAGGATTTTCCTTGCTAAAATCGTAGAATATAATAGAAAATTTAGATGAATAAACTTTATACATGAAAGTTGATCAAAAAGATGCAAGGAGTAAGATAAAAATAGTTTGAAGGTGTGAATCTGTATCTTTTTACAAAAGTATATTATTTTGATGGAAAATGTATTAAAATTAGGTTAGAAACCCTAATTGATGGTAATGGATGAATTTATGAGGAATAATAGGTTAATTCGAGTATCATTAACCTGTTATATGATAATGTTAAGTCTTAATCTATTTTTGAAGGATAATTGCATGATTTAGGGTTTCAAACCTAATATGATGGTTAATACACTTAGAAACCCTAACTTGAGGTAAAGGAAGAGAAAATTATATTTAATCTGAAAATATGGATATATTTGGTTAAAAGATGATCTTAGGATCTTTTATGAGAGATAGATGAGAAAATTAGGGTTTATGAGTAATTTTGTATAATTAGGGTTTAAGGGTGTTAAAGGTACGACAAAACCCTAAAAGTGGTAGAAAACCTAAAAAGCAGATAGAAACCCTAAGAAGCAAGAAGGTTTGGGTAAATATTAACAAAAAGGAAATTGTATGTTACTTTAGGGATCTTGCTTGCTTGCTTGGATTGGTTTTTTTTCTTATTGGTTGATTCTATCTCAAAGATCTACAAAATAGGTATGTGGTTATTTATGGTTAACCGCTTTAGTTTCACAGAGATTTCTCAGGTGTTTAACTGAATTGAATGCAACCTATCTGTTTGGATGTTCATATATGCAAATCATAAAGTCAATATGATTATCAAAATTAACATATAAGTGTGTATTCTCGCACCTACATGCCACCTTGATGTAATATGCAATGAGGTCAATCCCAAGAGGGAAGACCCATGGGAACTATGAGAGGCGACCCCAGGCACCAAGCTCAGGATAGAGAAGGTGGCCTTATGATATTGCATGACTAATGGGAACCATGAGAGGTGACCCCAGGCACCACGCTCTGGATGGAGAAGGTGGCCTTAAGTCAATGGAAAAATAGAAACCCTATGGAGGGTATTCCAGGGTTAGGGCAAAAGCAGTGGAGAATGTCACATTGAAGACGTAAATTGGCTTGTTAATTAACTTGATTGTGATATTTAGATTGTTAGCCATATATGTGAAATTTTGGTTGTCCCCACATACAGGCATATTCATTTATGGTGACCGACATTTTGTTTTTCAGAGTTTTAGGTACAATATGAAAAGAACAAACAATAAAGTGATACATTGTGAATATATGAATTAAAGTACAAGGTTGATTAGTTAGAATAGACTCCAGTTGTGGATAGAAGTTTAGAAATACAAGATTTTAAAAAGGTATGCAAAGTTTTATTTTATTCCAGCTTTTCAGTTTAGTTTTGGTAGAATTTAGCAATTATTATTGATTATTTGTCAAACCATTGATCTGAATAATTGGGATAATGACTCTAACATTTTGTTCTCCCTTAATTGGGGGCTACCGGGGGGCGGGGTCATTACACCTCACCTACTTCCTAGGCATAGAATTGGAAGTGTTCCAACTATAATTGTGGATGACTGTAGTATGCTATATAATATGCATGTAAAATTGATTTCATTATTGTTCTCTATATATTTGAAGGCATGAATTTATGATTTTACTTCACTAGTTCTTCATATAATTTTGAAGTATTATAATTTTAAGATCCTTTTGAACCAATTGTATAATCTATCTCCCCATTAATTGAGAACCTTGTTTACTATATTTTGATGTAATTTATCCACATATTTTGTCCAATCCATATTCTATGATCATTCAAACTTTTTCTAATAGTTTACATGATATTCTATTGTGGGGGGGTTTTACCAACCCCTTCGTTGGATAAAACCTTGGCATATTTAAGCATGACTGTAGAGTGAACAAGGATATCCTTTTGTTTGGAGATAGATTGAAGTAGCCATGTTTCCTTGTGTGACCTATTAGCTATGGTCTAGTTTCCATTAAGATTCCTTTGTATACACCGTTCATGGTGAAGAACTATGTTTAGTTTGATAATATAATAGTTAGATACATTTATATTTTGTTGTTGAACTTTTGCATTCTGAACATACTAATTGAATATATTGGATCATTACTTTGAAAAAAATTATGATGATGTTTGGTATTGGGAATATTTTCTTATGTTCAGTTGAGTACGTGAGTGGCTCCCCTATCATGTCCCACTCCTTACATATTCCTCCCTAGGCCTTGTGAGATACAGATACCTTATCTCCTGAGAGGGTATATATGGATGATAGTGGATGTGCATGGCTATGGATGTTGTGGAATGTGGAGAATCCCACTCAAATCTGAATATGCCACTAGAAGAAAGTAAAAAAACTATGTGTGGTTGTAAGGTGGTGGATATTATATATATTGTCAATTGGATGGTAGGTATATGTATATGGAATACTATAGTGGAAACATATTGGAGGTGGTAAGAACAAGAAATGATCACTTGCAAATGTTGGTAGATGAAACCATTTACTAAACTATACCTTCAACCAAAATTGGGACCTCTCTCTCACTAAACATTAGTTTGTTAGGTTGGAAAGAGAGCTAGAATTTTTGGTGCACATGTGATGTGTGTGGAGGAAATGGTTGTTGGGGGAGCATATGGTGTCCCTACTATTTGAGTAGATCTCACTACAAGTGAGAGTTCCTAAAGAAGGAGGCTGAGGGAGGTAAATGGAGCTTAGAGGAAGAAGGAGCTCAATTGAGAAACCCTGTATGAGGGTCTTGGATACCTAGAGGATCCTTTCCTATATGCTACTGTGATGAATGTGAGATTGGATAAGTGGAATGTTTATCTGCATGGTGATTGAATATGGGGAGGGGGCTTTTATTTATGCACTAAGGGTCATAACCCTAATAATTTCATCAAAAACAAGTTTGGGATTGGAACTCAATTAACACAGAAAACTATGCCCAATGGCCCAAATCTGAGGTCTCCCACTCTAAAAAGTTGTTGTATCAACATTTTCTTAGGCCGATATGGTACACTCATCGACCAATGCAAGGGAATTTCATGTCACAATTTTGGTTTCCGAATCCATGTGTGATGTTTGGTTGAAGAGTTATTAAAAGCAGTGATTTTCAAACTTTATCAAGAGAAACATGGGAGGCTCCATGTACGTAAAATATTTTTAAGATTAAATATCTATCAACAAAGATAAATAAACATAAAAATGATAATATGAATACACCAAAAATCTAAAAATGACTTAGAGTTACATCTAAACGACACTAAAAGGTATTAGAGATCAACCATCAAGCATGCATGAATAAGAGTCAATATACATCACAAATATATGCTAGATAGATGAACCTAATATATGGGTATACATTACTGAAAGAATCATGATGGTTGTAGTAGTTGTCTTTGATAGTCTTTGTTTATATAATTATTTTGCATTGTTGCACTACAATTTTATTTGAATTCAAATTCAATTTTGACTTATTTCTCAGGCTTTGTTTTTTTTTGTATATGATGTTTGCATTTAGTGAGAACTATACACACAATGCCCCTAGATCACCCCTATGCTGATTAAAATCTTCAAGGTAGTAGATGTGGAGTCAAGTCAAGCTTGTGAAGAAAATGAGACGACTCATACATGTGGTCTAGAGAAGACTCTAGAGTTGTGTATTCCTGTTACATCTTAATTAGTAGGCTGCTCCTTGAGTATACTCTATGTATTCCTTGGATTGTTTTTTCTTCTTCTTTTTCATTTTTCTGTGCTTTTCTGATTTTCTATGTGTATGTTTCATTGTTGTGGAACTATTAAATGAGGGTATTCAAACAATTGGATATAATTTTCTCACTTGTATGATAAAATTTTTTATAGATACACATGTTAACTCTACTGCTTGAAATAAAATTCATTATTTGCAAAAACACAAGCTCTTAAGTTATACTGAGTATTCATATTAATTACATGTTTATGATTGACATAAAATGTTTTCATTAGGATTTATTTAATTGTGATATCATGTTATAACGTCCTAAATGGGTTGTCATAAGGGGATGATGTGAGTGGATGTTATAAAACCACAAGGAAAAGTTGATTAGAGCTTGAATTCTAATGTATCTACTATAAAACATGAAAGGAAGCTGATTAGAACCATGAGGGTAAATTGGCACTATAATAAGCAAAGAGTTTTGATACAATCTAATGTAAAATGGTGATCCACAAAGTAAAATGGATGGTAGATAAGAAATTTTTAGAGAGTATGAGACAACCATGCCCTTACAAGTGAAAAAAATCTACAAGATCAGACTGGGGAAAAAATCTACAATATCAAGCTCATGGATGAAAATCCCTCTACTGTGAAAACTACCTTCACCGACATCAATGTACACCCCCATCTTGGTACTTCCCAGTCAACACTAAGAAACCCTTTATAGCCAATAAGAAGCCATCAGAAATAAACATGGTATGAGAAGGAAAAGCACAGTCTCCATGTCAGCAAAAGACACAAACCAGCCTACTAACAACAAGAGACCCAGAACAAAGTCACCATCTACTGACAAAACAAACAACTCACTCCAAAACTCCTTTAAACCTTCCCCTTCCACAATAACTGCATTGACTCGACAACTAGCATTGATTCCAAAACTGTGCAGAAGCTGAAGACTACCATCATTGATGAAATCCGAAGCAGAGTCTAAAGCAAAAACAAAGGAAAGGCACCCGGGACAATCTAATCTATCAACTCCCAATCAACCACACCAGAGGGACATACAAAAAGGAACTACTTTGCATCTGAAGAACCGAGTACACCTTTGGCACTCTGACATTCTTTTAAGAACAACACCAAGTGGATTACATCTGATATATCACTTTCTAATAATAAAGATAATCATATTGACAATATAGAGGATATAACACCACGTCCGGATATACTATCTTTTACAAACTTTGTAGAAAAATTAGACATTACTTCTGAAGATGAAACCCAAGCACATAGATCCCTTGATAATGTAGAAAATTATTTGAATTGGCAAAACCATAGAAATATCCATGATGCATATACCTACCTTGACAACTTGCATATATATATATTAACCTAACTTAAAAAATTGAGACCAAACAATTGCATTACCAAAATGAAGATCTCACCATGGAATGTTTGTGGGGCTTCTAGTATTTATAGGTGAAAATAAATTAGAAAACACATTTACAAAAGCAACATTAACACCATCACTATTCAGGAAACAAAATCCACACTTACACCTTTTGCCCTTAGAACCATAGGGGGCAAACACATAAACTCTTGGCACCATATTCCACTAGTTGTCTTCAAAGGTGGTCTGATCATAGGTTTAAATAGTATCCTCTTCAACATTACACATACAGAGATACTAGAATTCTCCATCACCCTCTACATCACAAACAACATGGATAACTACAGTTAGATCTTCACGGGAATCTATAGTGAACCTAGCTCAAATAAATCTGAATACATGACTGAAATCATGCACAACATAGAGAAATTCCATGACAAGACCTGGCTCATTGATGGAGATCTCAACCTTACTACAAAACCATCAAACAGAGTTAACCCCACCTTACGAGAAGGACACATGTACCCTGCCAACTGTGCTTTCAAGCAACTCATCATACAGCACTACTTGATTGATATTCCACATGCAAATGAACACTATACTTGGCATCAAAATCAAACCTGGGACAGACTAGATCACTTCATTTGTATTACTCTATGGGAAGATCATTACCCACACTCCTTTGTTTTTATCACACATCGACCAATCTCCAATCATTTCCCTATCATCGTAGACACTCAACAAGAAAGGTGGGACACAAACCTTTCTGATCGGAAAATTATTGGCTCACTAATCCTAACTTCTTGGAACTTTGCATTATCACATGGATTGCTTTCAATAACCATACCATAGACCTAGGATACCACATCCACAACAACACAAAAAACATCAGGTTAAATATGAAAAGTTGGCAGAAGCAAAAATTTGGAAACCTCACACATAAACTAGCTGATCTTGAACAACAACATCTCTATGTTGACAATGATCCTACTATATACTCATCCCTTGCCCTCACCATCAAAGGTGAACTATAACACCTAAAACATTGCTTGGAAACCATACGAAAACAACATACTAAAATCAAATGGACCTTGGAGGGTGATAAGAATACTAAATTCTTCCATAAAACCTTTAATAACAATGCACATAAAAATATCATCTCAAGATTGTGCATTAATGGCATCATCACATCCAGCAAACACATGATCACAAGCCACATAGTCCAACACTTTGAACGCATATTCAATACTGGACACAAGCCCACTTTCAATGACTTTATTAATTGGAAATACATATGTGGAGGCACTGTCCTAACCCCACAACACACCATTAGAGACTTTAGCCTAGAGGAACTTGACGAGACTATCAACTCACTTGGAAAGAAAAAATTCCCTAGACCCAATGGATTAAATATATAATTCTACCTAGCTAACTAGAATCACATCAAGGGATATTTCATAAACCTTCTCAGAGCCATCCATTCCAACATTGACATCCACAGACTCATAAAAACCATCAATCATACTAACATAGCTCTTATTAAGAAGGTAAATCATCCTGACCAGATCACACAATTCATACCTATCAGTCTTATGAACACCTCATACAAAAACATTGCAAAAGTTTTTACAAATTGCATCAAAACATAGTTACAAAACATCATCCCACAAAATCAAAATTCCTTCCTAAAAACCATAGCATACACGATGCCTTTATAATGGTAAATGAAACCCTCCACCTATGCTACAAAAACAAAAACCCCATTTTAGCTATCAAGCTAGCCTTTGAGAAAGCTTTTGATTATACAAACTAGGATTGCCTTCCTAGGGTCGTGTTAGGATATGAGTTTCCAAATATATGGAACAACTGGATTCATGCATGCATCTCCACAAACTTCTTCTCCACTATCATCAATGGATCCCCCTTTGGTCACTTCCACAAAACAAATGGGCTCAGATAGGGTGACCCCCTCTCTCCATACCTGTTCATCATTGTCACATCCATCCTCATTAACATGATCAAGCTTGATGCAGAACATGACCTTGTCTCCTCACCCTCGGAATGCTATGAGAATATCATTCAATTTGCGGATGACACTATGATTCTAGTGAAACCTGATGACAACACTATCATTAATACAATCCACATAATTGGGCTCTTCTCATACATATCTAGCTTTAGAATCAACCTTTCAAAATCTTCCATCATTGAAATCAACACCTCACCAGACCTCATCAACAGATATAAAAACCTCCTCAAGTGCAAGATTGAAAACTTCCATATTTCTTACCTTGGTCTACCAATCTCGCCCCACCCTATCACTCACTCACTTTGGAATCCCATCATTGAGAAAATTAATCTTAAGCTCTCCACTTGGACAAACCACTTCCTTAACCTGGCAGGTCACCTCGCCCTTCTTATCAATGTCATCACACCCATAACTACACACTACCTTAGCTGCATCCCCCTGCCTGGTAAAACCCATAAGATCATTGACACCATCATTTTTTTTCTTCTTTGGAACCACTTCAACGAATATAAATCAAAACAAAAGATTCACCTTGTCAACTGGGACACCATCACAACACCGGTCAAATATGAAGGATGTGGTGTCATTAACATCAAATTACATGCCATTTATCTCATCACAAAGATCATCATCATTCTATCTACCAAAACTAACAAAATTTGGAAAAAATTCATCTGTAACAAATACTACAAAAACAAACCACCCTGGAACCACACTAGAAATAACAAATCTTCCCCACTTTCAAAATTCATAAATAAAAATTTAGACACCATCAAGCATCTCATCTTCCCCCCCCCCCCACACACACCTTCCATAATACTAATTTCTGGGTTGACCCATGGCTCCATCATAACACCATCCAAAACCTGAACAATCACCTCCATATCCCGCCATCACTAAAAAA
Organism: Alisma plantago-aquatica; assembly: GCA_963693085.1. Taxonomy (NCBI): domain Eukaryota; kingdom Viridiplantae; phylum Streptophyta; class Magnoliopsida; order Alismatales; family Alismataceae; genus Alisma; species Alisma plantago-aquatica. The sequence continues at coordinate 552,997,984 of OY856414.1, read as the reverse complement.
TCTCAATATAGCAAAAGCTATTCAACTCATTTCCAGCAGTAGGAAAAACTCTCTCAAATTTTGTCTCAAAAACCATTTAAAAGAAAGTGCACTACTAGACATCATCCATGAACTGGAATTCAACACCAGTACCAGGATATCTTAGATCTGGGGGCAGGTTTATTCCCCTAAAGCTGGCTACCAACACTTATCCTACAAGGGACATATATCAGATATAATAAGCATATGGAAGGAAAAATGGCCACATAAATTCAAAATTTTCTACTGGCTTCTCTCAAACAACAGAATCCCCAAAGACCATCTCATAACTAGTAAAGGTTTTCTGGGGCCAACCAGATGTTACCTATGTTGTACCGCTGAAGAAACTACACAACATCTCTTCATCAACTGTCCTACTATGCAATACTTCCTATATAAATTCTTCCCACCATATACTATCACCACCAACCTCCTCCTACCAAATTACATCACTAGTATAACACCTCTACCCCAAAATACATGATATCCCCCTGAAGACCTGACTATAAATATTTTTTGAAACATCTGGCTAGATGGAAATAATATAAAATTCAACAACACCTCCCAACCCACCCACCTATTTCTAACTGATATTGAACATTCCTTATACATAAATTTGCATTAACACAGGTGTTGACTTCCACATCAACACAGGGGCTAGGAGCTGAAGATGACCAAGTCAACATGTTTGGAGACCACCATAGTGGGGGGTGTTTCTCGTTGGAAGACATCATAGCAAATGATACATGATTCTGATTCTATTGGACTATCATAATGATAAGAACACTACTTTCCTAGTGTCTTTTTGAGATTTTTTTTTACTTCATCATGTTATTGAGGCCTACTGTTAAAGGGTGCCTCTCCACGAACACCTTTACTTTCAAAGTTTTCCTTCAACTTTCATCTTGCATAACAGCTGAATGTAGGCCGACACCAGTGTTTGTATGCTCACGATGAACATCCTTTTGTACCATATGCTTGCAGACGTCTCCGTTTGCAAATATCTATTTTTATTATTAAACATGGACCTTTTATTAAAAAAACCCAGACCCTCACAAGCGGTGGTTCATTAGCAAAGGAAGGAAAAGAAAAGGCCACGCCGGCAGAGGTCCACTAGCAAAGGAATCCTCGCCGGGGTTCCGTAACGGCGGACAGAAACCCAGACATGCATGCTTGATGAACCGATTCAACCAACCTGAAATTTATGAAGCTAGATCTTATTCATGGTATGCATGCTTGGTGTAGGTTGATGTTATATCTTATTGTTCCGGATACTGTTCTGGTCCAATCTTGATCATACACCTACCCAATATCCACCTCTAAAAAAGTGAATTAGATATTTGTATGACAAAAATTAAAATATAACACGTCTGGAACGCCTCTAAATGTGTTGTATCGGGCTTGCTATTCATGTCCCAAAGAATCCTTATCCTTCATTTACCCAAAAACCCACCTCTCTATAAAAATTAATGAGGTGCGTATACTAATGAGATAGCTAGAAAGGGATACGTTGGGACAACGAGTTTAGGATAACAGCCTTGGTACAGCCTGCCCAGACGTGCTTGTTGAGGTCACCTTCGCGCCAGTCATAGTTTTTTTTTGTTTGATAAACCAGTCATTCAATTTTTTACAAGTTACTTGGGTAATTGCTAGCTAGATAATAAATCCAAAGAACTTGGAACTTCAAGCGATCTCGAGCCCCAGTCTGGACCTTTTTTTCCTTCTATATTCATTTAAATTGAGACCTATCCTAGACCAGCGAGATGTTCGTTCATTCGGTGGATCCGGTCAGCCATCAACGCCAGGCTGCCAGGCACGTAAGGCGACCTCCCTCAGCTACGCTCAGTGGATGAAGTCCGTGATATGGTTGTCTCACGCAGCACCGGGATTCCCATGGACTCCTGCGTTCGCCGCTGACGATGATCGACAGAGGCACGACCCTGCTTCACCGCAAAACCTTGGTATCTGCACCGATCTGGAGCAGCGCCCATACTTGACGACTTGCCTGCTATCTGTCACAGGTTAAACCGCAACCATGTCCAAGTGGGCTATAGGGTGACCGCGGATTTCTCGTGAGTCTGGGTATCTCTGGCATGAGATCCACTGCACCTGCTGCACGAGGAGAGAGCGCGGCCAGCCTTGCATCCCGGCGCGGTGGGACACATCAGCCCAGAGTTCGGTGGATGGAGAAATGATCGGGCATGAATGCTTACCGATGAGAATCACCACCTTGTTGTGACATATTAATCGTACTCTATCTTTAGGTCACATTTGCTTTGTTGGATTTTTGAGAATCCTGCATTTATGCCATCACGTATTTTACTTTGTAAAATATTACATTATGGAAATTTTGTAAGTACAACTTTTATGTTTGATTTCTTAAATTTGTAATAATATATTATTTAAATTTTTAAGTCCACGGATGAATTTTGTCATCCGGAAGTATTTTGATAGAAATCAAAATGCACTTCTATTATGTCCATAAATTTCTAACTCCGTTTTCCGAATCCTGTAAATCAAATATAATTTTTTTACATATGGATGTCAAATTACAATCCAATACGACAAAATTCAAAAAATCAAATATGCCCTTAGTGTTGTGTCGACGGCCAAGAGGATTCTGCTGATCCTCTCTTCTTGAGAAACGAGGCATCAAATAGAGTCTAGGAAGATGCCTAAATCAATATGAACCGACCAAACATTGACCAATTTTATTGTCTGGACATCAGATTGAGCAACCACCAGGTCATGGAAGATCATAAATGTTCTAAGTTTAATACGTTTAGTCAACGAGAATTTCCCGAAGACCATCCTTCAATTTATTTAGGGACACAGGTATTTTACCTGGTACGAGGGGGGAACATACGGTTTCCACGAGGATATGGTGGAGATTGTGTCACATAGTTGATGTAGGAACAAAGACAGGGCATTCGTCCCTGGATGAGATTGGCGTGATCTATGATATTCATGATAGATGGGAAAAAGACACTTCAATCCTAAAATGAGAGCCAAATGACTTCAAATTCAAGCAGTTGATTGGATTAGGCCAGCAGACGGGACGACCAGATTTATAGGTGAAACCGCATGAAAACAATTACAGAAATTGAAATAGCGGTAGAGCTTTGGGTGAGATTCTTAGAGACAATACCAAAGACGAAACCATAATTCAGACAATGGTGTCGTCTTGAGCATTTGTTGTTGTTGAAGTATAGAGAATCCCTCCTTCAACACAAAGACTGCCATCTTAACCAAATTTTATAGTTGTGTGTGTCTATGGTTGAAAGTTTCATGTTTATTATTTCACGGCGTTTCACGCCCCTTATTTTCAGAAAAATAATATGCTGTACCACAGAACAGTGCAACAAAATGAGATGTGTTGGCATATCCTCAATCAACCAAGTAGTATCTACCCATGATATGTTGAAGTTCCCAATGGCTAGGCTTTTATGCAACACACACAGGTCGACAATTGAACCCTCCCATCCATATATGAAATAAGTGAATCCTATATCAAAACTAACGTCCGACACAATATTTATTGAGAATATTGTGGTAGGACTTGTTTGTCCCTACTAACTACTGGAATCTGCATACCATCAATCGCACCCAATGCATCCAAGGTAAGAAAAAAAGGCGGCGATAGTGCAGTATACATGTTGCGATAGTGCAGTGTACATAACACGTATCGTTCTAATAAAAAAACTCTTACCTTGAAGTAAGGTAGAACTGTGGATTCAGTCTAATTATTTGATATTCTTCAACGGAGACTTCGAGAGGGTGATATATTCATCGCGTATGTAAAATACTCCGTTCAACACTACATGAAATTTGCGGTGGGCATAGTCTTCTACCAGATTGCGATTAGTATGACCTTGTCATGGCTTTTCTACTTGAGAAGCCACCAGTATTGTGTATCTGGTTTCATCATTGTAACTTTTGAAAAGCGCCATGATATCCGGAGGTTTCAGACGAAATTAGTTTGATGCTTTCTCTTCACGGTCTCCCATTAGTTCAAGAACATTTTGATGTCTTGCTTTAATGCTAACCGACCTTGGGTGTGGATTATTTTGCTTCATATCCAATTTCATTCATGCCTAATCCAATGTTGTTACATATTGCCCTTGTGAAACGATGTGCTGTTGACCCATTATAGACTATATGAACTATGTGGCCCATTCAGAATACGGTGCCATCCATTATTGCTTGATATTTCATTTTGACAACAACAAAAAAGAACAAGTGATTATTCACCACGGTTACGTCTACACCACATACGTACTACTTAAAATTAAGTCAATAACATGTAATCCATATATGAGTTTGAATTAGTAATTAAGAAAGAAAACAACCATATATAAATTGAAAAATAATTTAGACACATACCAAACACGCATAGTATGGAGATGGAAATTATTAAACTTACCAAAATCCATACACAAAGTTCAAGAAATGAAATGCCTAAAACAAAAGTCTATTATGTCATACCTATAGATAGTCATACAACTAGTCTCAAGATCCTTCTGGTGGTATTGTAGATGAGCCATAGGCATATTGAAGTGGTCAATCTTGTTGGTCCCGTCATGTGATGATGACATTTTCTCCTACAGTGCCTGGTGGTGGTGGGGCATCCACAATGGAATCATAATGAGATAGTAGAACTATCGATTGGACAAAGGCGCTATAGGAGGCCACAAAGTGTTTATATCCTTACCTTCACTTGAAAAACACTATTTCAACATGCAATGGCATGAAGGAGTTTGTTGCACTACCAAGTTCGATAAAATGTTAACTAGACCCAGATGACTACTAATTTTCATATACATGACCCTTTTGTCTTGTGCTTCAAGTTGTTTCTTTGGACAGACAAGGGTGCATTTGGAAATGCATTATAGTAATGATCGATAATGTTAGATATTGGTATGTATCCAAATGGGCCAAGGAGAACACATGCTCACAAAATTTCTTGTATTACTTCGAAGACTTGGTTGATGGAGGTTCACTAATTCTAAGTATGGATGTTGTGGCATTGTGCTTCTATCTGCTGCCAACATTAGGCATGTTTATTATATTCAGATCTTGCACAACTTCACTACTGAAATTAACATTATTCAAGTTAGCAAAGATCTACGTACTGACCTATTTTGAGTATATATGGGTAGAGGCAACAACAATATTGGTGTAATCTTCATTGAGATAAACAACATTTTCTGAAGTGTCACTACAGGAAAGAGTGAAAGCACTGGATGAAAATGCATGATTTGTTCGAGCAATATTTCAATCAGACAACAACTCAAAGTCACAACAACTTCCTCAACAACCTTGAAAGGTAGTTGTCCCTCAACTAATAAATTTGATGGTTGGAATCCCTAGTATACACAAATGGGTACATACTTTAGCTTTGCAAATTGGTGATGACCTCAAGAAACTTAGTCGATACCCTAGTGGCATGCAATATCAACTAATGAAGATCCTCCTCTCAACCAAATCAACTACGTTTCTCCAAGACATTAATTCTGATATATTAATCTTACATACTACCTTTTTAGGTTCTTGCAATACATCTTATTGTGGTTTTATATTGACACTCTTCATCTTGAAATCAGGATACACCTCTCTCCAGCCCTCTTTAATAAATTTTCCCTAATGCACCTACCTGAATTAGTTAGCAATGAAATGATTCAACGATGGATGTATCATGTGCCCTAGCCCAAATGAGCCGGTTTGTTTATCATTCCCCACTATTACTAAAACCAACTATGGTAATGCAACTATGCAGGGAATTTAAGAATATTTTATATTTTAAAAGATTTTTTTATAAATTGTAATTATTTATATTGCTTTTGGAAATGTTATGATGTTTATATGACTCAGACCAATATGAAAAAGATCTGAATATGGAACCTTGTGTTTGCAATTACATATACATACAACTTTACACTTTACTAAGTCATGCAACAACTTATGTTAGTTAAGCCAACAACTTTGCATTGAAGATTTGATACAAATATTAAGACCAAACCAATGTGACACAATTTGATGACAAAGATAACCCACACAGTGTTGATTCAATAGAAAAATATTATGCGAGGTGGGTTAAATTGACAAACTATATTTCTGTGTTCATTAACAATAACAAATTTTGTTGACAACCAATATATGAACCCTTTGTTTCATACTAAAACACCATACAAGGTGTGGTAAATTCAACAATATATATCATTGTATTTATCAACAACAGAAAAACCACCATTAATATAGTCATGTTGTATTTCATACTTAAACATTGACGACATGGGCTAAATTAACAATTTATACTAATGTATTCATTTATAATGGAAACAATTTGTGTTCATTCACAATGGGAAAAAATCACTCAATAAATGAGGAAAGTATAATGAAGAATGTCATTGTAACAAATCTTAAGCAATGTGGTATAATAAAACCATTCTTACATGCTACTATTAAATGTATAACATATACATAAATTTTACAACAACTCAAATTAGCCAAATATATGAGTTTCTTACTCATTATGTTGCAACATATATGGCCCACTCCAATATATTCTATCTAAAGAGATGCTTACTTAACTTATGTTGGCCAATAGATCCCAGCTAAAATAAAATGAAGGTGATATGTAACCCAAAAGGCAATCAAAATTATACTGATTCATGTGAATATGAATGCATGAACAAAAAATCATATTGACTAAATCATGCTAGGTATACATATATATAATTATGGATTTCATATTTAGAAGGACATGCTTATTGCTTTAGGAAATATCAAATATATGGTAGTAGAACATTATTATCTGCATAAATGATTAGGATACCCACTCCCAAATGGGGGGAAGAACCACTGTAAATCATATGTAATGACAAAGTGAGATAGAATGAATTTTCAAACTTGGGGGAGTCTTTATGTAGTGAACCCCAAAATGAGGATTTTGGGGGTAGAGTAAGAATAATAAAGCATGGACCCAAATTTATATTAGCCAAGTTAGACTAGATAGGTATCTCTTTGATGCACCTTAGATTCATAAGGACATGCCCTTTACTTTAAGAAATATCAAACATGATCCATGTCAAATCATTATACGCATAAATGAGTAGGAAAACCACTCCCACACGTGGGAGAGGAAATCAAATATAATAAATTATATAATGATAAAAGAAAATATTAAAAAAGGAAATAGAAAGCTTTTGTCAGTCTTTATGTACTGAACCCAAAGTTAGGTCTCCTGGGGGGTAGCACATTAATATGAATGCATTAAAAATTTGTTTATATATTAATAAAAGTAAAAAGTACCATTAATCCTACATAGGAGTACTAATAATCAAGAATAATAGAAGTATTGAAACCATATGACACTGGAGAAAACATTGGAAGTGAGAATGTAGTGAATCCCAAAATTGAAATTTCTAAGCTACCACATTAGTATGTACTGAGTCAACTATAACAACAATAGATGATGTAGGCATCATGGAACTAGATCATTGGACTATTAATTAGGATCTAATTATAGTTTGACAAAGTAAAAACCAATATTCTATGTAAGAAAACTGATCTTAAATCTAAACCATACATAAGTATACTAATAATCAAGAACATATATGAATTAATGAAACCACATGACACATACAAAGAGAATTCAGGGTGATAATGTAGCAAATTCCAAAACTGACATATTTGGGGTTACCAGATTAATATGTAATGAATCAGCTGCAATCACTTGATCAGGACGTAATGAAATCAGACTAGTGGACTATTAGTTAGGACGAAAATCTATATCAACAAAGTAAAAACCAATGTTCTATGTAATCCAAAAAAATTGAAAGGAACCTAGATCATAGGTAGGAATGATAATAATAACAAGAATAAGTAGGAAGTAATGAACTGCATGACAAATAAGAACAACACAAGGAGTGAGAATGTAGTGAATCCCAAAATTGACATTTTTCGGGCTACCCTTAGTATGTACTAAGCCAATTGCAACATCAACATTTGATATGGACATAATGGAATTAGATTACTAAACTGTTATTTAAGACCCAGACTTGAATCGATAAAGCAAAAACCAATGTGCTATGTAACCCAATAAAATTGAAAATGAATCTGGATTATACATAAACATACTAATAATCAATAATGTATAAGAGATAATGAAACCACATGACATAAATGAAGAGCATTGAAAGTGAGATTGTACTGAATCCCAAAATTGAAAATTTGAGGCTATCACGATAATATGTACTGAATCAACTGCATCAACAAGATATGATGCAGACATAATGGGATCAGATCATTAAAGTGTTAGTTAGGACCTAAATCTAAATCAAAAAGGTAAAACCATCATGCTATGTAGTCCAACAAAGTTGAAAATGAATCTCAATCATATGTAGAATACTTCACCAAGGATAGATAAGAAATAATGAAATCACATGACACAAACAAAGAGAATGGGAAGTGAGAATGTAGTGAGTCCCAAAATTGACATTATGGAGGCTACCATATTGTTTCAACTAAATCAACTACAACAATAAGATATGTCATAGAAATAATGAAATCAGATCATTGAACTATTAATTGGGATCTAAATCTGAGTTATAAAGTAAAAGCCAACATGCTACGTATTTGAAGAAAACTAAAAATGAATATGAACAATAGATCGGAAAACTAATAATAAAAAAATAAGAAATAAAGAAACCACATGATGCATACCAAGAACATGGGTAGTTATATTGTAGTAAATCCCAAAATTGACATTTTTGGGGCTAGCACATTAGTATAATACCAAATCTACTGCAACAACATTATATGATGTGGACATCATTGAATCAGATCATTGAACTATTAATAGGACCTAAATCTAAATTTTCAAAGAAAAAAACATGGGGTATGTAATGCAATAAAATTGAAAATGAATTTGAATCATACATTGGAATGATAAATATCAATAACAAAGAAGAAATAATGAAACCACATGACCCAAAAGAATAACATGGAAAGTGAGAATGTAGTAAACAATACAATTGACATTTTGGGGATACCATATTAGTATGTACTAAATCAACTTCAACAACAACATGTGATGTGAACATAACAAAATTGGTTTATTTTCTAGATAATTAGGAACTAAATGTGAAATGACAAAGTGAAATCAATGTACTATGTAATGCTAATAAACTAATAATGAATCTAACAATACATAGAATCATAAAAATCAATAATAGATAAGAAGTAACAAAACTACATGACACAAGCGAACAACATGGGAAGAGATAATGTAGAAATTCCTGAAATTGATATTTTTGGGGCAACCACATTAATATGCACTGAACCAACTGCAATAACAACATTGATTTGGGCATAATGAAATTATATCTTGGGTCGTTAATTAGAAACAATATCTAAATTAATAAAGTGACAACCAATGTGATATGTAATCTAGTAAAACTTAAAATGAAACGGAATCATACATAAGAATACTATTAATAAAAAAGAGATAAGAAATTATGAAGCCACAAATACTGACAAACAATTGTATGCGATAAAGTGACTTATCTCTCTCTTTCAATAACACACATCTTCACTCAAATTATGATCCTTTGCACTCAGTAAACCCTATCTTGACCAATCAAACCTCTTAGTACAAATTTTTGATTTGTAACTTAAAATTTTCAAATTGATTATTTAATGTGCAAAATTGAGCACCAAAATCAACTATTACAAGGTAATATAAATTTTGAAACCTATTAGTTTTCTCCCATTTTATTCTCAAACTTTTCATGTAGGAAAAGGATAAAATTTGTGAACTAACAGTGAAAATTTCAACTCAATTGGAAATACAAATAAAAAGATATGAACTTTTCAAGTTTATCATAGAATTACTAATCAAACTTGCGAACAAAATCCCCCTTTTCCATGCCAAATATCGCTAATCTTTGGCTCATCCAATGGGGTTCCTTAGATCAAGATCCCATAGATAGGTGGCAGATCGAATGGCTCCTCCTTGGTCTTCCGCCTCTGTACACCATGTGAATAGGAGGTGTAGTGGAGTAGGTGAGCTTTGCTGCCTCTTGAGCCACTTAAACAAAACCATTTTCATCCCTCTTATTCTCTCCCTATTGTGTTTATTACCTCTCCCTCACTTGTTTCAACATCTTTTATGGCTTATGAGGGAGATATAACTTCCCATCCACCCTTGTTCTCACTTTCGTGACCTTCTTTCCACCCTAAGTTCAAAATGGAGACATGTGGGAGACAACTTCTCTATCTAGTAGTGGCCATCCTTAGCATGAGTTCCATTGTGAAGGCACTAGAGGCCTCATGAGGTGAAACTAAGGCCTATCACCATTTCGTGGGCTGAATAGAGTCCCTCCAGGAGGTAGTGCCACACCCACACACAAAAATAGATTGCACTTCAGTGCCTATGCCCTCACGCATCGACTGGAAGGCAGGGAAGTCTGTTACAACCCCAATTTTGGGTTCATCTGATGAGAAATGTAATATATCATATTGGACAAATAATGATTTAATTTCATTTACAATAGCCTTGATGATTGTGTTGTGGGCTTTATTGGCTATTGGGCCCAATAACAAGGAAATTTAATTAATAAATGAATAATTGAGTTTTTGAGAAAAAAAGATGTGGAAACCTATAGAAGGCAAAAGAATGTAATCCAAAGATGGATTTCGTGCCTCTTGGGTTCCTTGGGTTCCAAAGAGTCCAAAATTGCAAAGATAAAGTAATAAGAAAAGAAAAGATTAATTAAGTATTTCCTTGTTAAGAAAGAAATTGAAAACAATGGTAAGATGTGGAAAATAAGTGGAAAGAGGTATAATTGAGTTAGCCTTGGTGGAATTTCGTATTCCAAGGATTCCTAATGATAAAAGGAATACCAATGAGGAAAATAAAAGAGAAATAAAGAGAAATCCTCAAAAATAAATATTTTAATGAGAAATAAACTAGATAATGAGAGATAATGAAGAATAATGCATTTAGATACATCTAGAAGGATAATGAGTATCCAATAAAAAGGATTTTGAAATAATAGAGTTTCTTGGGATCCAAGGAGTCCCAATGGGGAAAAAGAAAGAGAAAAGGCAAAAATAAGGAGATAATGTGATACCTCATTAATGACTTTTGGTATTATAAAAAAGAAAGACTTTTGTAATATTTTAGTTGTTAATATTTAAAAGAAAGAAAAGATAAAGGAGATAATTAAAAGAGAGGTGACTTTATAAGGGAAGGATGATGGAATCGTGATCCATCCTTTCTTTGTTTGGCGTTGGCACTACCAATAGGAAACCAGGACAATAGGGACTGTCAAACCCTAAGTAATATGGACTACATACATGTGTATATAAGTAGGGAGCTCCAACCTACTCCCTCCATCTCTCTCCTCTGTCCCCCAAGGAACCAACATCGGTAGAGCAATAATGCGCCGCTCCCTGACTCCCCGTGGTGCCTGCTTGGGTGGGAATGATGGCGTCAAGGATGCATAGAAAAGGAACTGAGTCCTTCACCTTGTCCGACCGCCTGTGGCCAAACCCAGGTTGCGGCCAGCTCCGACGAGGGTAGGAGGACGCCACCAGGGAACCTATGACGGTGATGGGGACAGAGCTGTGCTCTGTGGACGTGTGCAGAACAAGAACACCGGGAAGGGTTCGCCCTACACAACATGAGAGAAGAGATGAACCAGGAGGCCAGAGATGACTTGCAACTGCAGCAAGTAGATGTTGGTCTACATCGACGTCCGCGCAAGTCTCACCTGCGCCTACTGGGTTGCGATGGGGTGTCGTCGGCGTCTTGCAGTGCGGCAGAAGAGACCACCTCACCCTGCCTCCGGCCAGAGAACCCCGCCATCGAGGTCGAGTTGGGTCTAGTAGGGTCTGCGGAGGTGCAGCAATCCTCCCTGTGCTGCTCCGCATCACCAGTGCCCAAGGGAAGGAGGTCGCGCACGACGATCGTCACTGGTGCAGGAAGGAGCCCTGCGTCACGAGGAAGAAGAAGAAATAATGAAATTACGTGGTTACCCCTGGTGTGTGTGTATGAAGGGAGGGGAAGGGAGGTCTTTTACCCCTTGCAAAGTCGGCCACTTATGGAATTGTTTCCCGTTGACGTGTCGAGCCGCCATTGGCTAAAAAGGTACTTTGATTTGAACATTTGTAGAAAAAGATTGGTAGCTCTGATAAATAAAGTTAAAGTATGAAAATTTCTCAAAAAAATGAGGGGAATCCAACAAAAATATAATGGAAGCCTAATTCTATTTGAAATTCAAAAAGTGTGTAAAGATGCTATCTTTAATGGTTTAATTAATGCAAAACCCAAATATTTGGTAATTAATGAGTTAGAAAGGGGTTTATGGATGATTAAAGTTGGTATTAACCTGTTAATGATAAAAAGGAACGTTGAGATAAAAAAGGATGAACGTTGCACGTAATTAGTTTAATTTAGAGTTTCATGTGCAAAAATGTGCTTTAATAGGCCTTGAAACCCTAATATTAGTAGATGTGATTCTTAATGGATTTAATTATTCAAAATTGTGAATAAAGCTAAGATATGATGTTTCTAAGTTGTTTCAAGATTAAAGATTCCTAATTATGGGTAAATACCCTTAATATAGTAATTAGGGTTTTCTAATGAATAAAAGGTGGATTTAATGATATATAGAGTTCATTTGTGAACTAAACCATAATGAACTATGAATTAATGATAAATGAGCATAATGACTTTGTCATTGATTAAAGAGGATAAAAATGGTAGCTTTAATGTAAAAGAGGTTTAAGGGGCTTAATTAATTGATAATTATGCCTTTAATCCGAAACTGAGGATTATATGTTGAAATAATTAGGGTTTGTCATCAATTGCATTAAATTAGGGTTTAAAATAGTAAAAGATGAAGGGAAACACTAATTGCAGTGGAAACTATAAAAGTGGACTAGAAACCCTAGGAAGTGAGCTAGATTTAATAGATCTTGATGACATGAGTAATAAAAGGAAATTGTATAATTGTTTCAGGATCTTATTGAATGCTTGCTGGTCTATTGTTGATTGGATTATTTCTGTCTCACATCAACTTGACATGTATGTGGTTACACTTATGATTATCCCGCATTAGTTTTCTGAGGATTTTATTGATGTTTACATCATGGCTTGAATTAATTGTTGGATGAATTTAATTCATGCAAATTATAATGTGAATATGACTATCACATAAGAGATGTGCCTACTATCTCAGATCCTAGTCTCCTCTGTAGCTTAATCGGTTGACCTAGTACATGGGTACCAATGGGGTAGGCCCATCAGGTCTTTGAATGACTTAGTATATGGCTACCAATGGGGTAGGTCCATCAAGTACATAACTTAGTAAAGGTGAAGGCCAAATCCCTGACCAATATATGTGAATCCCTGACCAATAGGAGGTGGTCAGGGGCAATCCCTAACTAACGTACTCTCGGCAAAAGCTTGGTGACTAATAGTGGTTGGTCAGGTCCTATCCCTGACCAATACGGATAGTATCCTTGAGCATCTATTAAGAAGAAAAAGAATTTTCATCCCCAGTCAACACATGTTATCTAAGGCATATCTCTGACGAATGAGAAAAAATATTACTGAAAATATTATACACACACACACACACACACACACACACACACACATATATATATATATATATATATATATATATATATATATATATATATATATCAAATTCAAAAGAGTGCACATTAGAATTTCTTTAATAACCATCACATAATAAAACAATTAGTTTAATGTGAGACCATTCCATTTAACTTTCAATCGTACTGCTTACATTCAAAACACATGATTGGAGCATCATGGTGGTACATATTAATAATTGATGTCCTCTTAAATTACATTGACATAATATTCATGCACATCGTATATCATAAAATATAGGTTAACATCCTATCTAATAAAATGATGAACTTGCTTTCCACCATCCGACTGAGTTTACTTCGTGCATTTTCCCCAAATTTGCTCCACTCCTTCCACCGTGAGAACTTTCTCTAGCCTTTTCATCAACCTTTCACTTTGTTGGGTATTGCCAACATCTTGCATTACAACAAAAAAAAAATATTAGTTCTTGTAATATACGAATACTCAATTTCCATCTAGTTCAAGATCATATGGTTGGCCAGAGAGTATTTACAAAATACACGATTAAAAATAGATAACAACAGACTTTCAAGAAAATAGATAAGACATTACCATAGAAAAAACGTATATCACAAACTATTGAAGAAAGTTTTATGTACTTCAACAAGTGAAAGAGTATCTTCAACAAAAATATATTATATCAATTAAGATATTCAATTACGCAACTTCTCAATATGACAAATTATTATAACAATTCCATCTTACCAACAAAGCGTCTACAACTAACCAGTTGAGCGGCAATTAGATAGATATGAGTGTTGCGAAAGCATAAGGAACATACCGATAACATTTTTTAATGAACCAAGCTAGACACCTCAACGATCAGCGTAACGGCCAAGATGCTCCTTCCCATCCTACCAAGTTAATGTCCACGGTAACCATTCAGTATATGTGTGACATTTGGAGATACTTAATGAAACACACAAAAAATACTAATTTGATTTTACATCACAGCTGCCATAAATGAAAAGAAGTGTAATTGACTTTGACACACTGCATGTGCTAAAATTAAGTAGGCGCAATTGTACCTAGAAGAGATGTTAACGTCAATAGTGCAACTAGGAACTACATCCCATTTTAACTTTAGGCTCAAAGGTCAAACAAGTATATAGTTCTTTAATAAAAACGTAAATTTACAGCTTCACACTGGGAAATCAGGTTATATAACCTTATTTTAGTAATGTGATCGGAGTTATCACGACTTGTTCTAACATGATAATCTATCTTAAAAGTAAGGTGTATACAGGAGCAATCCAACAAACAGTTAAACTGCAAACTACTCAGTTTTCTGTAATGAAAAAATAACCATATAAAAAAGCAGAGGCGATGGTTCTGAAACATGCCACATGTTTTGTCATTCTCTAATTTTTAATTATTACAAAGGAGTGCAGGGTACATTGATGAGATAATCATTCAGACTTCAAAGAACCTTAGATCAAGATTAATAGGGAAGTAGATATAGGACTCACGAGCATAAAGGGGAATAATTCTAAGAAGACAACAATCAATGAGTACAGACAAAAGAATTAACGTGGAGGGATCCGACCTTTTAACTAACTCATGCTAGAGTTGAGCCAGCTTCATTGGGGATTGGCATCTGCTACACATATCTCTTGGATTCTAATCCCTGGCAAAGTGCTAGTTAACATCATGGAGTAGCCTCCAAGAGCTTCATCCCCTATTACTTGTCCGTCATCATTAGTTTGTTGCACAAATCTTATCCTCTCCTTGCGCTACCTGCAATTAAATCTACAAGAAATTTAGACCATTTTTCTCCATTTCTGTTACGACATGATGGTGGTGGATCTTCTCAGATCTAGCTCCACCTATTCAAATATGAATGTCCCTCCACGTCGGTACTTGATCAGCTTCTTCTCTAGTATGCAAGACAACGACCAGCCAAGTAATCAGGAATGCATCTTTTACGCCAACACCCCATCACACACGATGCCACCAGAACCATACTTCTAGAAGCGGCCATGACTTATGCCCTTGGTTTCAAGAAGAAACCAACTAGAAGGTTGTCGATGGCGGGGTAAATTGAGTGCTAACGAGATTGGCGGAAATAGGTGGGAAAATCAGAGAGACGTCTGAGAAGGGAAATGCAAGGTTTGGTTTGGAAAATTCGCTTTTGAGTGTCAGGTGGGAATGCAAACGTATCGGAATGGGAAATTCGAAGCGGAAATTTGAAAATCAGGGCATGCGTTTGGGTGGCCGCGCGCGCGGGAGTGAAAAAGGTAAGCCAAAAACATTGTAAAAAATCTAACTTTTATGGTAAGGGATAGTTGATTACCGGTCAGGAATACGACGTGACGAAAGATGATAATTTAGTCAGGGAATGTATCCCTGACCATGTAGCCTTGACTTTTGTTCAATTTTATTGTAGTGATATCTCAATGATGGTCTCCACACGGTGTGTCACCTGATCAACGACGACGAAAAAGGAAATCCTAAAGTTGAATGTTAACTTGTGTTGAAGACTAGGTGGCAAATCTACGGTGGGGACGATTCTACGAGACTCTGAAGGAAGGATCCATGCCACGTATGAGATGGAGTTACAATATCCCAGTTATACTCTCATGGATGAAGCAAGGGCACAGAAGGAAATCTTGAAGGTTCTCATACACGAAGAATTCCACCGGCTGCATGTAGAAACGGATAACCTGATGCTGACCGAAGTAGTGAAAGAAAGAGAGTTTGGAAGGGAATACGAGGACCTTGTCATCAGGGACATTGTGGAACTATAAAATAGCCTTGGAAGTCTTTAACATTAGTCATGTCTGCAGAGAAGCAAACAACATTAGCCACTACCTCGCAACTAGAGCAATAGGTAGGAACACTTCCCTCCACTATATGGAAAACTTTCACGATGAAGTTAGTGTTATAGTTAAGAATGATTTGAAGTATTAATAATAACTATCATTTAACCTTTAAAAATTAAAAAGATTTATTTATATGTATTGTAGTAGATAATTATAACATATATGTAGGGCTGTAAATGGGTACGGGTAGACCCGCGGATCCGCAAATTCAGACCCTTAAAAAATATGTCATGGGTTTAATTTTTTTATACCCGCATACTCTTGGACCCGTATACCCTTGGACCCGCATATAAGCGGGTCCAATAATAGGTATGGTTGGACCCAGACCCGCTAGACTCGTGTACCGCTATACATAAATAACTACTTAAATAATGTGTTATATATATCATACTTTACTAGTCTATCGAATATAATTCTTGATATTATATTCCACTATAACCACAATAAGGTTGAGACTAGTCATATAATTAAGAATTAAGTATTCTAGTTACAATAATGAACATCATATGTAAACTTAAAATCAAAATATCTACTAATTTACATTACTTTCTACATAAGTTAAACGTTATGATCATGACTACAAATATGTAAAAAATTACTCAATTAATGTTAATGTATAAAATATAACATTGTCTAATATAACTACTACATGTTAATATACTATATAATAACAATATCTTGTTCTATTAAATATGTATAATATAGTGATTTCTCTTACATAAACAATATGATGTTTTATAGAACTGCTTACCCGCATACCCGCTATTATTACGAGTACGGGTATAGTGCAGGTCTAGATTTTGTATTATGCGGGTCTAGAACCGGAACCGGACCTGCTCAATTAGATGGGTATATGTATGTGTATGGCCAGACCTATACGGTTTACACCCCTACATATATAATATCTCCAAAGTAGATCGCTATTGTAAATGTTGTATATTATTTGGATGCTTCTTGTGCATGACTGCTAAATTATGTTGGGCCGGCGGTTCTGGTTAGAAAAGGCTGATCGGGATTTTGCACCGTTAAACTTACAACCACCCCAACTATTAAATTGAAAACTGCCCAAACCCAAAATCTGACCACTATGTCCATCCTAGAGTTGATCCACATTGTCAAATGACTCGTACTTTGTCTATTCAACCTAGAATTTGTAGAAAGCATGTAGAATCTAGGTGCATTATAATTCTAATTCTGCCTAGCCTAAATCGTTTTGCTAGTGTAAAGAACAACTGACCTAGACCCATATTTTCTAAACTTAAATTGAACTGAATTTTCAAAGTTAGACATCGAGTTTGAATTTATTCAGTTTATTTGAACTCAAAACCGACCCTATTGTCAAAGTCAGAAATCAAAACTAGATTTTTGTGGACCAAAATTGGATTTACTTGTTTGGATATATCATGGACAACCCTATTTACAAGTTGGGTATGAGTTCATTTCAAGTTGGGTGTGGACAGTTGGTTTTGGGTTGGTAGGGTCCAAGTTATTGTTGTGGTATATTTCAATTTAAATATCCTCTACGTAGGTTCCTAGAAGATATTTTCAACATATAGCTATATTTATATTTGGATTAAAATGATTTTAAAAAATGAAACTAGTTCAAGAAGGCTTGTTTGTCCCTAAAATGTTCTACCAAATTATATTTTAATTAAAGTTATTTCAAAATCTATATGTAGTTATAGAATCAAGATTCAGTATTGGGTTACACAATGTCAAAAAATTGTTAAAAAAAATAGAAAAGATCAATATTAGAGTAGTCAACCGACATAAATGCAATTTTTTTGTCAAAACATAATCACCACTTGACACTCCTAAGCATGACAATTAGAATAATGTGCTAAAAATATTATAAATATAAATACGTAGAGATCATCTTTTGAGAACCTTCATAGATGATATTTAATCAACATCTACCGTGGGACTAACTTTTAGCAACAAAGTTTCATATTCGATCCACAATAGTATTTTTAATGATGTATACAAACAAGTGAACTAGAACATGTATGATCAAAAAACAAATGATTTTGGTTTTCTACTTTTGAGAAACTGGTCAGCTTCAAGTACAAATAAACTGATCAAAATTTGAGTCTAGATTTTAACGTTGACAACTTGGTTCAATTTAACGTTGGACAAATCGAGGTCTTATTTAGTTGGTTCTTGTACTAGCAAAAAATTTAGGTTAGATAGACCTACAATTATAAAGCACTTAGCTTCTAAATTCTAATTGTAATAAATTTCGACAGTTCCAGGTTAAATAGACTGAGTGAAATTTGAGACCAAGTTGGTTCTAATTTCTAAATTTAACAATATGGGAAGACTTAGAGTTTGATATAGTGATTAGGATTTGAGTTTGGGTCAGTTGGGAGTTTAATGATTAGAACAGCTGATCAACTTATTCTGACCTGGACCGATCAGAGGGAATTCTGACAATTTACACTAGAAGTGATAAATAAAAAATAATACTCTTAAAAGTAGAGATAATGTTTAAGGTATCATCTATTTTAAAAGTATTCTGCAGTAAAATAAGTAGCTAAGTCATTGCATTCAAATATAAACTACTAATAGCAAGTACAAGATTGATTAAGAGAGAAACCTAAGCTAGGGTTGCAGACGGCCATTTGGTAGATTATAATGCAAGAGGTTCCTTACGATTAGATAAAAAGAATAGAGGGTTATTTAGGATTATGGGAATCCGTAAGAAAGTAAAAAACATTTCCATTATCCCTTTTAGGTTAGCCAATGCTCCATAGTACCGGGTCACATATCGTATATGCTTAACCCCCTCCCTTGACCAATTTTCCATAGAACCTTACCCCCAAATAACTTCCATTGACAGAATTAGTCTTCGCCTTTTGCAATTCGTTATTTTTTTACTCCTAACAATATGTGAGCTATATTGATATATTTCCCGTATGATACGAAATAGCACAAAATTGAGCCGGTCCTGTAAACTTAAACCAAATAATAATTTCATAGTCTACAATGAAAAGGGATATTTGGGCCTACATGTTCGGATTTGTACTGGTTCAAACCCGACCAATGTGATTAGATTATAGTCTAACCGAAATTGATCCGGATCTATATTTTTCAAAACCCAAAGGACATAGAACCAATGTGGAACGCCAAAATTAGAATCATAAATAAACTCGAACCGGAATTTTGTTTAGTTTATCTGAACCCAAAATTGACTTGGGCCATATTCTAACCAGTTTACCTGAACCCACAATGATGTCGGCCCTAATAGGAACCCAAATTTATCAGCTTATGAGACCATAGAACTAATGGGGAAACGCCAAAACAAAACAAAAAATCATTTTTTTCCTAATAGAACATGATTGGATCACAAATTCAAACGTGTCATTGACAATTCTTTCGATGAATATTCTGGTAGGTTAGACTATTTAGTACGAGATCAACCTAGAATAACCATCCTTAATTAAATTTGAATTTAAAACCTATAGATTCACAAAAAATATCTATATCATTGTATTCCAAAAAGCAGGACAAAATGGTGGAATCTTAAAGGAGAAAATAATTGAATTTTCATTATAAACTCAACAAGGAGGGAACTTAAATCTTGGAGTCAGATGTTAACATTATGTGGCATAACGTGAGTTCCTGCATAACAAAAATTGTCAAAGAGGTTTTGGGAGAGTCCAAAGCTTGTGGGGCTCTATGGGAAGAGACTTGGTGGTGGAATGATGAAGTATGTCAGGCTATTAAATTGAAAAGGGAGGTCTATAGGAGCTTTCCAAAATTTGGAGATGATACAACATTCTAGAGATGTTAAAAAATTTGTTCAGGAGACAAGATCTAGATATTTTGATAATATTTATAAGAAGTTGAACACAATAAAAGGGGAAAATGATATATATAAAATGGCTCATATAAGAGAAAACGAAGAGACTTGAGTCAAGTAAAATGCATTAAGAATGATGATGGCAGAGTGTCGATGAAGGATGATGATATCAAGAAGCAATGGAGAAATTACTTCCACAAGATTTTCAATGAAGATACTACAAATAATGTTAAAGACTCGTGTGACATGAATACAAGAGATATCTTTTACACATGACAACTTTCACTATTTGAGGTCAAAAATACTTTGAAAAAGATGGTAATGAGAAAGACATGTGGACCAGACGGTATTCCCGTTGGTGTATGGAAAAGTATGGAAGATGAAGGAGTTATGTGGTTAACAAAGTTCTTTAACAAGATCATGAAGACCAAGAAGATATCGGATGAGTGGAGATATAGTACTATAGTCCCCATATACAAGAATAAAGGTGAAGTTTAGAGTTTCACAAACTACAAAGGTATCAAGTTGATTAGTCACACAATGATGCTTTGAGAGAGAATTATTGAGCAGAGGCTAAGATCTATAACACAGATATCAAACAACCAATTTGGTTTCATGCCTCAAAGATTAACAACAGATGTTATTTTTTTGATAAGGAGGCTTATGGATAAGTATAGAGAAAGTAAAAGAGATCTTCATATGGTATTTATTGATTTAAAAAGGGCTTATGATCAAGTATCCATGGAAGTCTTGTGAATGGTTTGGAAAAAAAGGGTGTGCTAATCTAATACATTAACTTGATTAAAGACGTGTAGGAGTGTGAAGACACCTGGAAGAGTCACCAAATTTTCCTATCACAGTTGTTGTACACCAAGGATCCACACTATGTCTATATTTGTTCGCTCTTATTATGGATGAGTTGACAAAGAATGTTCATATTATGACCCATAATTAAGTTAACTAATAAGTATGATGATCATAGAATCATTATGTTAATTGAGTTAAGTACTCACTGATGTGTTTAGTGCTTTGATCAAGTGAGACAATCCAATTAGGATTATTTCTTACTTTGAGGGTGTAGAGAACCTCGTGCTTGAAACATTGCAAAAAGAAACAGTCAAATCGGACCTTCGAGGCAAGAGTTCTAACATTTTCAAGATCAATGGGTTCAAGATGCAATTTAATCATTTAATTGATCTTTATCTCCTTAAATGGGTCGACTATTTTTTCCCCTTTAACCTTTCTTCTCCTTCACCCGATACAAGAGAGAGCAGCTGTAAGCGGTGCTCACAGCCAGCCCTATCGGTCGTCTTGAGAAAGAGAGAAGCAGGGCGATTTTTGGGCAAACTCACCGGCGATTTACCTCCGTCCTCCATTCCTCTACCTTCCTTTCTCCTCTTCTCGCCCTAGCTGTGCTCCAACCACCAGCTACTCGTCCAGCTTGGGCGTCCAGCCTACTGCATCGCAGCAGCCGCAGCAGCGGCCAGGGTGCCGTTCCGGAGCGGGAAGCAGCCCGAATCGATAGCCTTGACATCATCTTTGAGGTTCGTCCATAAATCTGAAGCCCTAGCTTCAATCTAGCATCCTAACCGGGCTCATCTTCAACCTGTGCGTGAAGGTGTTGCTGCTTGCTTGCAGCAGGTCCGGCCAGGAGCACTTTGGGCGCGAGCTAGCACACGAAAATGGTGCCATGGAGCTCGGCCAAGAGCCTAGAGCGGAAATCCGCAGCCCTAGCCAAAGTTCTAGCTATCAATCAAGCCTATTTCAAATTTGTTCGTGAAGGAGTTGTACTAATGTCGGGTTGACATGCTAATTCAAGGTTGAAGACAACCTAAGATTTGCCCGGAAACAGGCTCCGCATTTCTGGACAAATCAGGACATCCCGAACAGTGTAAATAAGATTTCACTCAAATCGGAAATTTTTGTATATTACGCGTTTTTCGCTGATAACAGGCGTTGGGTAGTATTTGGCGTCGCCCGACTTTTTATTTCATAAATCGTTTCTTTATGCTTTAATATGATTTGGATTAGCATCTGATCAGTGTGGTTTGTACCAGTAAATTTACGTGGTTCATCGGAACCTAAATTGTTCAGTATGAATGTTGAAATTAGTAATTCACGATCGATAATGGTACGGTTTGGGTATAAACTCAGGCAATACATATTTTATAAATTATCAGATGCAAGATTTAAAAGAAAGTATGATAACATAAAAATATGCAATAAAACCCTAGTTGCATGCTTCCTGTTATGTTATTGTGTGTGAATTTACATTTACATGAATTGCACATTTCTATGAGATATTACTAGAAACTCTCAAGTATTGTTATTAATTCGTGTTATGATACGTAAGTAACTCTTAATTGAATTATGTGATGCACAAACCAAGATCAGGGTTAATGTGCACGTTCTACGAGAAATTTTAGATAATTGATAAATGTTACAGATGATTTCTCATATGTGAAGTAATTACTCTTATCAGTGCAATAAGATGTTCAATTGCATGAATTCAGTATGTATGTGCCAAATTGACATGAGTTTGGGTTATTTATGAATTTTTAATTTGCCTGCATGCATGATATAAGGATTACTCAGTATTTACAATGATTTTGAGTATACTGCTCTGTCAGTTCTAGAATGATATCGTATTGTGATTTGAATTGCAATAAAATAGATGAGGTAACTGAAACCCTAAGGATAGGGTGTTGCCATGTGATAAGTGAATGAGGTAACTGAAACCCTAAGGATAGGGTGTTCAATGAATCAAGTATTTTGATATCAAAATTCTCAGTATGAGATGTGGCGATGCTTAACAGTTCAATTGCACGATTTTAGTGTATAAAGTGCCAAATTGACATGCATTCTATTTATTTAAGAATTTTAGTCTACCTGCACATATATTATGATGATTACTCAGTATATTATAGTGTTTTGAATATACTACTCTGTCAAATTTAGAATGATATTCATGTCATGTTGTAAAGTTCAAGTAAATAGACTCGATACCATAGAGATACCGAAGTCCAGAACAAGTAAGAGAGAGATGCAATGTAGTAAGAGCTTTTCTATAGTAATAAAATATTAGATTAAGGGCCCTGACACCGTAGAACCCCTTTGAGAGGTATGTACCCTAGGGGTGAAACGACCTAACACTGGTGGTGCGTCCAGTAAGGTCAGAGACTCGTGTCCAACACTAACCGGATGTCTTGGTGGCACGAGAGTATAGTTTACAATGTCCAACACTAACCAGACGTCCTGGTGGCACTAGAGTATAGAAAAATGTGTCCAACACTAACCAGACGTCCTAGTGGCACGGCTTGACTCTCTACATGTGTACTCAGCTTAGAGGAGGAGTCCATTTTATGGCACCATAAGGATGTCGAGGCCAGAGAGCCTGAGTTCCTGTAGCAGACGAGGACAACAGTCAGACTTAGCTATCCCGGGGTGTCGGCTAAGTCTTGTATGGTGGGATCGTAGTTCTCTATGTGTCTTCATATGTAGAGTAAACTGCATATGATCAGGAAAAAAGATAAAATATGTTCATATAGGTTCACAGAGTTTTATTAAGTTAAAGAGTTAAGAAAGTTATGAGTTAGCTTCACAACAGTAGTTCTTTAAGTATTTTCTGTTAAATAATTATATCTACAGCTTTGCATCAATTGTTATCATAATAAAATGCTGACATCTTCTGTTGTTTAAATTAAATTGCTTAGACCTGCTTAGTGTAGTATTTCTTACATATTATTTCAAATAATAAACATAAATGAGTTATCTGTGATGGTTGGTGAAATTCTATTCACTAAGCTGGTAGCTCACCAACCTACTGAAACATTTTTCAGGTCAACGTCAGCACGAGGAGGCTGAAGGATCGTATCACTCGAGTACATAGAAGGTAGTTAGTAGTTAGTTAGAGGTCTCTTAGTCATTTCCCCTCGGTCCTTGGGCATATGGTGGGTTAGAGAGAGAATGTGGTGAAATATGTAGTTAGTTTTCAATTATCTGTTGTGTTTTATAGTCTGCACGAGAAATGTAATATGTCATGTAAACTTATTTTTTTTCTTAGTAAGGTTTATGGAAACCCGCTTCCGCAGTTTTATTATAATTCGATGCTATTCAAGTTTTATGGTTTTCATTTAAGTTAATCTAAGTGTTCAAGAAAAGAAAAAGTTAAGAGTTGTTTATCGAGGGTGACTCCCCGGTCTTCGGGGTCATTAGAGATGGCACGGAGGTCGGGGCTTCACAGTTCAGGATGATATTCCTTGGTATATGTTATCTGATGATGATATTGTTTCGATTGGAGAAATTAAAGGTGGTTTAAATGATAAAGTTGAACATTGGATAAAGGCATTAGAACCAAATGGATTGATGATAAGTAGGAGCAAAATTGAGTATATGCATTACAATTTCAGCCAATCTCGTAGTGAGAATGGTTGAGCCAAGTTGGAGGGAGTAGATATATAAAATGTGATAAATTTGTTACTTGAGTTCTATTTGTTACTTGAGTTCTATTATTCAAATAGTGGGGGATGTCCAAAATGACGTTTGTCATAGGGTCACTGTAGGATGGTTGAAATGGAGGTGTGCAACTGGAGTATTACGTAATCAAAAGATCCCTCTCAGATTAAAAAGTAAGTTTTATAGAACAGTTATACAGTCCATCATGCTCTATGGGAGAATATTGGGCGGTGAAGAAATAAGGTCTCAACAAGATGAACATGACTGAAATGTGTATGCTGAGATGGATGTGTTGGAAGACAAGAAAAGATTGCTTGAGAAATGACTATATCAGGAATAAACTGGGGGTGGCGAGTGAACAATGTGTCTTATATTGTACATTATTCGTTCAATTAGTACAATGTGTCTTATATTGTACTTCTTGTACTATACGTTTTGTAATGTAATGGTGTGTGGCATAAAATATGTGCAATATCCGAGGTATTGTAATGTGTGTATGTATTGTACCTGGAAAATAAGTTAGTTACATGTGTATGTATTTTAGTAAACTGTGAATTAGTTCATGTAGGTACTGTATGTCGCTATCGACATTCTTTTATACATGATTTTCTGAGGTACTGTATGTGGTTAATGAATGTATTGTATATGGTTAGTATTGTACTTCTTGTACAATTTGTCTGTTAGTAATGTATTTTTTTACATAATTTTGACATGATGTTATTGTTGTGCATCTCGTACTGTATCTCAGTATTGTACATCTTATACTGTACGTCTTGTAATGTGTGTTGGTATTGTATGTCGGAACAATCACTTGAACGAGAAACTTCATTTAGACTTGAAAAAAAAATAGTTAACAATTAGAACAATATAGATAAGAAAATTCAATCCAAATGGTAGATGTACAATATTTACAAATTTGTGAAGGATATGAACTGAGAAGATGTAGAGAGGTCATAGTCTGCATGTCTGTACAATTATTAATTTGAATGTTTTTAAAGAAAAAAAAATAGAGAAAAAATAGCAATGAATGAGAATTTAAATTTAAATGTTTTTCATAATTTGTGGTGGAACTAGATATCACAGGTAAAATATGTGGGAAAGTAAATACATTATCTATACTTTACGTGATTTTTACGTGGGTTATAATGCAACAATCGGCTGCCGATGAAATATCTCTCTCAAATGGTGTTAGTCGCGTCTTCTCATGATTTGAGTGAATGGACAGGTGGAAAACTGACTATGGCTAAAAAAATTCTAATGAAATAGCCGCTTGTGAGGTGATGTGCTAATCAGTTATCAGAGTCTGACCAATTCGAATGAGTTTAACTTTCCTGACGCGTGACCCGCTGTAACGCGGGGTTTGACGCGCGTAAACCAGCCTCCGCCCACTGCACCCTGCTCCTCTGACACCCTGTCAGTCCTATCCCCACCACATCACAGCATGCCACTCGGCCAGGCGGGCAGTTGGCAGGTTTTTTTTTATATTTTTTTGTTTTGGGCATAACTTTTAAAATATAATGAATTTTTTAATAAAATAAAATGCATTTGAATGCTTATAAAAAATACATTCTAACGAGACCCATATTGACATATTTTTAAAAGAAAAAAAATATGTACACAAATATACATATTACTACTGCTATCGCGCCCACTGTTTTTCTTACTGCGCCCAGTGTTTTTCTTAATGCGCTCATTTCTCCTCAATGCGCCCATTTCTCTCCTCAATGCACTCATTTCTCTCTTCAATGCGCCCAGTCTGCTCAATGCACTCATTTCTCTCTTCAATGCACCCACTTCTCTCCTCAATGCGCCCACTTTCGAGTCAATGCACTCATTTCTATCGTCAATGCGCCTACTTTTCTCCTCAATGTGCCCATTTCTTTCCTCAATGCACCCACTTTTGAGTCAATGCACCCATTTCTGTCTTCAATGGGCCTATTTCTCTCCTTAATGCGCCACTTTTGAGTTAATGCGCCCACTTTTCTCCTCAATGCGCCCATTTCTCTATTCAATGCGCCCAGTCTGCTCAATCACTACTAAAAAAAGGTCTTTAACTATAAAAAAAATTGTAGCGAAAACCACATATTTTGTAGCGAAAGGCTTTGACTACATATTTCTTTACACATATAAATTGTAGTATATGCTCGTATAGCTAAAGCCTTTAACTATATTTTTCAAATATGTAGTTAGATAATCCATTCGCTACAAATTCATATGTATCCAGAAGCGTAGCTAGATATTATCCTTACATATTTAAATATAGGTATAATTATAGCTAAATGTATGCCTACAATTGTATATATAGTCAGTATGTAGCAAAAACATGAAGTTAATACAAATTATATGTTGTTAATGTGTAGGGAAAGGTAGCATCTACTGCACACATATATATGTAGTTGGATTATGCACTAGCTACATATGTAGTGCCACATATACATCTATGTATAGTTTGATTATTCATATATTGTGTAATTAGTCCAGAAGCTCTTTTAGTAACAAATTTTTAGTAGTTAGACCAAGTTATGGTCTTAGTACACAAGCTCTTTTAGTAACAAAATTGTAGTATTTTAGAGCAAGTTATGCTAATTATGTCAACAATCTTACTTTCATTTATAATGAAACGTCGAATGTACATGGGGAGGACGTATACCATGCCCCTATTACACAATGTGTACAAAGAAAAGTATATACATATATCAATGATTCAGTAGTCTACTAACATTTTTGCAAAAGAGTTGTGTCTTTCTCCACCATTTTTAACATCATTATTGTCTTCTTTTGTTCGAGCTCTTGTTGTTTGGCTAGCATCGTCCAAAAGCACCCGAGATAAGAATCTGAAAAGAACCTTCTAAGCAGAGATAGAAGGAATATCGTCCCTATGAAGTTGGTCGCTAGCTGACAGTGGCTGTTCAAATATATGCATAGGTCTATGAAATGCAACCTTCTCATAGCAGCAAAGAGTCATATCAAATTGCAACATATCATGACACATTGTTGCGTCTGTGGCTGTTGCTGCAACTATGACTGGGCGGGCCTAGGCTTCAAATGGAGATGC
Source organism: Alisma plantago-aquatica (assembly GCA_963693085.1). Classification (NCBI taxonomy): domain Eukaryota; kingdom Viridiplantae; phylum Streptophyta; class Magnoliopsida; order Alismatales; family Alismataceae; genus Alisma; species Alisma plantago-aquatica. Next base: position 552,970,142 of record OY856414.1, on the reverse strand, counting down.
ATCATCATGCTTCACAGGAGAGCACCTGTTGCACTGGGGCTGTCTTAGATACTTCTTATACTCTATATCTGAATTCTTGGTGTTGTTAAGCTCAATCTCTAATTCTAGTAATGGAAGTTGCTACGATGGCGAAGCTTGTACTTCTCTTAATCCTAAAAATAAGGTTTTACAAATGGGAAGACATTAAAAATAAGGTAAAGATCATCCAAATAGTTTAATAAAGATATATAAGCATTCATACATGGCATAACACTACTACAGAAATAGCATTCAATGTCACTTTTCTGGGCGTCGGTTATTAAGGAAAACCGACGCCTTATATGTTAGGCATCGGTTGTTTAAGCAAACCGACGTCTATATTCAAAGACCAGCCAGACACGAGTACTGCTTTGTATTCAGCGTCGGTTGTTTATAACAAACTGACGTTGAAAGTCGGCCGCGAAATCCAAATTTTGATAAAAAAAAATAGTGTCATTTTCAGCGTCGGTCATGTAGGTATAAACCGACGCCTATGTGCGATGAAAATTTGCGCAAAAAGTGTCACTTTCAGCGTCGGTTATCCTTTTAGAACCGACGCTGAAGGTGGTTCCCGCCAAACAATTTCATGAAAATATCGTCCAATTGGACGTCGGTTGTTGCAAACAACCGACGCTAAAGATTTTAGGCGTCGGTTGTTAAAACAACCGACGCTATTTGGGAACTTATACTCCGCGATCGCCCGACTCTTCCCCTTTCTTCTGTTTCATTGCGAGCAATTACCCTATTTCTCTGCTGCCGGTGATTTCTCTCCGGTGATTTCTTCTCCAGTGCCATTTCTCTGGCTATTTCTTCTCCGGCGCCCCCTTCTCCGGCGCCCCCTTCTCCACCACCACTCCTCCTTCTCCGCGCCCCCTTCTCCGCTGCCCCTACTACCCGCCCCTGCTGCCTGCCCCTGCTGCTCCAAGCGCCTGAGGCCGCCGCCACGCCTGACTCTTCGGCGCCGCCTGGTGCTTTTCCACCGTCGTCGCGCCGCCGCAACCACCGCCAGAGCCACCGGAGCTGCTAGCTGCTCCTCCACCGCCGTCGCTGCTAGCTACTTCTCCAGCCAGAGCCACCGGAGCCTCTGCCTTCTTCCCTCTGACAAGGTTGGTCTTCCCGCTGCTAGCTGCTCTGCTTTTTTATGCATCGATCAAATTGTTGTGATAAAAATGCATGTAATGTATTTGATTAGAGTTAATCTAATCTGGATGTTCATAATAATGGTATGTTAAATATGATGATTAGGGATAAATATAATGTCTAGTACACAAATATTAGATGATATTCAAGAAAACCCTAGTTTGATGAGCATGTTGTTAATCATGTTAATTATGATTCTTCTATATATTCTGATGTCATTATATAATTATGTGATCCCAACATATTAAATTGAATTAGAATGATTTCATGAATTATAGGGTTTTAAAGTTGATAAACATGTACATGCAGAAATAGGGTTATTAAACCAATGGTTATAACATAGTATGATCTTAATCTGATCTGGATGTTCATAATAATGTAGTATGTTAAATATGATGATTAGGGATACATATAATGTCTAGTAAAGATTCCTAGACCTTTTGTTTGAAACTATTGATTTCTTGATTTATTATTTAATAATGCTCTATTGATTAGGATTAACCATGTTGCCTATACTTTATAGACATTTATTATATATAAGAATGACAACACATGTATTTGTTGGCCTAGAAACCCGTCCAAGATTGGCTCATTAGGAGTAAATCTTGGATAGTCCCCGGTTTGGGACTGTTCTTGAACACCTAATCTCACTTAGGATGTAAGTGTATAATGTGTATTGGGTTTTCGAGAAAATTTCAGTAGCATTTCCCCGTTTGTTCTCTAAGTACATATGTACTTAGAGAACAACGGGGAAATGCTGCCGAAATTTTCTTGAAAACCCAATACACATTATACACTTACTAGTGAGATTAGGTGTTCAAGGATGGGATAGGTGGTACACATTTATTATATATAAGAATGACATCAAATGTGTTTGTTGGCCTAGAAACCCGTCCAAGATTTACTCATTAGGAGTAAATCTTAGATAGTCCCCGGTTTGGGACTGTTCTTGAACACCTAATCTCACTTAGGATGTAAGTGTATAATGTGTATTGGGTTTTTGAGAAAATTTCGGTAGCATTTCCCCGTTTGTTCTCTTAGTACATATGTACTTAGAGAACAGCGGGGAAATGCTGCCGAAATTTTCTTGAAAACCCAATACACATTATACACTTACTAGTGAGATTAGGTGTTCAAGGATGGGATAGGTGGTACACATTTATTATATATAAGAATGACATCACATGTGTTTGTTGGCCTAGAATGTGAACAATCATTGTTTTTTATATTACTTGTACATTGAAGGATTGCTAATTGATAAAAGATCACAATTTTAGAGACATGTATGTTTATACAAATGCTAAATGTTTTCCTTATTCTAGTTGATACAAATGCTAAATGTTTTCCTTTTTAATGAAATTTTCAGATGGCTCACCATGATGAGAATGATGTCCATGATGAGCATGAAGTCCATGATGAGCATGTTGTCCATGACGAGCATGACGAGGATACCAACGTAAGTTCTAAAAACATATCCCGTATTTCTATAAAATTCATTATCTTCTAGTTATGTCATATATCCTGTATTTCTATATTGGCTTAATTCGGTGTGTTTATTTTTGTCAAATTTTAGGTTGATGATGCACAGCTACCCACTGAAGCAATTGAGCAACTTGATGCGCAGCAACAAAAACTTAACAAGAAAAGGGGTATCACTCTGTTGAAAAAGTTACTTGCGCTGAGTGGCAGTGGATCCAAATTGGTTGTGGAGTTTGATAATGGAGGGAATGCAATTGGAGTGAACCGCAATAATTTTATAAACTATCTTGGGGTTGTCACTCGAAGCCATTGTGGTGTTAAATATGATAATTGGCATAAAGTTCCTCAGGCGAAGAAAGACTTGATATGGAAAGATTTATGCGTGAGTTATTATTATTTGCAATTCTATTTTGTAGATTACAAATTCTATTATTTGCAATTATATTTTTGGTACTAGTTAATAACATTTCTATTTTACAGAATCTGTTTGCATTGGATGAGATGTTGCATCGTAAAAGTGTGATGCAACGCGCTGGAAAGATGCTTAGGAATTACAGGACAAATCTGAACAGAGAATACATAAGATAGGGTGATAAGAAGAAGAAGGCAGCCCTTGAACAATGGAACTTCTTGGACAAAGAAGATTGGGACAATTTTGTTGCTTCAAGAAAATCTGAAGAATTCAAGGTATTAGGCGTCACTCCCATTTTAATTAATATACATTGTATTCACCTATTCAAGATTAACATTTAGTGCTACTAACCTAATTATAAATGTGCATACTAACTAGGCCCTCAGTGACGCACAAAAAGCAAGGCGTGCACTGAATGTACATGACCATACTATGGGTCCAAAAGGCTATGCAAGCGTTCGCCAAAGACTACAGGCGGAGTCTGCGGCTACTCAGGAGTCTGCGACTACTCAGGAGTCTGCGGCCACACCCTTCCCTCGCCATGATATCTGGATAGCTGGCAGGAAAAACAAGAAGGGTGAAATAAAGAAGCCCGAAACTGCTGAGGCGGCTGCAAAAATGGTAAAATACAACTCTTAGAGCAATCATTTGAATATTGATTATTTGTGGTGTTAACTTACCAATTTTTGTTTATGGTGATTAGCGGGAGCTGCACGAGCAGAGAAAACAAGGCACGTTCATCCCTCAGGGCACAAGGGATGAATTGACAGTTGCTCTGGGTAACCCAGAGCATCCTGGACGTGTTAGAGGTGCCGGCGCTGGTGTGGGCATCAAAGCATTCTTTGGGCCATCCCAGCGCAAACCCAGAGCGGGACTTTCTCAAGAAGAGGTAACATATATATTCTATTTTTATAATGTTACTGCAAAAGGAAATTCATTAATAAAAAGCTAATATTTGTTTTATCCATGTATAGGAGAATAAGAGAGTCGAGGATATAGTTGCTAAGAAGCTCAACGATGTGGTTGCTGAGAAGGTCAAGGAAGAATTGCTGCGGTGGCAGACATCTCAGGCTTCCAATCAGCCTATGCCGACCCACTCTTCTCCTGGTGCACAGACTGCAAGTAATCCTGGAGACCCATCGCCTAACACGTCTGTTGTAAGTATTGTTTATGACATTGTAGCTAGTCTTTTCAAGATGATATGTTTTCAAGATGATATGTATATATGTATAACATTCTTTACGTAAATTTGTAGGCATTGAAGCCATGCCGCTTAAGAATGGAAAACTATGTTGTTGCAGAGGCGCAAGCTTACCAGTCCCTTCCTGGGGCAACGTTTCATGGGACTCCAATGCCGCAGGGCTACATTCGTGTGAGCCCGATACATGTATTACCCGATTGGAGGGAAGTTGCGTTGCCATATGCCCACCCAGATATTGATACACTTGGTGAGGCAGAAATCGGGGTCATATTGTGGCCCAAAGCAGATGTCCTCTACACGACTGAAATTGTAAGATAAATTTACATTGATTTAGACTGTTAATGTGTATATATGATGTCAACTGATCTGAAATTATATATACAGGTTAAAAAGAAGACACCAGGAGCACCTAGGCCTCCACCTCCAATTCCCGCATTACCAACTTGGGTTCCAACTGACCTACAATACCCGTTAGGTCCTGCTTGTAGGGGAATGGCATGTTGGCTACGGGCACATAATATACTTTGCCCTATAATTGTTTCTTTAGATGCAGATTATGCAGGTCAATCATACGACAGCTCTTTATTTATACAAGATATTATTGAGCTGTTTATGTATGATTGGTTGAATACATCAATGATAGAGACATGGATAAGGTGAGATCTTGTTTATACATCCATATACCTTGTGTAAGATCCGGTGATCTAGTTTCTTATATATTAATGCATACGTCTATATGTTTTGCAGCTACTTAATCGAAGATCATTGCAAACAATTTGCATATGATCATGTGGGATTTTTGATTCCATCATTGATTAGTATGGTAGCTAAAGACCCTGATAGTGTTCAACAATACTGTATAGATGCTTTTACAATTTTTGGTCATCAAATGAAGACGATAATAATAGCTCCATTCAATGTCAAGTAAGTTTGCTTTATTTATAATTTGGACTTAAGAAAATTCCATTATTATTTTACATTTTGAGTTATTAATTGTTAACTTTTTACCTCTAGTGGTAGACATTGGGAGTTACTAGTTATTGTCCCCGGGACGTTCACTGTTTATTATCTAGATCCCGCAGGAAGTACATTAAACACTAAAATTGGACACGTAACCAGAATGGCATTATTCTGGTGAGAAATATTTCATTTTTTATATCCGTTAACATCTTTTATTACATTACTATTTACTTATGCAACTTAGTGTGTTATATTAACATGTAGGGGTTTAGATGCATTCAAAAATGCTGGAGGAAAGGTCCCAAGGAAAAAGAACCAGCCATTGTCTTGGGAGAACGTAAAAGTAAGTTCCTGACTCCCCGACTCCAATGTATATATTATTGATGTGAATTGTGCTTAGTTGTATTAATTTGTATGTTTCAATTTATAGTGCGCTACACAAGACAATGGCTGGGCATGCGCATACTATGTGATGCGATTTATGCAGATGATTATCAAACATGCCGCATTGGACATCGATACCATACATGAGGTATTATATATAGTCTCATTAGTTAGTATGAAATATATCAATCTTATTTTTATATTATTACTTATATATATACATCATTCTCTTTGCAGGTGTTTAAAACTGACCACACTATAGGCAAACGCTTAAAAAATGTACATGCTCCATATACGAGGGAATCATTAAATGAAGTAAGAGAAGAATGGGCAATAGCTGTACAAACAGTGGCAACTATAAGATATAATTGGGATGTTGATAGTGATGATGAATGATACTTTGTAAATGAATGTTTCTGAATGTTAAAACATGTATTTGAATGATTCTATATGTGTGAACGTGACAATTGAATTGATGTCTGAATATATCTACTTGTGTGAATCTTTTTATGTTAATTTTGCAGGTTTGTGGCCTGTTTGTAGGCTGATATCAATGGATGTCGTAAACCTGCAGTTCAGAAAACTGAACTGCAGGTTCTCATCCTGCTGACCAGCCACAGCAGGCCTGCAAACAGATTTATAAAAAAAAAATAGAAATAGGCGTCGGTTATTTACCGATAACCGTCAGCACAGACTTACAGCGTCGGTTTTTTTTTGAACACCGACGCCAAAAGTGTTCGCGCTACAGGAAATGGGAGTCATCTAGGACACTTTTTTGCGTCGGTGTTTTAGTATATAACCGACGCAGAAAGCGTCCTAGATGACGCCGTTTTCTGTGGCGCGAACCCTTTTGGCGTCGGTGTTTTATAATAAACCGACGCCTTTATGATAAATAGGCGTCGGTTTTTTAACCGACGCTGAAGTGTCCAACCTTTTAGCGGCGCCCACATAGGCGTCGTTCAGAAACCGACGCCAAAGTGGGTTAAACAACCGACGCTAAAAGGCATTTCTGTAGTAGTGTAAATAGAGGTTTCTATGAGAATAAGATGACAAAATTAGTACCTTGAAGAGACGAGAAGTATCTAGGCAGCTCATCCATGTTTTTTTACAGCCCAAGCATTGTATGGGAGAAAAAAAATAAAAGTTGAAGTCATATCAAATAATCTCATTACATACTCGGCGCATAAATGGATGAAGTTTTACATTCTATAAATGTATATTTTGGTATTCTCATTTACTGGTATTTGACTATTTTCTAGAGTATGTAAAATCCAGATTGAGCACTTTATTCTCGATCACTGGGTTAGAATAATTGACAAAGTAAGCATATTATTGTAGACTTTTATTGAAAGTATGCACTCTGTTTGTGGAAATGACAATTTGTTAACTTGGTGGCCTAGAATTTGAAGGAAAAAAGGAGTAAAAAACTTCTTGAATGAACCTGGACTGTGTGCCTAAAGGAACCACAAGACATGAAATGTCAAACAGCTAACTAAATCCAAGTAAGAGAAATTCATTAGTGTTATGGTTGATAAAATCTAGTAACAAAATACTAAAACAAATTAGAGTGCAGCTATGACCAATCTAGTTGATAAAAGAGATCATATTTACATGATATTTGACAAAGCATAAACCTCAACCCATCATTAGGACGAGATGCTAAAATCTACATATACCTTGGTTAGCTCTATAATACCATGAATTGTTGAAGAATAATCCTCATGCTTTTTCTACAAGTTGCTGGTCATTTTTTCAGGTGTAAGGTAGCAATGTAGCATCATCTCTTATTAGAGTTGTTGATCATCCTCATGCTTTTTCTTCTTTCATGTTTAGCAATTCACTGATAGAAGAATAATGCAGTTATTAATTCACAGATAGAAGAATAATGCAGTTAGCAATTCACTGATAGTCACTTTATCAATCAGACTACCGGCTTGGCAAAATACATGACACAAGCATGGACTACTAGAATGATTTCTGAGTTCACCCAAAGTTATGTAGATAGAAAAAAGAAATTGAACCTTTCATGTGGCTGAAGGGGTGGTGGAGTTCGTCCACATTAGCAAATGCTTCACCTATAAAATCAAGAGGATGTGGTACCTTACACCTGAAAAAATCAAAACCATATTATTCAGGAATTGTAAATGTGTGGATATGAACAACTCAATACTAAACCATGACACTCTTGTGGGGAAATCTGCTGAAGCAGATTAAAGGGCATCCAATATGACCTTCAAGCTGCAACTAAAGGTGTAGGGGTGGAGTTCGTCCATGTTGGCAAATGGTTCACCTATAAAACCAAGAGGATGTGGTACCTTACACCTGAAAAAATCAAAACCATATTATTCAGGAATTGTAAATGTGTGGATATGAACAACTCAATACTAAACCATGACACTCTTGTGGGGAAATCTGTTGAAGCATATTAAAGGGCATCCAATAGACCTTCAAGTTGTAACTAAAGGTGGAGAACATATGACCCTCCTAAGTCTGTCACAACGTCAACCACCTTTGAAAGGTGCACCGTGAATCTGATTTCCTGGAGGCTAACACCAATCTAGGTAGGAAGGTCCTTAGTGTGTAAATTAACATTTAGGAGTTGGCCTTTCTCTTAGCGTAATCACTTTTCCAATCTGAAAATAGTTTGACATTGTTGAGCAATCACACAATTTGTGAGATTGAAGCTTCATCCCTGTAAGTAAAAGGAATGCCACTCAGTCATGTACACCTCTCCAAATATAGGTTGGTTTATATCTATAATGAAGAGCCTAGGAGATGGAGAATGAATTGAAACCTGAAATATCACATGAATGAAGTTACAATTCCATTTCCCGTTCATGCTAGGATCAGGAAGATCGGTAGTCAGTAAAAAGGGGTATCCAGGGAGGTTTTTAGGCACTTGGGATCCTCATCCAAGCAAGCTGGATCCAATCTGAAAATTGTGCCTTCTTCTAACATTTCTGTGGGACCCTTCACCAAGAACTAGGAGCCTACCACCACAGTAATCAAGAATGTCCGGTTGTTGGATTTCAGAACTAGGCATTGGCATGAAAAGAAAGATATATGGCATGCAGAACATGGCAACAATTATTAAAATATGTGTCTGACATGAATTCACAAAAATGGGGCAAAAATTAGACCAATGATCTGATCATTTTTTTATTATCATAGCTCCAGTTCTCATCAGTAGCAGAAAACATAGGATAAGAAAGTGGGGCAACCACTCAGTGAACAATAGTTAGACTATATATGATTATAAAAATCTATTTGTAAATTGTCGATTAGAATGGAAATACGTCCATAGTGAGATTTCATATTCCCTACCCAATGTTAGTGGTAACTAATTGATTAGTTGCTTGTGATAGCAAAATGTACATATATACTTACTAGAAAGTAGCTATGGGCACGTGTTCACAGCCTTGAGTCTTTTCTTGATGAGCATAATCTAGAGCTTCCTGTAAAAGCAGCTTATGAGACTGAAACTGTGGCTCCGCAAAGACTAGCTGCTGCTGAAACACATATTGCAGAAATGATACATAAGTTAGAAGCTTCTAGCAGGGAGCTAGTCAAACTCTCAGAAGTCTTACTATCAAAACAAGAGGGAGGAAATGTATATTTGTCAGAAACTGAGAGCATTGGTCAAGCATATGAAGATGTACAAAACAAATATGAGACACTTCAGTAAGAAATTACTAAACAAGATGATTACAATGAGAAGTTGAAGCAAGAAGTGCTAAAGTCCAAACGGATACTAAAACGCAATATTTGTAAACCAAGGAAACAAGTGTTACTTACCTTCACTTGTATAGATGGTGCACTTCTAGGATCAGCAGTGAACTAATAAAACTCATTTATTTCCATATAAAAAATACAATATCCTAGTTCTTACCTAACTATTAATTGAGTAAGTAGTTGTTATTTTAAACACGATCATACAATATAGTAGATGATGACTTTTCACTTAACTTAATAGTAATATGAGTAAAGACATGATAGACTGGAACAACTCACAACTAACTAAAAACCAAGCAAACAAGTCATAATTGGGCAAGTATCTTCTATAAAAGCTCAATCCTAACATAACAAAAGGAATTATACACGATTTAGTTCTCTACTTGGTGATTTCATTTAGTTTTTGGACTAGATTGTAGATCTACCTAATCACATTTAGAAGAACTTGGAAATTTGGTGTCCCATTATAAGGAGTGGTACCTAAACTCAGAAAGTATGATCATACATCACAAACTTAGTCCTCCCTGACTTCATGTTCTAGAAGAAATGAAAATTCAAGTTCCGGTCTGAAACCAAATATCCACCATACACACAAAAGATGAAAAGGAGTAGGCAGGATTATCCTGGAGAAATCATTTTGCAAAGAATAGGACCAAGTGATTAATATGTTAGTCATGCCATTGACTCAGCAAAAGTAATTCAGGTTATCCTTGGAATTGACTCAAGAAATGTTAGATATTAGTTTAGATAGTAAATATAGATGTTACTGGTCCATGGTCACCAAGATTTATCTTCCCAGCAGTGACATCTTTTTGTTGACAAAATGTAGCTACTGCAAATCGAACTATACAAGCCAGCAACTTGCAGTATTTGGGCCCATAGAGGTGACAAAATTAAAGTGCATTGTTGAGGCAAACTGAGAGATGGAATTGGTTTTTATTCTAGCTATGAAAGAGGTGATCCCATTGAGTTCGAGCTTGGTAACAGCCATGTAATCAAGGGTTAGAACCAAGGGCTCCTTGGAATGTGTATTGAAGAGAAACAAAAGATAAAGATACATGTTAAACTTGGGTATGGAGACCATGGTTCTCCACAAAGAAAAATCTATTCAAGTCAATTAACTTTGTATATTTTCAAACATATGAGGTCAAATCCTAAACCCTCATCATCGAATACCTGAATATCATCAGCTGGCTCAACATTTATCCTTCCAAATATCACTGATTATAATCCATTGATATGAATAAATGTTGAGAAGTTCCATGAGGATAACATTCTTCATTATATTGCAGCTACTCTCCAAATATGCAAAGCACATTCACTTATCAAAGAGATATATAGGGCAATGTCTATTTGACTACCTTTTGGTCCTGAACATTAAAAAATCTCAAATTGAGAGTGATATAACAGTACTCATCTATATACAAAACTGAAGAGAAACTATTACAGGTGTTGACAAATGATAATAGAATTATCGCGCACCATGTACATGATACAGTCTGCATATTGCTAATCATAATTGTTATTGATAGGAAAACGTCCATATTCTCGATTAGGAAGGGAACATATGTTCCAGTCCCTCTCCTTAAATTTGATTTAACTATTTGGACTAATGGAAAGTTGGACGTGCTTAAGTTTAAGAACATATGTTTTATTTCTGCATGATGGTCTAGATCTGAGTCAATTTTCACCAAATATGAGTCTCAGTTTAAACACCCTTGATTTTCTTAATTGCTTTTGATAACATCATCAACCCTCCTTCTGGTCAATCATCATTAGGGTCAGTTTGGGGAATCCTGAGCAGATCTACAAACTGTATTTTACCTAACCATCCAACCCACTACCTTGGTAAGTGTGGGTGTCTGTGGTAGACCAAACCTCATCCAGTTGCCAACCCCAAACATTTGTCCTTAGAAGTAGTATGTCTGTAACTTTTTTGTATATCAACTTCTGAAGTACTATCAACATATGAATTCTTGTTTTATTTTTGAACATACAATTAGAAAATAGAGGCTCACTAACACTGAATGCCATATCTATAATCATCTAGGACCATACATTAGAATGTGAAATACATTTGTATATAAATTGTTTATATTGATCCAAAGGATCACTTGCTTATTTATTTGTTAGGTTAGCTCCCATATATTGATAATGACTCTCTAAAACTATTTTGGATTCTGGAGTTTGAACTTGGGTAAAAAGATGACAAGTCATTGTGATGGAGGTAATAGGGGGTGAAAAGGTAATACTTTATATACACTTACAGCAGTACATGGAACTACTTCTTTAGATAGTAGCAAGTGGGTGGAGCATTGCAAGTGCTGAACATGAGACTTTACATTGATGGGGAATATTACACATAAAAATCTTAAACATTTAATTATGCAATATGACTGGTAATTATGTACCCTAATCAAGTGAGCTACATTGAAAACAGAAAGACTGACTTAAAAAAACTCAAGACTGCATTCATAACTGAAGTCTTTTCATATATAAGAGCTTCTCCTTGATTGAAATCTTATAAAGTTGATAGTGGTACTGATTGTTCAACTAGTCAGAAACCAACTCATTTATGGAGTGGTCCTGTTCTAAATTTATATTAGACCATCTCCAATGAGCATTATTAAATTCTCATATCTTAAACCTGGTCATTGGAACTTCAACTAGAAGTTGTTGATTGAGATCATGAACCAAGGAAACTGAGCTCTTAAGTGGGATTAAACTAGAGAGAATTTGTTACTCAATAACTAGAAGCATAGCTACTCAGTACTAGAGGCAATACACAACAACAATTAGAAAACATAACAAAAATGAGGTTCAACATCTGGAAAACAATAACCAACAACCCAAAAACCATAAACACTAGAAGGGATCATGGCATCATGAACCAGAAGAAAATTTGTTTAGATGGTGGGTTATATTAGTAAGAAGACTATCATACTTGTCTAGGTGGCTCCTTGATAGACGTCATACATCAAGTAAATGACAACAAGGATCTTGAGTAAATAAGAAACACAATTTAGCAGAGCAGAGGAAAATCTTATAACAGTCATTCAGTAGACCTTGGGAACATGAGCATTAAACGAAACATCATGAGACATATATAGTAGAGTTTTAGGTATTGTTGAAGAGTGGTTGCAACATTGTTTCCAAAATTGCCACGTGTACCTGCAGGGGGATTACCTGGTTAAATTATAAACCTAACTTTGTTCCTCGATTTGTGTAAAAGCCAAAACATTCAAAACAAAAGATGAAAAATAAGCAACATAAACAAAGGCAAGAACTGCATTCTCTCCTTTTAAACAAAAGGTTCTTTTCACAATGCATTTCATATGACACAAAATGTGGCAGAGCTGTTACTTCGACTAACCTTAAAATAGGACATATACTTGGTATCATACTCATAATTGATGTAGGACTCAAGTGCTACCTTTTTTCCGAATGTGTTGATGAGATTTACTCTCTTTGAATCACCAGGTACAACTAAAATAATAAGATCAAAATATACAGAGGGTGTTATGTTGACAAGCATGGCACTATTAATATACTAAGATGAAAAATAGTGAAGAAAAATTTTCTATTACTGGTTGTATATGAACATATAAATATCTCGATGAGGATTATATGGTGTGAAAGCCACTGAGAAGCCTAAATCTACATGCCGCTTCCCTCCATTACATGTTGCTACCCTATGTTTGTCACCCTGCCTCTGGGCATCACCAACCAACTATGTAATCTTGCCACAATTCATAAAGGAGTGTCTAAGAGATAGGTAAATAACCATGCCACATGGGAGATCTAAGACATGTTTTTAGATTCAATCTGATAGACATATAAAGAGAACTTGAACCCAATAAGGAAATACCATATGCAGTAGGTAAAAGAGTTCATTTTTATGACAATGTTCAAATATTGAAATTCAGTAGAAATCTTGAACTTTTGTTACAATATTTTATTAGGTCGTTAATCATAAATGCATAAACATCAAAAGTGTAGATTTTTCCAAATTATAGGATCTTTGCACTAACAAAACATTTAAGTACCTGAAAACTTTGAGAGCATAGCACAGATTGAAGTTATTTAAAGGCTCATACTAGTAATGCTCAAGCATTAGCTCAGAGCTACTCAAGGGAGATTTTATTCACTGGAGAGGAAGACAGAGCCATTCATACGATTGAGATCTTGGTAAATTTGAATTTAGAAACCTCTAGGAAATTGCAACATGGATTCCACATTTTGGTTATGTCAACTCAGTTGCATTTGAATGTCCCTAGTTAGTATCATCTTTAGTTGATGGAAAAGTTTCATTTATTGACATGAGGAAACTACTATTGTGGCTTATCCAGTTTTGGACTATGATATAATGCTAAGCAATCTTCTGTATCGATGATAAGTGGGTCTGAGGTAGCCATTGTCGCAGTGGCTCTAGAAAAGCAAAGTCAGTGAGGAGTTGCAATGTTGAAGATAGCAGCTAGAGAGTACTGAGGTTACAGTGTAAAAGTCGTGACATTAGAAATCTGATTAATCTAATTTATAGGTGGTGTGTGGGGAGTTCCAACACTAAAATCATCCATGAGAGGCTGATCATGGCCGGTAACTTGGTAGACTGACCAAATGGGATACATATTATAGAGCTAGCAATCTAAATTAAAAAACTAAAAAACTTACACCCCATGCTACAGGTTTCTGGTCATCATTTCCTCCTACTGAAGAAGTCATGAAGGCAAACACTGCTTCTCTATACACTAGAAACAAAGTAAAAACAATTGGAATTTCATATTCAGATAGGTAGAGACTACCTTAGACTTGGCTCTAAGATAAGACACTACTCACATTTGGTCTCATACCCTGTCCCGGGTGCCCTTATACTCCACCAAGATTACATCTTAGAGAGAAAACCAAACCAGCCTAAACAACAGCCAAATCATTTTGTAATCGATCAGGACTGCAGATTTTTCGGATTCTCAGAACAATAGGTTATAGATCGTTATTCCGGGAAAATATGGAACAAAACACTTTTAAAAGATGTTTAAAATGCTTTTACTAAATGGTCAAGGCTTAGCACTACCAAAAACCACCACTACAATGGTAATTATGAATCAGAAATATAATCATATATATATATATATATATATATATATAAGTCCAGGAGCATAACTCAATCGATACAAAAAGAGAGTCACATGCATGCACAAAAAAACTAGGTGAGGTATCCTTGACATCTTATTTAACACATGTATACACGTGGATTTCCTCCTGAATATCATATTTGAGAATGTATGGATCGTAGTGGCTGCATAATATCACGTTCTTACTAGTTCATACCACAAATTCAGCATAAGCTCTTAGCTTGTAAGAAATTAGATATTTAAAAGTTGTAATTTTGAATTAAACTAACACAACAAGTATCTTAGAATTATGTAATGTTTAATGTATGAAGCAAGTCTCAAGTTTAAACATACAAAGATAGGTATTTTGCACAACTCCCTATGCATTTTGTAAGCTACTCGCAAAGCTTGTAGAATAGTATCCCTGTTAATTAACTCCAATATGAATAACAAGCTGAACAGACTCTCCAAATAAGTATTGGGATTTTCTTATCATAGAATTGCGGGAATTTTCTTGTCTAAATATTAGAAGGAAAAAGGTATATAATTGCACTTTAATAAAGATAACCTTTACATCATAGGCCTAACTTTTCCTTATCATTTTTTTTTCAAATTTCTTGTGTACTATCCAAGATTCTATTTAGGATCGACCTATATGTTTTGTTGTAAACTGTTAATGATGATTTCCTACATGACAATAGAAGATCATCATTTATTTTACCAAACCGTCTGAGGTGAAAAAAAATTTGCTTACAAACTCGGCTCAATTCAAGTATGCTTGTACTTATTACTGTATAGAAAACCTCACTCAGCTCACTGTTCTCAATATAAGGATCCCCTAACTTTGCTCCTATCAAAGATCCAAATATGAAATTGTAGACTGGAAATGTGTAGGTGAGGAACAACTCACTTACAATCTTCCTCTCACTTCTTCCTCTAGTCAGTGTTTCTTTATTGAATATCTATCTGAATAGTTAATGAGACAACTTGGAATACAATACTTTATGTGTTCTACATGTTAGATAAGACTCAATCCGTATAGGAATCTAGATAAACCAATATACACAACAAAAATATTGAATGAACATGTGGAATTCATTTTGTTTAAACTAATTGCTTATTACATTTCTTAATCTTAGTAAAAAAAACATTAATGACAGTTTAAGGATAAAAATAAAATCTTGCACCCCAATTTTGATCCCTGAACTAGGGATAAAAGGTAAACATAAACTCTAATGGTTATGCAAGCATCTATAAACATATTGAGAATAAAAGGTAAATCAAACAATCCTGTGTAGCTGATGGCTTTTGGCAAACTACATACATGAACAAAGAATGCAAGAAGAGAGCGTTGTGTATCCTAAAATTCAATGAATATTCCAAGGTGTTCGGATGAGCAATCCATTTTTTGCTGCTACAAAAGGACTGTGGATGCTTCTTTAGCCTGGATATGTCTTCTAATCATGATACTATGTACTCTAATGTTCTGTTGTCTAGTTAAAACTACTATGGGTTCCAAAGTGACATGGACTTGCTCCTAATATGGATAATTTTCAACCAATTTACAGAGACATCAGATCTTTCTAGACGACTGGAAAGATAGCCACAACCACCCTCCTTGATCCTCTCATCTCTGCTCCAATCTCTTTACTCCATTTCAAAAGGCAATTTAATACCAGATTTGTGGGTGCCTGTGGTTGATAGGCTGTGACTAGTTGTTTTCAACTATTAATAGAGAGTTTTTGAAAAAGTATTAGATATATCATAGAGATTCCCTACACACATAGATCGAATGCAAGAAGGAACTTGAGAATGAACTGAGGTTGTAATTAGTTCATTATGGTCTGTATGATCGGTTATTGTGGCATGAGCTACTCATGGTAAATTTTATATCTTGACCGGATTCAAGAGCTTGCAAGGCTGCTGTGAGGTCGGTTCGGTAGAACAACCAAAAGGGACAAATACCATAGAGTACTTGCACATACAGAGAAACAAACCAAGCAACTAATTCAAGGCATAACCAGAAGGTCCAGAACTGGCAAAGCCCAGGATGCATGATTGGAGTGGTACAAATATTGAACCTCAATAGGCAACAAACAGAGATACTGACAACCCTTGCTACTCAACAAGCTCAGTGGATGGAGGAGGGTTGGAAGGTGGGGTGTGATAGCTAAATCCAACATGCTACTGGAACAAATAGATTAATCCCTCCACGTGTACGTACAAGACTTCCCTCATATGTTGGCATGAAAGACTTATATTAGTAGAATAAAATCTCCACATAAATAGAGAGAGGTGTTTCTGCCGTAGTCCAGCCAAAGAAACGACATTCATAGAATCTCAATTTCAAATGAACATAGTTGAGCCAATGGAAATATTAAAGTCAGTTAAGTTACTAGTTATGCTGACATATGCTAAAATAGACATTATAATTCAATGATTTTGATTAATGATATGTTTTTTCTAGTAATGCCCTCAAATATAGACAAGAAAGCACATACATGTCTATCAACAAATTCATGTATCTGGACATGGAAAAATATTGGACGCATAAGTTGGACGTGAGACATTGACATCCATACATAATTATTAAGTTATAATTTATTACAAGGTTTAAACATTGATGTGACAAATGATTACTAAATTAAATGAGATCAGAACTTTTTGCACAGTTTTAAGTAATTACTTTCACCTTTCATACAGATATGCATCACTGAATCAAGCATGCTCAACTGGAAGACCTCGTTTGTGACACACTAACAATCACAATACAGTCTAGGAAACTTATATGTTATTAGCAAAAAATGAACTATGCAAGGCAAGTGAAAATGGATAATGTTAATAGGAAAAGTGTTGTATGTGAGAAGATTGTAAGGAAAAAATAGTAGTAGAAGCTAAAGGTAAAAATAAGAAAGAGAAGGATGAGCTTTTAGTGGTTTCAGGTACATAGAGATCATGTGCTGATATTTGCATAAGTTAGAAGAAATTGTTTAAATACCTTTAGTCCATGGATCTAACCAAATATAATAATAGTCTAACAAAGAGTAATTAGAACATCATGTAGGCCAAGATTTGTTGATGTAGGAACCTAAGTTTGATGGCATCCATAACCATGACTTGTATCATGGGTTTACTAAACTCGATAGGCTAGCCAACCACATCTACATCAACTCCCAGACTGAAGGTTTGCAGCAGCTATCATGATTACATAGTGTAGTTAAGCATCCTATCTTTAGAGCATATATCATTGAAACTGAGTCATGATCCCTGAATAAAATTCAAACTGGAATTAGGCCATTAATTAGACATCCTCCAAGCATCAAAAAAATTGTTGTCTCGATAATGAAAGCACTAGCATGCCAAGAAGCCATGACCTCCAATCTATAGCATTTGCTGATCCATATACTTCTATCACAGAGGTCATTGCAAATATATCTATTGAATCCATATCCCAGTATCACATAGATATTATCTTATGTAACATAGCAGGCTATTGATACTAAAACTCCAGTTGCCATTTCTTGTCAAACATAAGGCTCAACCCAAGAAAAGGCAAAGTAGTACCAGAACACCCCAATTATTTAGAACATATGTGTTATACACTCCTAGTTTAGGTTGCCACAACTAGATCAATTGTTCCTTGCTCGTACCACCTTCTAAGTAAAACTTCAACTATAGATTTACATTAAGTTTCTCCAAGAAGTTTTAGCTTGAAATTAGCATGAGGTTGTAGTAAACAAAAATGCATTACTCATATATAACAATCGACTAGCATGAAACCAACACAAAAACAAGATATAAACACAACAATTTGGCATATACCGTCTCCCTAAGAGAGACATTGATTGTTGCAAAACAACACTAAGTAGGGCAAGAGTCTTCAAATTACATGCATAGCTAAACACATTGAAAGAAATAATAAATCCCTAAGAACCAAATAAATCCTGAGTAAAATTCGTCATGACATGTAAACATGATGATTATTTAACAATTTCTAATATAAAGGAATGGTGAACGTTCTAAAATACTATATTAAAACTCAAGGGGGTTAGATTCTAATATGTCTACAAGATAAAATGGTTTTTATTAAAGATGAACTTGACAAAAAAAATGCAGCACGAACTTTGTGGAAGAGAAGAGACAATGGAAATCAGTGCAAACAGACGACCTCAAAACTTTTTTCATTTTTTTCTTGCCAGAACATAACTCAATGCAATGTCAGATACAAAATAGGTGGACCTAATCTATATCTTTTTTTTCATATATCCCTTAAACATATGGAGTGATTGAGAAAAAATAATATGTAAATATTTGCAAGAGAACTTATGTTATTATGATTAATATGTGCAAAATAACTTCATAACTTATGTTCTTCTAATTAATATAACCATCCAATGTGAATGGCACTACATAAAAGAGAACAATGCAAACTTGGCAATAAGATTATTGAACCGTGTATACAATTACAGTCACATTTGGACATGGTGTAAACATGTAGTTACAACTAATTTTGAACTCTATTGTAGACTAGTTAATTCAGTTATTAAAGACTATTCATCAGTTTGATCCAAAGAAATTTAATTCAAAAGTATTTTAGGAGTCAAATTGTTTCAGTGATGGCTTCTGATCTTCTTCTTGTTTGTTAAGAAGTAGAAACATGTGCATTTCACTATGACATGCACCTCATCAACAGTTGTGTGCCCATTTTCTCAGATCAAAGTTTGTGAATACTAAATCTTATACCCACCATTCATCCAGGTCATTTGTTTCAAGTTATCCATCTGTTATGTAGCAACAACAAATGAAAAGATGAGAAAATTAGCTGCATAAAACTTAAGAAACAATAATGGTCCCACCACAAACCATTTACAATGTTAGATGGAGTAGTAGGAATTGGTGCTTCTAGTTTAGGCAGACAAGGTTTGATCTCAGCTCTGATTGTGGCATTATACTCATTTATGGCAAAAACAATATTTATCTTCCTACCATTACCACCAATTAACTCACTTTTGATACTAACAATATGTTTAGATGGACCCTAAATCTTTGTATTTGGTGTACCAAATAATAGGCTAGTACCTCAAATTAGGAAAATATCATTACTGAAACATATTTGAGTAAGAAAAAATTTACCAGATATAGAATCATGTCAAGATTGGGGTGAATATCAATTGTTGCTTTCTCCATGCCATCCCAATATTTGTGCAGGTATACCAGTCGGTACCTCAAATTAGGAAAATATCATTACTAAAACATATTTAAGTAAGAAGAAATTTACGAGATATAGAATCATGTCAAAATTGGGGTGATTATCAATTGTTGCTTTCTCCCTGCCATCCCAATATTTATGAAGGTATACCAGTTGGTACCTCAAATTAGGAACATATCATTACTGAAACATATTTAAGTAAGAAGCAATTTACGAGATATAGAATTATGTCAAAATTGGGGTGATTATCAATTGTTGCTTTCTCCCTTCCATCCCAATATTTGTGCAGGTATACCGGTCGGTACCTTGATCGATTTCTACAGCTGGCTTCATCCCTCCTAGTATCAACTTCAAAAACTCCGTATAAATTCCATGACAATTACCATTATTTTTAAGGTCACCGTTCAAACTAAGCCTAAAGGTATGCTCTTCATCACACTATTCATAGAATCTAGGATTTTACAAACAGACATTGGCTGAGCTCCATTGAAGCTCTTACTGTAGAGTTCCCAGATTCGTCACTCTGGCCGTCTTTGTCTTAGTAAAAGCACGACCTGAGAAATAATGAGTTTCTGTTCAAGGTAGCACTTGACAAAGGAGTTTGATGTGCAAAAAATGGTTCTCTCAAGCAATTGACAACATATTTTGGTCGATCAAAGAGTTATTTAGTCTGCTCATATTCAGTACTCTAGAGACCAACATGATTTTTTGAAGCACAAGCTTGCACACAATAAACTCAGACTGAATAGTTGTCTTCTAAATTCTATTTCACTTCAACAAGCTTAGAGCACAAAACAAGTCTTATGTGGTAAGCCTAAGGATTCTCCTTGGACCATCCATCCAATGTGTATACTACCTCCAATCCACTACCATGCTCCTCAACAAAAGACTGAAGCATCGTCTTAATATCGTTGAATAAAATTGAAACATTCTGACTTAGCCACTTATAAGAAACCACTTGAAGCTTATTTGTGACGAGAAACTGGATTTGCGGACATATAGTATACCATCCATCATAAGTTTCAGAGTTTAGTTAAGATCTACACGTATCATGGAATACACCTTCAACAAGGTTAAGAATATATGAGAAGAACCATTATTGTAAGTCTGAAAGTTACCCACCTCGTTTACAACATCCAAAAACAAAGGTAGTAGATCGCCATCAGAATCTTACAGAGAGTATATGCCACTCTAACAAAGCATTGGGTCATACACTTTTCCTATTAGTCTGAACCAAGCCGTGGATGTTTTTGAAAGCCAGTATTGATGCAAAAATGACCATCAGAACCACCCAATGATTCTAGTCAAGGATTGTGCAAAAAAAACTAGGATATGATATGATTGACTAACAATAATTAGATACCCGTTTTAGGGACTAAGAAGAGCTTATATGGTTTCTATTAATAGGACTAACATGTTAATACGGTATCAGTGCCAAGTTTCAGAGAACTTGGAGCTACATATATAATGATGCAACCTATCTATTAATATATATTTTCCTATTTTCCCTTATTTAGTAGATATCCTTGTTGCAGTAAGCTTGTTGGAGACATATTATGCAATCTAGAGTTCTAGAATATGATTTGAACTTTGACTGTTTTGCTCTAGTTTACTCACTTATTTTGTACCTACATGGATTCCTTATATTCTGAAGTTGCAGGATATTGGTCATTTTCAGTTGAATTGGGTTTGAGGATGACCATACATGGATGCTTATTTTTTGTTGGGGGCATTTGCTTAGTCCATCCTGATGATTTGTTATGTTGATCTTGCTTTTATTCAAAGATGGTTTCATGCCCATCATTCTGTCGATTTTCTAATAAGAGATGAATTGGAGGTTTCTAAATTTCTAATTGCTGGTAGAATAGATTATATGGGGTGGTGACATGTTTACAAAGATGTGGTATGTGGCTTTTCTAGTTGGCTGTCGATAGAGGGAAAACCAAAATCCATTATGACCATCCCCAACGGGCATCCCTAATACTAATATAACCTATACCATTTTAACAAAGATGTTGGACTGGGTTATCTCTCTATTGCATTTCTAGTTGGAAGTATAGAATACCAAGATTTTCTACTGAAGAACATCATTCCAAATCACAATCATCTTTTAAGAAGTCCAGGGGCTTATGCAACTGTGAAGAACGTTAGTCAAAATCATGGGAAGCTTATAAGAACAAGATTTGAATATATTATTAGCTATGCAATAGCTCTGACAAAATCTATTAGACACTTATCAATCATTAAAAGACATCTACTCATCTAATATATTCCAGATGCCATATCCTTCATACTTCATACAGAAAAGGATCAACGAGACAACTATTTCATAACACCTTGTGATCACAGTCTTACCTGTAGACAGGTTTGATATATTTTAAGTTATAACCTCATATGTTCTACATTTCATCATACCTTCCACTATTGTATTAGAGACAGTTTCTCTCGTTCTTCATGTATATTCAATTCTTCGTTGATTTTGTTGGTGATGCTTTTAGTTTAATTATAACTCTATTTTCCTAGTGAGAAATTCTGGAACATGTAAGTGCCTTGGGAAATGAATTAAACCACGGGGTTTATTTACATATTTAGTAGGTAAATTTGAACGAAACATAACTCAATAAAGTTGCTTTTGCAAGAAAATGTGTCAATGCAAATTGGTACTTTTCATATTTAACGAAGGTAAAGGTAGTTAGGGCCAATTCTTGCTTCAACAGGAAATTGCTGGGTTAATTACAATGAATATATATTTACAACTGCAAACAAGTGGGCAAGTAGTACGATGTAGGATGGACTCCACATGTTTTCTGCATAACTTTTTAGAGTATCTGCGTATTTATCACCTACTGAAATATTTATTTATGATGTTCTTGTTATACACATCCATTCAAAACATGTGTATAGATTCCCTACTTGTGAATTATTAGGTACCTATTCCATCTTGCTCCTATCGATTAACCAAAATCACATTATACAGATTTATCTTGGGGTATTTTTGTAGTGTTGATCTAGATCTGCATAGAGAATAACTACCATGTTTCTTATGGGTATTCCACATAGATCTTACTATATCATTCTTTTTATTTAGTTCTCTTCTATTTGTAGTGTTCTTTTTCTTATTTGTTTACCCCATAAACAATTTGGTTCATGAATCATCATGGCTACACGATAATCCCTGATCCAACTCAAAGAATATTGTTAAAAACTTAATGCCAAACACAATGTCGTCTATAGTTACCTCTTCATATAAAAACAAGAAAAATATGTGCACACTACAAGATAACCAAAGAACAACAATAATACAACTTTACACTACTATGTGAGTCAAATCATTGAATATCATCATCCAAAAGAAATGATTAATGAAAACATTTAATAAAGTGGGATTGAATGGTGTATATACAATTTGGCATCTCCCCTTGCAGGCAATGATAAAAAGATGACCAAAAGGTGACCTACCTAACAATTCTCTGGAGGTGAAGTTCTGAGGATCGCTGTGAAGGATGAGGAATCTGCTAGCTGTAATGTTGGAAAGAGCAGTGTTAAATGTCTAGCAGGCAGCGTGTTACATGCCCAGACCATAACCATAGAGAGACCTAATTAGAATAGGATGACCCATGTGCCCTATCCTTCCTTGCCTTGCACAAAACCCGCGTTCCATCGAGAGTCCTCCCTCCAACGGCTCACCATCCGAGAATTGTCCGTCTGCCTCCAACTCCTTGTTCCACTAGTTTGACGGAGTATTTGGGCCTGCAAACGACGGCCATCTGGCCCTCCAAAGGGTCACGCATAGAACGTGACAGTTCTTGATCAGGTTTGGGGAGAGGAGAAGAGGGCTTATACCCAAAGCCAAGCGACGACAGTAGAGGGTAGGGAGAGAAGAGGTTTGTACCCAGAGCCAAGCGACGGCAATAGAGGGTAGGGAGAGAATATAGCGCCATTTAGAGGAGAAGAGGGTGAGTCGGTCGGATGGAGAGATATGCCTATGGGGAGGGAGAGGGTGAAAATGTGTGGGGGGAGAGAAGGTTGAAGGTGGGCAGAAACATCAGAGCGCGCTAAAGTGTTTTGGCAAATATATTAGCGCGCGGGTGTGCGATGGAGGAGAGCCTGGAGATGGGTGATTTTTTTTGTTTTGAATTGCAAAAAGAGTCTATCAAACTGCATTTATGGATTTGGCTATATTTATATTGGTTACATTGTTAAAATTTGTAAATAATAGTTTTTTTAACTACATATATGGTATATGTAATTAAGTTAATTGTAGTTAAATCATCATTTTTTTGTAGTGAATGCACTCATTTCTCTCTTCAATGCGCCCACTTCTCTCCTCAATGCGCCCACTTTCGAGTCAATGTACCCATTTCTCTCGTTAATACACCCACTTTTCTCCTCAATGCGCCCATTTCTTTCCTCAATGCACCCACTTTTGAGTCAATGCACCCATTTCTGTCTTCAATGCGCCTATTTCTCTCCTTAATGCACCCACTTTTGAGTCAATGCACCCACTTTTCTCCTCAATGCGCCCATTTCTCTCTTCAATGCGCCCAGTCTGCTCAATGCACTCATTTCTCTCTTCAATGTGCCCACTTCTCTCCTCAATGCGTCCACTTTCGAGTCAATACGCCCACTTTTCTCCTCAATGCACCCATTTCTTTCCTCAATGCACCCACTTTTGAGTCAATACGCTCATTTCTGTCTTCAATGCGCCTATTTCTCTCCTTAATGCGCCCACTTTTGAGTCAATGCGCCCACTTTTCTCCTCAATGCGCCCATTTCTCTCCTCAATGCACCCACTTTCGAGTCAATGCGCCCATTTTTCTCGTTAATGCGCCCACTTTTCTCCTCAATGTGCCCATTTCTTTCCTCAATGCACCCACTTTTGAGTTAATGCGCCCATTTCTGTCTTCAATGCACTTATTTCTCTCCTTAATGCACCAACTTTTGAGTCAATGCGCCCAGGTTTGTTTGAATGCGCCCAGTTTTGCCTGATTGCACCCCCTTTTACTTGAATGTGCCCCCTTTTACTTACTTGCTCTCGCTATTACTTAAATGCGTCCAATTTGCGCCCAGTTTTACTTGAATGCGCCCAGTTTTACTTGATTGTGCCCATTTTTATTTGAATGCGCCCACGTTTGCTTCAACGCGCCCATTTTTGTTTGAATGTGTCTATTTCTAATATTTATGTATATTATTTCTCAAAAATATATTAAATATTAGTTTTGTTGGATTGCATTTTCTGTAACAAATCCAACACTTTTTATTTTAATTAAAAAACTCATTACGTATCAAAAGTTATGTGCAAAATAAACTTTTCTTCATATTTCCGCCTCAATCTCTCTAAAAAAACTATCAAATCAGCCTCTTACCTACCCCTGCCACCTCACCCTTGCAAAACCAGCTCCACCCACCTACCAGCGGACCCCATCCACCAAAACCAATCACAGGCGGCAGGAGGGGGCGCGTCAAAACGCGCGTCATCCCCCTGCGCGTCCTGTGAGCATTTTCCAATTCGAATAGCTGGGTGGGTTATTCTGACCGAATGTGATGCCTCTTGGCGCCACCCAGAATTCCCTGCCAACATCGTGGCCCTTACTGCATTGGAAAGTGTTGAAGTAGTTGCAGTAGGAGATGTGCGCCTGCTCTACCGTATCTTGAGCCTGCTTCTTGCCCAATCCCTCACAGTGCTGCGGCAGTTGGCTCCGTCATTGACGTTGCGCCAAACAAAATTTACCCGAACTTGCATCGATTCAGAATTTCAGATCGAGATAGTTACCTTTCGATTGAGATTCAACACGCCGGTCCGGATGCCGATGCAGTCGTCCCAGCTTATCTCGAAGATGGAGTCCATGGCCATCACCTGCAGGTGCTGTTGTTCCTACACGTTTGCATTGGAAAAGGGATTTGCCGTGTGAACCTAAAATGGAATCTAAAATGGATCTGAAGTCACATTCCACTTCAAACAAAGGGTATTTATATAAATTAATATATTTATTTGTTATACTCTTTGTTTCATGGTGAAGAGACTTGGGGTGCATTTCAGATTCTAAAATGACATCCATGTAGTGATATTCTTAGAAAATCTTTGCAGTATTCACATCATTTCTGTTTGTACACCTGTTTTTTGGGACTCTGTTTGGTGGTGTGCCCCCAACAATGGTGTATGAATTAAATTATGTCTCAATCAAACAATATGCAATAATAGATCTCACGATAGAAAGAGGACAGAGATAGAATGAAGATGAAAGAAATAGAAAAATAGAAAATGAAGGTAGAACAAAAGAAAGAATAGTAGTAGATAAAAGAGAAGAGCGAATAAATTAATACATATATAAGAGATACAAAATAAATATATATCAACTTCGTATCAAAAAGTTCTTATTAGCATTGTGCCAAAATGTACAGGGAAATTTAAAAAATAAGACGAAATTAGATAAGAGAGAGGAGAAAAAGTATGAGGAAAATTTACAAATTTGAAAATATTGGCGGGTAGTAGAAAAAAATGAGGGAAGTAAACAAGAAAGAGGAGAGAAATAGAAAAATATATTTGTCAGTTAGTTAACTATTAAGTCTGGAAAATTTGTTAGCAACATGTTGCAGGTTCAACACTAAATTGGAGCAGCAAATAAATGAGAGAGGTTTATAGAAACATCTAAGACTCTTTTTCAAGTATATGTATATGATTTATACTTAACATTATGCCACAAAAATCATTATTGTGTAAGTATCACATGGGGAAGTAATACCATGGAGGGAAGTACTTATTATCAATTTAACAAAAAAATAGGAGGGAAGTAATTTTTTTAGCATTGTTTGTATATATGTAGTAGAGTTATGTAATATTTGTACATTAATACCAAAAATACACAATTAGTACGGTACTACATATTTACAATTCAGTAAGGCATAATAAATACACAAACTAGTATGATATCAAAAATACTTCTCTCCTCTAGCATTTTACAATACTAAAAAATATCTCCCTCTATTTTTTCTACTTTCCTCCTATTTTTTACTTCCCTCATCTTCTTTCCACTTCCCTCTTCACTTTTCATATTGCTCCTTCTATTCTTCCCTCCTCTCTTCTTTATCTTCCTTCCTATTTTGAACATATTTTATTCTCTCTCTCCATAATTACTCTAATTTTTCAGTCACAATTATGCATAAAGGAGTATTATTATTGAGCGAAGTAATTATTATCTATCTACTATAAAAGAGGAAGGTAGTACTTTGTTACTATTGTTTGTATATATTTAGTAGTGTTATGTAATATGTGTGCATTAATACCAAAGATACATAGTTAGTATGGTACTACAGATACACAAGTCTATCTTGTAATAACAAATACACAAACTAGTTTGGTATCAAATAATACTTCTCTCATCCATCTTTTCACAATACTAAAAAAATATTTCCCTCTATTTTTTTCTACTTTCTTCCTATTTTTTCTACTTCCTCCTCTTCCTTCCACTTCCCTCCTCGCTTTTCCTAATGCTCTTTTTCTTCTTCCCTCATCTCTCTCTTAACTTCTTTCCTTTTTTGACCTTTCGTTCTTTCTTTCTCTCCATAATTACTATGATCTCTTCTATTGCAATTATGCATAAAGGAGATAAGTTGGTCGTTGCTGAAAGAGAACTAGCGTGACCTCTTGTATTTGGGTGAGCTAACAACACAACATCAATTACTTCAAGTAACTTTTAATATTAAGAAACTTCTTCAAACTGATATAGTGATCAGAGATGTCCATGCCATGATGGCAATATATTTTATGCTTTTTGTACTAAGTTGGTAGTAGATTATCTACTTCTTTTTCAAGGGGGTTTTGTTCATGTCATCCCTAGTGGGAAAATGCACATCTTACAAAAATGGGTTTAATGGCTCTATCTATGTTAGTCCATGTATGATATTATCTCTATTATGTGTCAATACACCTTCACTGTTAAACTTCCAAAGGTAAAAGAGGCCATGAATGTCCATCATTTTGCCTTTGTTTAGCATTGGACTTAACCCAATTTTGTGGCTTTCATTTTGCACTGAAAGGTTGGATTCAATCCCAATCAAGGCATTAACATTTTCTATTTTTAGATTGACATGTTAATTCCTCCCTCCAGTTAGTCCTAACAAAATATATAGAGTGGTACTATCTTGTCCCCCTATGAGCCGGATCTCTAGTCCAATACACATGGCGAAATTTTTGTAACTATGGGAGATGAAAGAACCCTCTATTTCAAGACACCTTTACCCCACTTTCCCTCGACCCTAACACCTCCTTTTGACAACTTATTTTTGATCCAATTCCATTGTGGGGATATAGCACCTAATCACTATCTATGTTAGGTCAATGATGACTTTGGCGGTCTCCATGATATTGTCTACACACTATGTTATATGTAGTAGTGCATGTTTTGCATGCAACGATAGTGACTAGGGTTTGTTGGGGTTGGGTTTTCTTACTTCTTCACAAACCTATTTTGGGAAATAAAAATCCATAGGTACATTTATTCCACTCTAAATACATGATATATAATCTAAAAAAGTAGATATATATGAGCACTCTAAAGACTAACGAACTAAACATCTACTCCATCTAGTACGTCAACTATGTCCTCATATTCCTCATCCTTGGGCTGATAGTCCTCATCATCATTGGATGGTGTAGCAGAGGCAACAACAGTAGCCTCACCATCATTACCAGAAGAGCCAACAAAACCATCAGAACCATCATCATCCTTGGCATCCTCAACATCATCCTCACCATCCTGATATGGTATCTCCTCATCATCAGGAGGCCCAAAAGCATGACCAGGACATCGAGCATTATGCTCAGACCATGACATGCCACTCTTGCAGAAAGTTAGGAGGGTCAACTCCTTCATAACCAGCAAGCTGAGTGGTAGCGGGGCCAGCAGGCAAAGCCAGTAGAGGAAAAAAGTAGGGGTAGGGGCAGGTCCACCATCAACAGTAGGGGTGGCAGTGGAAACATCTTGAGGTGGGGGTCAGGGTAGAATTGACTGTATGCATAAGAGGCATAGTTATCGTCGGGATACACATGGTAGGTAGCATAGGGATAGCTACATGATAGGTTCATGTGAGACATGATCTGGAAGATGTCCTAGTGAAGATGATCTTGAAACCTAAGGTCACATGCCTATTTATGAATCATGTATCCCATGAGGGCTTCATTGGATACAAAAAATGAGGTGCGGTCAGGGTGGGTTGGTGGTTGTGGAGGTGCTTGGGTGGAGGCGGAGGCTCCAGGAGTGGTAGGGGAGATAGAAAGAAAAGTGTTCTTGATTGTAGTCTCACTGATGGATACTCGATCATGGAAAAGAGACTTCTGAGTCACGAAGGAAAAGAGACCACAATCAAAGATGGATAAGGGGGATGGGTTCCAGAGGTATTCTTCCTGAAATCAAAGTAGGTCATATGATGAAAAATGTAGCGAGACCACTTGACTCTGATATCTTTCAAAAGATAGTACATTATTACAACAGTGTTTTCTACAATCTGCATTTGATTTTTTTTTTATGGATATTGTAGTTTATTTTTTTTGCCTATACAATAAGATAATTTTTGATATCAAGGGAAGAGGATAGCAGGGTTGACCTTCTTCCTATAGGGGAGATTGGGCTTCTTCAAAAACTTATGAATGTCATGAAGTGTAAGATCATAACTTTTGTAGAATGCCTTGGGGTCAAGTAGGCCATGATACTTAGGGTAGTCAGACTCCATGAGTTGGTAACCTCAACACCATTGAAATAGATATTCAAAAAATAACCAGAGATAGTAATTTTGGTAATGGGTATCATAGAAGTCAAAAAAACTTATGTATTGGGTGGTGGCTTGATTGTGTCGTAGTACCATTGGAGATTAGCATAAGATTCATGGACTGTCTTAGTGCTAGTTATAGAATTTGAGAAGCATCAATGTTCTACACATAATGCTTTAAGATGATGGGTCAAAAACACCTTAGTGACCTCCTTGATAACGAGGTTCATATAAAGATAAAAATGGGAAAGGTTTCCTAGATAGGAGTTCCTTACAATAATTTAAAGCTTGAGAGAATGTGAAGGAGGTGCCATCAAAGGATATAAGGCGAGGAGTAGAGGAAGAAGATGGAGCTCCAGCTGGGGCTGATCTTTTTCTATGGTTTGAAGCCATTATTAGGATGGATGGAGATGTAGTGAGAACCAAAGAAGAAAGAAACCACAACGAGCAGGCCGCCTAGCAACCTAGGTTGAGGTAGATAGATGCAAGGAAGGTAAAACAAAGGTTGGGAAGGGAGGGTAGAGCCTAGGGTTTGAGGACTAAGACATTGGAGGTTGGGATTGGTCAATTTTTCTCTAGTTGAGAGGGAGAAAGTTGGTTGATGACCCTTTTTAGTTTAGTCTAGGCACGTGATTGGTCGAGTTCTATGGGTTAGAAGCTCGACCAAAGAGGTAGTTCAGTTAAGTCCTCGAATGGTGATTGGTCGAGTTGTATCAAGACAAACTCAATTGAATGGTCAACCAATCCAAACCTTAGAAACATTAATTCCATGCCTCCATGGTACAATATAAATTTATTTTTCTAGCCTACGATGTATTTTAGACATATTAGGACATATTTCATTCATCATAGGGAACTATTTTGTGATAAAACATTTGTATGTGAAAAATACCACAAACAAGCGAAACAAGGCATGAAAACATGGCAATCAAAGCACTTGCACTCAAGAGATAATAAATATTTAGCAAGAAACATATAGGGATGATATAATATAGATAGATTTCATGTCAATATCATCAAGAGAAGTGATAAGTAGTTTTGATCTAATGAAAGAAAATTGCTCTCTAGCCAGTGGTTTAGTGAAAATGTCTGCAAGCTGAATCTCCATGTCCACATGCGTGATATAAATATCCTTTTTGGCAATGTGGTCATGAGGAAAATGATGATAGACCTTTATTGTTTATCTCTACTATGAAATATTGGATTGTAAGATAGGTTAATTGCACTAGTACTATCACAATATATGGGGGAAGCATCAAAATGAATGTTAAAGTCTTGGAGCATTTTCTTCATCCATAGAACTTGGGAACAACAACTCCCATCTATAATGTATTCAACTTCGGTAGTTGAAAGAGTCACAATGATTTGTTTCTTAGAGAACCAAGAAACTAAGCATGGTCCTAGGAAGAAGCTAGTGCACTTTTGCACTTTCTATCAATCAAACAACCTACATAATCAACACCATCATAGGCAGTAAGATTAAAGTCCCTTGACTTGGGATACCATAGTCCAAAGAGGGCACACAATCCAATAATAAACATTATATCATGTCTAGATGTAGTTTGTAAAGAGGCTAGATCACCTCCTTACTAAAATTTAAAGGAAGTACAAAACATCCATCTTTTTAGAAAGACAAAAGATATTCAGGGATGCATGTATAATATTCCAAGTAAATAATCATGCACCAAATACATTATAAGATGTCAATAGAAGTAGACATAAAAGTACTAAGCCTATTACATGGCTTTCGTTGTTCATTACATGATTGTTCCCAAAAGAAAAAGATAAGAGAAAAAGATCTATCTATAGAAGCCTAGACATCCTTTCAGATAGCTTGAGATCTACTCCTGAGATGACTTCCTTCAAACTTGTCCTTCTCCTTGCTCAGCACCAACACCTAGGTGGTTGGGAAAGCACCCATCAAAGGGGAAAAAAAAAAGGTATGTGTCAAAAAACTAGTATAGGATAACAAGATAAGTAAAGTAAATAAGAAAAGGCTAGGGTTCATCATAATCTGAAGATAAGAAGAGTATGGGGCTATATTCAAAAGAAACTTACCATTAACAATTATATTAAAAAGGATTTGCATGTAAGTTAATTAGGTCTACCTAACTAAGTAGGGTTGAGGCACCTACCAGACCTCTAACCTATAGGTGATGGGAGAATAAGACATTCCCAATCACCTATACAATTATATAGGGGAGAATAAAAACATTCCCCAAGGCGATTAAATACATGCCCTCTGTGGGTGGTTGTACATAAGTACCACTACTTTAAATTAAATAGAACATAAATCTACACGCTAGAAAAGTAGTCATGGAAAGAGTAGTCATAATATTCAATAAGCATGGAAGTGGGGTATAAGACCCAAACAAGAAGAAATTATAATCTGATTTGAGGCATGAACAACATTAGGATTCAAGAATGGAAGATGTAGGGTTCATTTAAGCCTCATTAGGGAAATATAGGGTTTGGCTACAATTATCCAAACATAGGGTGTAATAAATGCACGTACCTCTCTTACTGATATCAATTACTAACTTTCACCACTTTAATTGAGTCCAAGTTCCACTTTGCCTATTTTTAATGTATTAACATGTATTAGAGTACATAGTGCACATTAATGTATAGAAACCCTAATTTCAGAACCTTTTAGTAAAAATCAGATTTAGATTTTGAAAATATCACCAATGAACTTTTTAGGTTCTCTTGATGAAGAAAACATATTTTTATGTTAATTTTGGAGTTATGATGATTAAGATGTAATTTTTATGGATTTTATGCATCAAATTCATTTTACAAAAACCACCCTTCGTCAAACCATGAAATCCGACCTTGAACTAATTACCCACCTTGCAAAAGGCCTTACGATGAAATCCGACCTTGAAAATATTTTTATTAGATAGAGATTAATTTACCAATTCCAAAACATATTTATTTTTCAAATTTGGATAAGCGGATTAGAAGATATGAATTTTTCAATACTGATCAATAAAAATTGCCACATCATCAAAATGATCGAGATAATTGAAGAAAGAGGGAGAGGGAGAAAACACCATTTGACCCAAGATCAGGTTTGAAATTGCATATGTAACCAAACTAGAGCTTCTAGAGAAGGTAAAGCAGTAAGAAACCAAAACCCCAGAAGAACATTGTAAAAAGAGATGAAGATCATCGTTTTTAAACATAAAAGCATGAGTTTTAAGCATGTAGTAAGAAATATATGAGAAGGGGGTTAACAAAAGTTGCCTCTAGGAAGGTAAGAAGGTCCAAACAGCAAGGATCCCAAGATTAGACGGTCTGGTTGCTCCAAGACAAGCTCCTTTCTTGAGTAAAGATCACCTTCTCCACTTTAGAGGTGCAAACCCTAGCAAAAGAGCATGGAGATGAGATGTTTTAGAGTTCTAGGTGGAGTTTTACCATGGAAGTGTTGGATAAATTGGACATTATTAAACCCTTTATTTTTATGATGACAAACATTTCATTCTTGTCGATCTAATGTGCTATTTCAGTATTTCAGGGATAAACAAATAAGGCAGTGGATAGTTGAAGATCAATATGCTTAAATTGCTTTTATTTTAATAATTGTACTCAATGTAAAAATTTGTACAAGGATATAATGTACAAGTACATAGATACCATGTAAATCAAGCGTTTTATCTTCCTTATCCACTCACAACACTTAGATAGATCCTCTCGTAAGATAGAATCACAATTACACATTGATACACACACTTAGTAGATGGTTCAACATATTGAAACATGGACATTCTCGATCTACAAACTTCTTGATCGAGACACCCTCGATTGACAAAATTCTCGCCCGAGAACCACCTCAGTATAAGTCACAATCACTAATTATTAACATACACATGTAACCCTATAACAATCCTCGATCGACAACATTCTCGACCGAGATAGACTTTTGAGCAAGTTCTATAGCTGTTAGACTGAGAGGAGGATGTAGTTGGAAGTTGGAATTTAGTGTTGCAACACATTCACTCCAAACCCTCCCTCAGTCGAAGAAATGCTTGACCGAGACACACCTTGGTTGAAAAACTTCTCGACAGAGACCGTTTCTAGATTGCACTTTTCAGCACGAAACAATTAGCCATTGCAATGAAATTAGTGGACACCTAACGGCTAGTTGAGAACTAAGAACACTCTAGAAACCCTATAGAACGTCCCTAAGCCCTTGAAACTCATTCCTATAAATAGGACATGCCTTAGGACACCCAATACACATAATTATAACTTGAGAATCAATCTTAGTGAGCAACAAGCAAAGCTACACTTGCAATCTTGTTCCCTTGATCTCCAATTTAGTGTCCTATAGCTAGTATCTCCTATCCACCACATAACCACGTTCATATATAGTGGATAGGAGAACTATACACTTGATATAGGATTAAAGAATTGTACTCATTGGTTAAGTATTTCCTTTTTCCAATCTTGTCCTCTTTTGTTGTATATTGTTCTCCTTGACTACTCCTCGGTTGGAGGTTGTTGAAAGGAGGTGTGCTTGAGATTACTTCAAGAAAGGCTGCTTCAAGGGAGGTTGGAGCTACTTATAAAGGAAGGATATCTCAAGGTGGTGAAGGCTACTCTGAGGACTAGGAGTTACTTCAAGAAGGCTGCTTCAAGGAGGTTGAGGATACTTCTAGGTGAAGGCTAGTTCAAGGGTGTAGAAGGAAGGTGATTGTATTTTATGTAGCATCATTGTGAGGTAATAAAATTAACCACTTTCAAAATCCCGATTGGAAACAATTGGGTAGTGTACTAACTACCTTTGATTTCAAAGGTAGGAACTACTCTACGTCCTTGTGTCTTCCTTGTTTCCTTCCTACTTCTTTGGTTGATTGTTTTAATTGTTTAATTAATTTTAAAATGTCAAAAAAGCTCTATTCATCCCCCCTCTAGATATTTCAATTGGTATCAGAGAAGGTCTTCAAGGATTCTTAATAGGTCTTGAAGGATGGCGGACGGTGTGCTCAACCACCTAAACATGGAAGGAACCTATGTATCTCATCCACCACCGTTCGATGGAAGTAAATACAACTATTGGAAGAGAAGGATGTAGTTCTTCTTCCAAGGCATCAACTGGGAGCTTTGGAGGATGGTGCCTACACTACATGTGCTTCTCGAAATTGAATATCCCACATGGGATGCAAATACAGAAAAACAAGCTCAACTAAATGCCAAGGCAGTAAGTATATTATATTATTCTATTTCTGTAAGTGAATTTAATAGAATCTCTTCATGTGAAACTGCTTATGATGTATGCCATAGACTTTATATCAAACATGAAGGAACTATTCAAGTTAAAAAATCTAAAATCGACATGCTTAAACAAAAATTTGAACAATTTTGTATGCAATCAAATGAATATATTAGTGATATGTATGCAATATTTTCTACTATTATTAATGGTTTAAGTGCATTAGGAAAATTTATAAGTAAAGAAGAACAAGTATCCAAAATTCTTAGGTTAAGCCAAAAGTGACAACCATTGAAGAAGCCAATGATCTCACTAGATTGAGGATGGAGCAACTCATTGGTAACCTAGAGACTCATGAGGTTACTCTTGAAGAAGAATAAAGATTGGCAGCCGAACAAAAAAAAAAGAAGAGAAAGGACATTAAATTCAAAGCTACAACTAAGGCTAGTCATGACACAAGTGAAGAAGATAATGAAGAAGAGACTCTCATTGTAAATGGTAAGTAGTATAGACGATTTAAATCTAACAAAATTTCTAGTGTTTCTTCTTCCTCTTCTCCTAGGTGCTTTGAATGTGGCAAAAAGGGACATTTAAAGAATGAATGTCCTAAAGTCAAGAAGGGAAGGAAATCCTCTCTCAAGAAGAAAGAAAAAGCCTACAAAGAAGCATGGGATGACTCAAGTGATGATAGTGAGAGTGGAGAACAAGAAGTAGAATGCCTCATGACTAAAGAAGACAAGGTACAATGTCTCATTGCAACAATCAATGAAGAAGAAGATGAGGTTAGTCTTCTTGATTTATCTAAAGAAGAGTTAGTTGCTAGCATAAAAGAATTACATGATAAATATATTGATTGTAAAAATAATTTAAAAAGGCTTACAAAAATTAATGAAGATTTAAATGAAAAATTGAATGATCTTACTTTTGAAAAGGAAAGTCTTACATCTGAAAAAACTACTTTGAAATCATCTATCAATGATTGCAATATTAAGTTGCTTTCTCTAGAAACTAACAATAACTTTCTTTGCCAAGAAAAGGTTGAATTGCTTGCTAAGATAAATGATCTTCAAACTCAACCTATTCTTTGTACTCATTTGGATTATGATTCTATTGTAAAAGAAAGAGATAGTTTGTTATCTAATCTAGATCAACCAAAGTTAGACATTAAAAGGAGAATGGATGAAATTTCCTAGTTACAAAAAGATATTAGTAGCTTAAAAAATAAAGATATTCTTGATAACATTCTAAAAGACTCTTCTGGTCAAATTGGAAGGAGAAGACTAGGTTATGTGCCCAAAGATAAATCCTATCAAAAACCTAGGACTAAAAGAACACAAGCACCCAAGACCAAAGTGATGTATGTACCCAAGAACAACTCAACTCAAAATCATAAAAAGATAAATGAAATTGATTCCATTTGTTGTCACTATTGCTTGTGTCTTGGACATTATTCTTTCTCATGCCCATATAAGAAAAAGGATGTTGATTTAGTTTGGGTTCCAAGACCCCAAACTTAGGAAACTTGAATATGATTAGTTGAGATTTGACCTAAAACTTTACTTTGATACTCGTAATGTCTTATCTCAACTAAACTCATCGTTATCTTAGATAATTAAAGTAATCTAAGCTCTAATTGAAACTAATAAAGTTGCTGAAAACAAAATAGAAACAATCTCAGTTGACAACAAGTTTGATCGAGACACTCTTCGGTCAAGAAAATAGTCAACCAAAGAAGTTTCTGTCTCAAGCCTGCACTTTTTGGACAAACAGTAAAATTTTCGGTCGAGAAATTTTTTGACCGAGAAGAGTTCGGTCAAGAAAATAGTCGACCAAGAAAGTTACTATCTTAAGCTTACAAAATCTTGAAAAACATTCGGATGACAAATATTTTGACCAAACCTCACTCGGTCGAGAATAATGTCGACCGAGGATATTTCTGGCAGAACTGTTTGATAAAATTAAAATATTTCACTTGAGTAATAAACTCTACATGATACATTGTCTAAATATTTGAATGATCTTAAGGAATTATATATGTGCATCAAAACTTTATACTTTGCAATATTAAATTGTCCCAACAAGCATATAATATAAATAAAGAGATTTTCACATACATGAGGAAAATATTGGTCTTATTAGAGGAAAGCCTTAATGGAAAAACTGTTTGCATAAGAGATCTTGTTCAACATTAACATAATCAAAATTGAAAACAATTGATCATACAAGGAACGTGGTTAGAATATAATCATCACCATTTTGTGAGAAAATTTAAAGTTTGAGCATACTAGGAAATTACAAACAAGATACCTTTTCAAAACTAAATCTTGCTCACATGAATTAAGATATACGAAAAAAGAAGGAAAACTTAATCTTAGGTCATAAAAAGGATTTATATTAGAATTTTCAACATTTACCAGTTCACATATGAGTAAAATGAAAAATGATTATATACAACAAGGTTCAATCATATTCTAGAAGAAGCGTACCATTGGATAACTTATGTAAATGCTTATATTGGAAATCTACATAATTTCCTCTCGGCCGAAAAAGAGTTTGATCGAGGGGCGCCCCGATCAAAGTCATGGTTGACCGAAATTAAATCATTCACGTGCACCCAAAATTGGTATATTAAATATGTAGAGAGAAATTTTTAAGAAACAAGATTTACAATCTTACTCAATTGATTTTTGAGAAGGATATAATTTGAAATACCTTAGTAATGAGATTAAGGGGGAGCTTACAACATTAAGAATACAATGTATATATTGCTCTTAATTGAATTCTCTACACTAATTAGGGCATAACATCCCTTGTATTTGGTTAGAATTACATTCATAAGCTTAAACGAATCTCATATCATTTCAAGGATTAACATACCTTGTAAATGGTTGAGAAATATATTCATTAATCCTACTATGAGCCTAAAGGAATCTCATATCATTTTAGGGATTAACATCCCTTGTAAATGGTTGAGAAACTAATATAAAAATATATTCATGAGCCTAAATGATTCTCATTACATTTCAAGGATTAACATCTCTTGCAAATGGTTGAGAAATAAATCAAGGTTTTTGAATTGTGGCTAAATTTGACATTCTTGAATAATTAAGGGGGAGTATCTCATTCAGGGGGAGAAAATTGATTATATGGCTATCTTTTTAAAATGACAAAGGGGGAGAAATAATATAAATCAAAATAAATTTGTTTCATGCTCTCTTGGCTTAACATTAATTGATGCTATATTCCTTAAGAGATGGATACTATGTTCTATATATATTTAAGAATATTAGCACACACTTCATAAATAAACAAGAGAATAATACATAAGGTAAGTCTCAGGTATGAAACTCATGCTATTTAAATTCCTTTGATTTATATTTTAGAAATATTTTTCATCTTCAAAAAGTGGGAGATTGTTGGCTAAATTGGACATTAGTAAACCTTTTGATTTGATGATGACAAACATTTCATTCTTGTGGATATAACATGCTATTTGAGTATTTCAGGGATAAATAAATAAGGCAGTGGATAGTTGAAGATCAATACAAATTGGAAGATCAATATGCTTAAATTGCTTTTATTTTCATGATTGTACTCAATGTAAAAACTGTACAAGGATATATTGTATAAGTACATAGATATCATGTAAATCAAGTGTTAGATCTTCCTATCCAGTCATAACACTTAGATAGATCCTCCCCTAAGATAGAATCACAATTACACATTGATGCTCCTCCCCTAAGATAGAATCACAATTACACATTGATGCACACACTTAGTAGATGATTCAACATATTGAAACAAGAACATTCTCGGTCGACAAAATTCTCGACCGAGACACCCTCAGTCAAAAGAATTCTTGACCGAGAACTACATCAGTCTAAGTCATGAGCACTGATTATTGACATGCACATGTAATCCTAGAACAGTCCTCGGTCAACAACATTCTCGACCGAGATAGACTTTCGAGCAGGTTCCATAGCCTGAAGAATGAGATGAGGATGTAGTTGGAAGTTGGAATTGAACATTGCAACACATTCACTCCAAACCTTCCCTCGGTTGAAGAAATTCTCGACTGAGAGAACCTCAGTCGACAAACTTCTTGACTGAGATAGTTTCTGGATTACACTTTTCAGTACGAAACAATTAGCAATTGCAATGCAATTAGTGGACACCTAATGACTAGTTGAGCACTAAGAACACTCTAGAAACACTCTAGAACATCCCTAAGCCCTTGCAACTCATCCCTATAAATAGGACATGCCTTAGGACACCCAATACACACAATTACAACTTGAAAACCAATCTTACTGAGCAACAAGCAAAGCTACACTTGCAATCTTATTCCCTTGAGCTCCAATTTAGTGTCCTATAGCTAGTATCTCCTAGCCACGACATAACCACGTTCATATATAGTGGATAGGAGATCTATACACTTGATATAGGATCAAAGCACTATACTCATTGGTTAAGTATTTCCTTTCTTCCAATCTTGTTCTCTTTTGTTGTATATTGTTCTCCTTGACTACTCCTAGGTTGGAGGCTGTTGAAAGGAGGTGTGCTTGAGATTACTTCAAGGAAGGCTTCTTCAAGGGAGGTTGGAGCCACTTCTAAAGGAAGGCTATCTCAAGGCAGTGGAGCTACTTCAAGGTGGTGAAGGCTGATCTGAGGACTTGGGAGTTACTTCAAGAAGGTTGCTTCAAGGAGGTTGATGCTACTTCTAGGTGAAGGCTACTTCAAGGGTGTAGAAGGAAGGTGATTGTATTTTATGTAACATCCTTGCGAGGTAATAAAATTTATCACTTTTAAAATCTCGACTGGAAACAAATGGGTAGTGTACTAACTACCTTTGATTTCAAAGGTAGGAACCACTCTACATCCTTGTATCTTCCTTATTTCCCTCCTACTTCTTTGGCTGATTGTTTTATTTATTTAATTAATTTTAAAAAGTCCAAAAAGCTCTATTCACCCCCCTCTAGATCTTTCAGGAAGGTCATGGTTCTAACCTGGAAGAAGGTGGTAGGAATACTAACAATATGAAAATCGAGAAGGAAAGGAGGATACTTACTAGTTTTGGTCAAAATCACCAAGGAGGAGCTTAAGAAATTAGAAATTCTAAATAGAGAAATTTGGAACCCTAGGAGCCTTCTCCACCAAGGTAGGCACCCTCTTTTACCTTGGGGTAGCAACTTCGTGGCCAAACATAGAAGGGACAATGATCTAAGTTGGGGGAAAGAGAAGGAGATAATTGGTTCTTGTATTGGGAGATGGGATGGGGTAGGCATGGCTTTATAAAGAAGGGGGCAAGCATGAGGTGTCTATGGGACTTTCCATGTGTCCTTAGGTTAGGGCTTCATGGCCATGCAAAAGGACACCTCATAGAGACTTCCTGTATATCCAAGGTCAGTCCTAAAAGCCCATGGAGACTTCTAGTCCATCCCCACCATCCTTCAAATAAAGAAATAACCCTATTGGTTGATAGCTTTCAAAGATAAGCTCGTTTATAAAGAGGGTAATCCCTATAATGCCCTTGGAGAGAAACACCTTCAAACCAAGGTACAACCAGGTGCCCCATGGTTCAAATCTCGAGAATGGTAAGGGAATATCTAAGGATTAAAATTTAGGTAATAAATTGCAAAGAAAACCTCTCAATTGAGTAAATTGCATAAAAGTCCAGAATGTACCTAAAATTGCATAACTTGCACAAACAACATCAAAATCGAACAAAATTTGAAATTTTGGATCATTTTATGTTTTTAAATCACATCAAAAAGTTATATTAAGGTTTAGAGCACTTAATTATGGTAATTAAGCTTTTTTAATACATTAATCAAGGTTTAGGGCCTTGTACTTCCAACACAAATTAATATACAATTGTTCTACTAAAGTGGTGATTTTGCATTTTAGATCCTTAAATAAGCTTTCACTAAGGATTTGCGCATAAACCCTTACATTGGTACAATTAGTGAATAAATGTTCACTAAACCACTATAAATTCCACTAATTAAACATGAACAGTATAAAGGACAAAAATGAAAGGGAAACATGGGAAAAAGGTTTACATGGAGATTACATCTAATATTCATTATGTTACATAGTTAAATAAAGTAAACTTCCAGTCATACATCTATAGAGCTTCTCATCTACCTTTTCTCCTTTCTCATCTCTGTCAAGCTTAGCGATGTTTGACATTGGGGTGTCCATTGGCTTGGTGTTCTCCATCCCAAAGCGCCTAAGTAGTTCACTAGTGTACTTGCCTTGGTTGATGAAGTTCCCATCTTTTGTTTGGTTGATTTGAAAGCCAAAGAAGTAAGTAAGCTCCCCCATCATGCTCATCTCAAACTTACTCTTCATAAAAGAACCAAACTCCTTACAAAGATCAATATTAGTCCCGCCAAAGATAATATCATCAACATAAATTTAAATAATCAAGAAATTGCTAGAAATGTGTTTTAGAAACAAGGTAGAATCTACTTTTCTCATGATATAGCCATTGTCTAGAAAAATGTTCTTTAGTTTCTCATACGAATCTCTTGGGGATTGTTTAAGACCATAGGGAGCTTTTTGTAACAAATAAACATGGTCTGAAAATTTATCATGTTCATACCTTGGAGGTTGAGTAACAAATACTTCCTCCTGAGTTATACCATTCAAAAATGCACTTTCGACATGCATTTGATAAAGTAGGAAATTCTTATGAATAGCAAAAGCAAGTAACATTCTAATTGACTCATGTCTAGAAATAGGTGCATATATTTCATCAAAATCAATACCTTTATGTTGATTGTAGCCTTGAGCAACTAACCTTGCTTTTTTCCTTACCACTTTGCTACTTTCATCAAGATTGTTGTGGTAGACCCATGTGGTGCCAATGATCTTTCTATCACTCGGTCTTGGCACTAAGGTCAACACTTTGTTCTTCTTGAACTATTCCAACTCCTCTTGCATGGCTAGGATCCATTCATCATTCTTGAGAGCTTC
Source organism: Alisma plantago-aquatica (assembly GCA_963693085.1). Classification (NCBI taxonomy): domain Eukaryota; kingdom Viridiplantae; phylum Streptophyta; class Magnoliopsida; order Alismatales; family Alismataceae; genus Alisma; species Alisma plantago-aquatica. Next base: position 552,928,532 of record OY856414.1, on the reverse strand, counting down.
TTTGACATCTTTTGGCTCAAGTTGAGAGATGAAGGCATTGTCAGCTTGTTGTTTGTTGTAGGCAGCTCACATCTTCACCCTTTCAAAAGGATTACCAATAATGAGATCTTTAGGATGATTCTTTGCAAAGCAGGGAGTTGGATCTTTCTTTTCTTCTTCTTTCTCTTCTTCATCAACTAACACCTCTTCTCCTTTATCATCAATGTTGAGCTCTTTTAAGTGAGGGATCACCACACCTACAACATCATCATTAACAATATTCTTGGAAATAGAGGGGTTAGTCTCAACAAATCTAACATTGATAGATTCTTCTACTTTACATAATTCAATGTTAAATACTCTACAAGCCTTGATAGTAGTGTTATAGCCAAGAAAAAAATCCTTGTAAGACTTTTGATAAAACTTGTCGAGGGAATATCCTAAAGCATCTTATGTGGAAGTTTGAGACACAAACTCCATTATTCAATCGTGAAAATAAATTCTTCAAACAACCTTATAATTGGTGTATAAACCCTAGATTCATTATAAACAATCATCAATCTTGATCCTACAAGTCCAAAACACCTGATATGATAGTAACATACATGAAGGCTCATCAATTGGCCACTTGAGCTTGTTGTGACTACTAATGGACCTCTTGATGTCATAAGTACCCAAATAGATTAATGAAAAGCTAAATATGTATATATATGTATATATACTAGATGAACTCATTTCAATATCATAATCATTATCACATCTTTAATCATACTATTCAATGTGAAAGTGATTTGACACGCGTATAACGTGCGTGTAATACGCAAGTGTACGTGTCGAAGTAATATGTGATTATGAGTCTCGAGTTATCGAACACAGGGAGTTGTGAGATTAAAGACTATTACTAATTAGGATTGATCAGCTAAGCCAAAAACAAGAGTTGATTAAAAAAGAAAATAAAATAAAAAGAAAACAAAACAATCGATTAAAGGTTTAATTTAATCAATTTAGGTGACGATCTTTAGGATTGCGGTTTCACCGCGGGTTATCATTGTATGAATTTTTATCTAATTATTCAGGTTCATCTCTCAATTCCGGGTAGTGGCCTGTAGTCAGAATTGTCCACTGTCGTGGTACAATTCACTACCTATGTCTAGGTCGGTTCCACCGTCGTAGTAACCTATACCCTAAACTAGGTGCATTAATATCGACCTCTGGGTTTCCACCATTAATCTTACATCACCTTGTTCAAGGGATTTGTTAATTAATGTGACATTCATCTCTTTTCAACCGTTAACCCTTCTTTCAAAGTAATTAAGGGCATTATGTTATTATTATGGTGATCAAGCATAACAATATAATTGAGAAAATGAATTCATACCACAGATTTAAGAGATTAATGATGAATTACTATGATAAAAAAAGTATCATACAATGATTACCCGGGCTACTCCCGGTCCTAAAGAATTACGGTTTTTAGCCGGAAATAGACGACATGGTATCACAGTAAGTCGAAAAGATGTAAAACATGAATTTCGAGATACAGTAAATTGGAGAAAGGGTTAAAGAGTGGATCTGGAGAAGATGGAGAGAATTTGCCGTCGTTTCCGCCGCCAAAACGCCTCCGAGGTCTTCCGTGTAGGGTTCCTCTACTTTTCTCCCTCCGTTCTGCTGTCGTATCGTCCCCCCGTGATAGATCTCCCAATTGCGGTTTTAATGGTGTCTTTTATAGCCGTCGTACATGTTTAGGTCAAGAGGAAACCTAAAATGTATTTTTGAATACAAACATGTGTTAGATTTAACACATTAAAATTTGGTCCGCAACATCTGAGTCGATGGTATCGATTTAGGAGTCGATGGTATCGACTTCTTCACAGTAAAACGTCCTTTTCCTTTTCAATCTGGAGCAAAAAATATTTGTACTCTGATGCCATGTCGCTACCATCGAGTTGCAAGTCGATGGTATCGACTTTGCTCCAGTAAATAATAATTATCTGCAATAAAATAATCAATGAATAAAATCAAATAATTACTATAATAATTAAAACATGTAAAATGCATGTAAAATACATGTAAAAATATAAGAAATGATGGACAAGTGATTTTTACTAATTTGGTAAAATATGTATTAAAAAGATATTCAATTAAGCACAAATGACACAAAAAATAACCAAATTAGATATCAAAATAACGATAATTTATGCATACATCATGATTCAAAATCAGATGATCAATTCATCAACTAAGCTCAGCCACCTATAGAACACTCATGGTTCTCAAATATCATATTGGGTATCAAAACCCAAAAATTGGGGTCATCACAAAGAGGTTCAAAAATATTGAATTGGTCAAGATGAGGGACATTGACTGCAAAAGAACATAATTTGAGTGAATATGTGTGTTATGGAAAGAGAGAGAAAAGTCATTTTTTCACATCCTTCCCACCTTAAAAAGGAATCGTGTTCCCAAAATTCATCCAAGAACATAGTATTAGGTCAAAGTCATTATTCATCATGTTTAGGTAACCACCCTTAGGTATCAAGGCATCCTATGTCATTGGGTGCACATTTAGGTTATTATATTGTGTACCCAAAGCATCAAGGGTATACCCATCCCGATTACATACATTCTACTTAGTGTTCCATCATATTATGATATACTCTTTACATTAGGGTTTTGTCCATATATTCATACAACCTCAAGGTGTGTTCTAAAAATCCATGTCATCATATATATTATCATGTCTCTCAATTAAGGCTAACATTACCCTTATATATTTTCATTAAGTTAAAAGTACATACATAGTTTAAATTTCCCCCAAGATTCTACCAACTATCACCAATCATGTTCATTACTTTCCATTTTGGATCTGAAATTAATCATATACATTTATGACTATTCAAACAAAGATCCCATTGCATGATCATATAAAGATTCAATATTTTCAAACTTAGATCATTCATGTATGGTATGGTTTCATATTATGCAAAACCTATAAGACTCAATTAACATACATACATATAAAGCTTTAGCTCAAGTGAGATTCTTTCATGTATCAAGCATGATTTTGAGGAACAATATTATCATCAACATTGAGGTTTCATAATTATCTCACTTGTAGCTGAAAATAACTTCACAAACCTAAGCCACTTGAGCTAAGACCTATCTACACCAAGACAAGACATACTAACCACCAAAATCTACCAATACCACACTTTTATCCATCTTCCAAAAACAAGGCAACCATTAGATTCTTTGACATGGAACCACTAACCCAAGTATGAGGCTCATCATGGAAATCACATATCATACATATTCTGAGGGTTTTGGGACATCTCCCTCACCTTGATGGCAAACATACATATATTTAAATGCCTCTTCCTCTAGGGTTAGATCGTTTCATAGGAAGTCTAGGGTTCAACATCATCATAGGAACCACACACTAGGTGGCTTAACTCACAAATTTTTTCTAGCTAGGGACTTATCTTCATTTGTCTCATTGTTCATATATTTCAACATTTAACATATTTTAGAATTTAGGTACTCAACACAAAGTGAAGGAAAAGAAAGAAAGGAAAAAAATATAGGATGATGGTGTCTGGGGTTCCAAGGGGCTCTAGGGTTCATGGGGGCGAGGGGGCGTTGTGGCCGGGAAAGCCGAGGATCGGGAGGAAGCGATGGAATTCTTGGTGGTAGGGGAAATGGGGAATAATATGTTCCCTTCACTTAGGGGAATCGGTGGACTGATATGGACAAACCTGTCAAAGAAGGAGGAAATTCCCCTGAGGGAGTTAGGTTTTCAATACCTAGGATTGGCATAGACTTTCAATTCATATGTATCAGGGGTAGTCCCTATAATGATAATCCCTCAACTATGAAAGGAGTCAAGAACTCAAATACCTCATCGCAAGATCCATTTTCGTTGTTAGGAGGTTCACAAAATCAAACAATGGAAACCCTAAGGGGGCAAGGGAAGGTCAAGTAATGTAATAAAAGAAGGAGACCTAATAAATACACAAAATGATTTAGATGTTGCTAAGTTGTTCAACGAAGCCGTCAATCAATCCAAACTCCACCTGGTTGAGAATTTTTCCAGGAGAATTTGTATGAAGGTAACATCTCATTGTCAGACGTCACCTTGAAGGTTGTAGAGGAGAAACCAACACTGGAAACAAACTCTGATGTAGAGGAGGATCTTTCTAGGCCATGGAAGTATAAAGTGGTAGCTAGAATCATCGGTTTAGATGTCAGATACATGACAATGAGGGACCGTCTAAAGGCCATATGGAACCCAATTGGAGATTTCAATAAGTTTGAAATCGACTTGGGTCATAGCGACATTTAGCTTTTATGCAAAAGAGACTTGGATACATCCCTAATAGGCGTCCTAAAAGTTGTTTGTCTATTATTTGTCCATTTGGCAATGGTTCCCTACATTCCACACATCATCGGAACTTCCAAAATATCTAGTTACATGGGTGAGAGTTCTTGACTTACCATTACATCTTTATGTCAATGATTTTTGACTACATAGGTTTACCGAATGGGTTGTCTGGTGAAGGTGACTGGCATACAATGGATAGAACAAGAAGCAAATTTTCCAAGCCGGTTGTAGTGGTTGACACATCTAGAAAACTCATTCACACCATTCTTATCAAAGGCATTATCTATAAAGTGGAATATGAAGTTTTCCCAGACTCCTGTGATTGTTGTGGAAAGTTGGGAAATGGAGTGAAGCATTGCTTGTCTAACACAACAAATAACAAAAGTAACTTATCAAAGGAGGGACAAGGCACTACACCAAATTAGGACCAAAGAAGTAGAAATTAATGGAAAATGCAAAGGATGAAAGATAACATAAATAGGAATTGAAAGCATCAGGAGACACCCCAAACACAAGAGGTGAATGAGGCATAGATAATGTTTACAAACCTAACCGGTCTCTATGATGATGAAACACAAGGTGTGGAAGAGATAAAATAGAAAGCACACCCTGAGGGAAGTGTGCCAAAAGATACAACATATAAATATACAAAGATGTGGAAAAAGATGAAAATAAGCTTAGCTGATGACAAGAGAGAAGTTCTAAAAGAAATCAATGGCAATGATACTAGTAAAATGAGCAATAATGAAGATCATACTGCTATGAACCCTAACATTTATAAAGTTATAGAGGAGGTCATCAACATTGGAGATAATGAGGACAATACAAAAATGACACACGAGAAACCTACTGATGAAGATAAGATAGAGCATGCTTATAGTGATCATCAAAGAACATAATGGAGTATTTGTCTAATAGAATCATTAGAGACCCCCTGATGGAGAGGAAACGATGATGGAGGATTCTAAAAAAATCATAGAACCCAATCCAAGCATTATTCCAATACCTTTACCTCCCAGGAGGAAGTTAAAAGCCAATAGTACTAAGATGAAGATAGAAAGATGCAAACATCCTTAAGAACACCATCGTAAGACTCCTTGATTGAACCAGGAATTAGTAGAGACTCATATAGATGACACAAAGGAAGGAAAGGAGAATCATGACCTATCTTAAATTGTCATTGTTGTTAGAGGCCAATAAAGTGACAACTGAGGGGTACAAGTTGTGTTTTATGATCGAGAGGTCAAGAGTTCATACCCAGGAGACGGGATGAATGAATCATCAATTTTAAGAAAAAATCATTGTCATTTGAGATTGCAGGTCACCCCTCTTCTCTTCACTGTAAGTTGTTTATGTTATACACACATTGGTGGAATACCAAAGGTGTCGACAATCACAATACCTATTGAGTCCTCAATGACATTATCTCACATAAGAAACCAAATATAGTAGCAATCTTAAAACCTCAAATTAGTGTCTCTTATGCAACACGAACTATCAAAGAATTGAGTTTTACTAGATCCCACTATTGTGAAGCTAGAGTCATTCCTTGAGGGATTTGGGTCTGTTGGAAGGACAAAGAGTGTGATGTCTAGAATATCAATTGACGTAGGGAATTCATTACCAGCAAGGGTAATGGAACTACCCTCATCACTTTCATGTATGCCAACTCCCATATATCAATTATAAAGCTATTTCAAAAACATCTAATCAACATGGATAAACGTTTTACTCTACTGTGGATTGTTATCAGTGGCTTCAATACTACACTGAACCTAGATGATAACAAGGGGAGCATCCATTATCACCTCACTGAAGCTTATCATTTTAGTAATGCCCTCCAAGAAGTTAGGTTATCTGATCTAGGTTTCTCAAGAATAAAGTACACATCCTTACATGGCACGCTTCAGGAAAAGTTACATTGAGTGGTGGCCAACTTGCAGTTCATCAGCAAGTATACTCACTTCATCAAAGAACACTTTCCACATTCAAACTTGGTCTATTTCCCTATCCTCATGAGATCCACTAGTCGTAGAAGTGCTCAACCTAGGTTTATGGTGAAAGAATCCTGGTCCAAGGACCATAATTTTCATGATATGCTATGTAATAGATGGAACGCTAACCTGGACTACCAAGATGCTCTTGAAGATACAAAAAATAATATTTTGAAATGGGTGACCTAAAAAGGGTTTTGAGGAACCTCAACATGCTACAAACCTACTTTTATGAACATTATGCCATTTGCACTGACAATTTTATTTCATAAATGTAGGTAACGTATAATGAGATCCTAAAGCAAGAGGATTTTTTTAAATAGTCATTAAATTGGCTTACTAATGGGGACAACAACAAGAAGTTTTACAATGCATATGTCAAGCAAAGCATGTGGTTTAACATGGTTAGTATGGTGAAAAATAACGTTGGAGTTTGTGTCACTAATGAATTAGAAATTCTAGCTATGATTTGCAGCCATTTCAAGAAACAATTCACAGAGCCTATGCTTGTCAATCTGATTGATATTTAGAGCTTCATTGGAATTTACAAGCCGTTAACACAAGCACAATTCTAGGCACTCACCAAAAAACCTAGTATGGATGAAATTTACAAGACCCTTCAAGCTTCAAATCCACATAAAGCAGGAGGACCCAATGGAATCAATGGTTCCTTCCTGTTGGTAAACTGGAAACTGACACACAATAAAATGACTTGTACATAAAATGGTCATCAATGCTATATCGGGAAACGATCTAGAGGACAACCTTTGCAATGCCAATGTTGTTATGATTCCTAAGATCTCAACATGTTTTATGTGAAAACTTCAAACCTATTTCCCTAAAAAATATCAATCTAAAGATTATTTTTATGTTTCTTATTTAGAGGCTAAAATGTTATTTGTTGAATTGGATCTCACCAAATCAGAGCATGTTTGTGCTTGAAAGAAGAATTTTGAACAACACTGTAGTGGAATAGGAGATTATTCATGTCATGAAGAGAAAGAATATTGCGTAGACAATTTCCATAAAAATAGATCTTTCAAAATCCTATGACAAAATGGAATGGCCCTCTGTGTTTGATACTATGAAGAATATTGTCATCCCCAATTCAATCATCACATGTATTGTTAACGCCATATAGGGGGCGAAGATTCTATTATTTGGAATAGTAAACCTACAGGTGTATTTAAGGCATCCAAAGGGCTTAGGGAGGGGGATCCTTTATCCCCACATCTCTTCATTCTTTGTTTAGAATGCTTGAATCAGAATATTGATAGATTAGTTAGTGAGAAGATGTGAACTCCGACCAAGTTGTAAAAAAATGGTCTTCAAATTCACCTTTGTTTCATAGACAAAATGTTTTTGTTTGCCAATGCATATGTTTATCAAATTAAAGCCATAATCAAATGCTTCAAAGAATTCAGACTAGTATTTGGACTAGCCATCGTGTAATGACCCCGCCTCCTGGTAACCCCCAATTAAGGGAGACCGAAAGGTCAGAGCCATTAACCAATAACCCAGATCAAAGGTTCGACAAATAATCAATAACAATTAATAAATTTTACCAACTAAACTAAAAACTGGTATAAAATGAAACTTTGCATACCTTTTAAAAACTGGGATTTCTAAACTTCTATCCATGAAGATACTAGTCTAACTAATCCTCCTGTGCATGTTAATCCTCATTTAATTCCACATATACCACTTTACTGTTTGTTCTTTTCACTTGTACCTAAAACGCCGACAAACAAAACGTCGATAAGAAAGAAGCTGGTATGTGGGGGAAACAATAATCGTGCAACTATAATAAGAATGTTCTCATCCAAATATCATTTAACATCCAAGATTATGCTTTAAGAAATACTACTCAATCCTTACCTATCTCCTATCTCTGTGTTGTCCCTGTAGTGGACATGGATACCACCTCTCTCATATGGTAGATCCTTACCCCCATGGCCCTACCACACAGGTAGCCAATACCTAGGGTTATTGAGTCACATGGCCCTACCCAAAGGTAGCCCAATACCTGAATCATGATGACTTGATGGTCCTACCCCATTGGTAGCCATGTACTAAGTCATTCAATGACTTGATGGACCTACCCCATCGGTAGCCATATACTAGGTCATTCTATCAAGCTATAGAGGGGACTAGGATCTGAGCTAGTAGGCACATATCTTAGGTGATAGTCATATCCACATTATAATTGGCAAAAATTAAATGCAATCAATAATTTAACTCATGTCATCGATAAAATCTCAAAAATCCTCGGGAAACTAATTTAGGATATTCATAGGCGTAACCACATACCTATCAGGCAGACTCAGATGCAGGAATAGTCCAAACAAGCAAGTAATATGGAATCAAGCAAGTATACAGTTCAATCCTAAAATATACATCCAATTCCTTTTAATCAAAAACTATCCAAACCATCTTGCTACTTATGGTTTCTATTCCTTTTTAGGGTTTCTTCTTCTTTTTAGGGTTTACTTTACAATTAGGATTTTACTTCCCTTTACTCTTCTTAAACCCTAATTTCCTCATCGATCCTTCACAAAAGTTATTAAGGTTACCTTTTACAGACACATAACCTTAATTCCATATTAAAGCACAATTATCCATCAATAAAGTCCATTAAGCCTATTTTACATTAAAGCTACCATTTTTATCCTTTTTAATCTATGACAAAGTCATTATGCTCATTTATCATCAATTCATAGTTCATTATTCTCTATTACTCATATGAATGTTATTTATCATTAATTCTACCTTTTATCCACTAGAAAACCCTAATTTCCACATTAAGGGCATTTAACCACAATTAGGAACTTTAATGCTCAAAATAGCTTTATATCTTATCTTTATTCACTACTTTGAATAATTAAAGCCATTAAGAGTCACATTTGCCAACATTAGGGTTTCAAGGCCCATTAAAACATATTTATGTACATAAACTCTCAATTAAACTAATTATGTGCAAAATTCATCTTCTTTGATCTTAATGTATCTCTTTATTATTAACATGTTAATATCAACTTTAATAATCAATCAAACCCCACTAATCACATTAATCATATCAAAATAGGGATTCTTAATCATTATTACATTAAAGTTAATAACTTCCATTACTTTTCGAATTGCAATCAGAATTAGGCTTCAAATATATTTTTATTGCATTCCTTGAGTTCTCCTGATCAAAATTCATGTATAATGCACATCTATCCGAGCTACGGTTAAGGAGATACGAATTTTAAAAAAAATCACTTACTTTGGGCCAATAGGAGGCTGCCACGTAGGCCTTGCCATGCGACGTTGCTCGGTTGCTTTGGGAAACATAATGAAATTCCATTTTTGACCCTACATAAGTCAGTTGTGTCTTCATCCCGTGGAGGGCATAACGGTCCAACGACCTGGGTCTTCTTCAAGCTCGGGATACACGAGTTGTGCGTGCATGTAGCCCTAGGCGCGGCTTCCCCTCTCCTGTACTGACCCTGAAGGCCATTGGGAAGGGTGCCTCTGCCTCCTCCCTACCGCCACGCACTCAGGGGCATCGAGAACCCACGACCAAGGTGGCCAGCTTGCACGGGCCAGGTCTACAGCCCACAGCCCTACTGCGGACCTCCGGTGGTTGTTGCATTTCAGTTCTGCTATAACCACGATGGCAACGTAACTCACTAACATCCTGGAGCACCCAACGATCATTGCAACCCATTATGTCCACTTCATGACTTCACAATCACGTAGCCCCTCTTAGTTAGGTCTTATGGATGAGATCATGGAAGAAGAAGAGAAGATGGCGTATGGGATCTTCTGGACTTGACCCAAGGCCTTACCCCCTTAAATAGGGGAGGGTAGATAGGCCCTAGGATGCTCACCCATGAGATCCAAGTCCTATTCTAAAAGGAAACCAATTCCTTCAATGAGAAGAAACCTTCTCTCTCTTCTTTATCATTTGATTTTTCCTTTTTCTTCCAAATATTAGGATTTCTAAAATTACTTTCTTTAAATTCTTTGTACTTGCCTTTTAATTTATTGGCACAAAATTTCTAATTTCTTTAGTAGGAAAATACCACTTTTACACATCACCACAAAAATCATGAATAATGTATTACATTACTCCCTTATTTTTCTTTATTGTTACTTTCTCTTTCTTTTACTTCATTGGGACTCCTTAGATCCCAAGAAACACAAATATTTTGAAATCCTTTTTAATGGGTACTTATTATCCTTCTAGATGCATCTAAACACATTATTCTTCATTATCTTGTTTTATTCTTATTAAAATAGTTCTTTTTGAGGATTTCTCTTTATTTTTCTTTTATCTTCCTCATTGGTATTCCTTTTATTATTAGGAATCCTTGGGATACGAAATTCCACCAAGGATAACTCAATTACACCTCTTTCTACTTATTTTCCACATTTTATCATTGTTTTCAATTTCTTTCTTAATAAAGAAATACTTAATTGATCTTTTCTATTCTTTTTGCATTATCTTTACAACTTTGGACTCCTTGGGACCCAAGGAACCCATGTGGCATAGAATCCACCTTTGGATTAAATTCTTTTGCCTTCTAGAGGTTTCCACATCTCTCTTTTCTCAAAAACTCAATTATTCATTTACTAATTGAATTTCCTTGTTATTGGGCCCAATAGCCAATAAAGCCCACACAACAATCATCAAGGCTATTGTAATGAAATTCATGCATTCAATCAAAAGACATCATTATTTGTTCATTTATCTTTAATATGAGAAATTACATTTCTCAGCAAATGAACCCAAAATTGGGGTTGTAACATCCTTCCCCTCTTATAAGAATTTTGCCCTCAAATTTCCATCAAGCAAGCAAACAAATAGGATAAGCCTTTCATATGTCCATCATGGCTCCCATGTGGATTCACCCTTTCCATGGTGCTTCCCAAAAACATTCATCATATCATATTCTTCCATCTGAGTTCTTCCTTACCTTGGTATATCATACCCTCATAGGTGACTCGGGTCAATTTAGCCTCTCAAAAGTTGAATAGGTTCAGGGCTCAGCATATGGATTGGGTACCTCACATAGTGCTCTAGATCGGACTCATGGAACACATTATACATCATGTTATCCCAAGGGGTAAGGCTAAACACAACCTTCTCCACCAGTCCATCTCAAATGGACCCATATATCAGGGACTCAGCTTTCTCAGTTGTAGCTTAGAGGGGTCAGATTTTCACATCACATACTCTCCCACAGTGAGCTGCATGTCAGTTTACTTTGTATCAGCTCACGACTCATGTCACCTCTAGGCTCTCTCTCTCTCTCTCTCTCAACCATTGCTTGATCAAAGCGACTTCATCTGCACCCACCGTGGTTCTTTTCTGACCTTCGTGAGGCCTTCTTCACCAATATCATCTTAATGAAGTGGTGACCGACACAACCTCCTTCTAGAACTTCACGCATCCCGATAAAGGCTATGGTGGTTAACATCACATCTTAAGAACTGTCCCTTTGTATCACCCTGTATGAGCACACACACTCTCATCAGACCCTCTAGTCTGGATCATACTAACTATTAGTATGGGGTGCTAACTGTACTAACATTGAGTTCTTCAGGTATCTACTTCCACCTCATGGGAGTGAACCTTTAGGTTATTCTCAAAAACTTTGCACTCGCATCATGGTGTAGTTGAAGCATCTCTCTCTTATAAGTAATTCAACCAGATATGTCATGTGACAATACTCTTTCTTTCTCATGTCATCTCGGTACGGAGATCTACCATAACCCATATTGCATCTTATCCTTCCTTGGTCTAGGAGACTCACAACATCCATAGCGATGAACTCCCATTCCCTCTCGGGAACTCTTTATACTTTATATCCATGCATTGGGTTACTGGAGTTCGTCCTTCACCTCCTGGCTTGCATGGTCACATGCTACATGCAACTTCACATCAAGCAGCCAAAGTGCTACTATCACTTACTATCTTTTGGTGATCTTAAAACCATGATTCCTGGTATGTCATGATTCCTCAAGATCGATACCTCAGAAACCCTAAACCACTCTCATCAGGGTTTCATCACTTTCCTTTCCAAAGAAGTACATCTGAGGTTCGACAATCATCATTTCATTATGTCACAGACTCGACTGGCTAACCAAACATTCATTTACTTGATTAACCGCTATTGATACATCTGGGTGTTAGCCAAACTTATCACTTTTTCTCAACTTAAGGTTAGCCTAGCAACCTCAACTTCTTCTAGCTTCCAGCTAAACTAGGCAACTATATCTCAACCAGAGCATTCATTACCACTTCTTATCCTTAGGTGTTAAGTATTGTTGAGGACATACACCTGATAACACCAAATTTTGTGACGTTTTTGCCCTTTATTCTGT